>OX637532.1:116369019-116711519 GCA_951800035.1 Linnaemya tessellans | reverse complement strand
TAAGCAGATTATTTATCCCATTAGGTTGAGATCCAGTGTCCATTCTCTGTGAAACTCTGTACCTTGTAAAATTGTTGTCATCCTAGTTTGACTTTTATAAGAATCTACTTGTTATTCTATGGATCGCCCTGCAAAAAGTAGCACGACAAGCATAATTATTGCATTATTTAATTTTTAATATGAAAACTTTTTCCAAGTGAGGAACACTACCACAGGGTAACGTTAAATTGCTTTTTTATGACGTTCATTAAAATCTCTAGCAAATTCTAGATAGTCGAATTCGGAAAAAATTCGGAAAGCATTTAAAAGTTCTTTCATGTCGCCTAAAGATACTGAGAGCAGACTTTGACATGTCAATTAAAAAGCGTCCTCAAGTATGAGAAATTATTGTTGTTAATAATATTCGAACATACACACATGCATATTTTAATCCACATAGGTACGATATTCAGTCTGTTTAATATGTGTTGGCTGCAGATTAACCCTAAGCAATTGATTAAAAATAAGTTTATTAAATAATTTACAAAATAGAAATACATATATAAATAATTCCACACAATCAGGCGATATACCACAGGCGATACATTAAAACCGACAGCATTACATAGTTAATTCAAAACATATTCTATTCTAACACTTATTGTTTGTTTTGTTCTTCATCTTCTTTAATTGCTTCTCTTATTCAGTCTAACACGAAAATTCAAACAGTTCACTTCGTAAATTTGTGCGGCAAAGTTTGATATATAAAAATTAAGTTTTTTATTTTTAAATGTTAATGATATACAGCAGTATTCACAAAAAATAAAGTAGACTTGATCAACACTTTAAAATAAATTTTCTATGAAATTTTTACTTTAAAGCACACTTGAAGTAAACATTAATTTTTGTGTATACAGCAGTTAGTCAGGTAAATTCAATTAACGAATTCGGCAAACAGCTGTAAAATATGTATGGAATAGATAAGGCAGATAAGAAGAAAGGCTTTAGTTTCATGAGAATTTTTATCAAGGAAGTTCCGTTTGTAGGATAGAGATGTCTCCCTACTAAAAAGCTTTATCTCATTTCCATTAGATTGCTCTCCATCCCTAAGTAGATTGCTTGCCACATTAGGTTGGAATGCAATGCCCATGCGCTGCAGTATTAGGGTGAGCTTTTCACTTTGCAAAATATTGTTATCATGCTGTGAAAATCAACAAGTGAAAACGGATTTTGTATTATTTATACTTTTATTAGGTGTTGCTGATATAGGAATAAACAAGTTTTGTGGGTCGCCCTACAGAAAATAGCACGGCAAGCATACTTATTAATAATATTCCTCGATATGAAATCTTTTCCCAAGTCGCGAACATAAAAAACAGGGTAGATAACTTTAATTTGCTTTTCTTTAAAATTGGTAATAAAGTTAGACTATCTTAGAAATGCAGTCTTATTATATCTCCTTTAATAATACAGGCACAACATTAAATGGGTTCAATACGTGTTTTCTGAATGTGACTATTATATATATAATTGCTTAAAAATAGTTTAATGAAATTAAAAAATTTTGCGTTTTATCCCACAAAATCATGCGGTATATATAACTAATTTTTAAAATATTATTTGTTTTTGGAAAATTTGCAAATTTCTTAAATTCTTTAAGTCCGCAAACAGTTCTGTAGAATGTGCATACTTTAGATAAGGGCAGATAAAAAGCGTTCCCTTCATTAGAGTTCTTATCAAGGAATTTTCATTTATAGAATAGATCTGTGTCCCTACTAAAGAACTTTATCTCATTTCCATTAGATAGCTCCATTCATAAGTAGATTGTTCGTCATATTAGTGCCCATGCTCTGTTGTATTAGTTTGAGCTTTTCGCTTTGCAAAATATTATACGATACGAAATCTTTTCCCAAGTCACGAACATAAGCACAGGGTAGATAATGCATATGCTTATGAAATTCGATTCTCTTATAAATGTACTTGGAAAGCTTGAAAGCTTGGAAACTTAGGAAACTAAAAGCACACTTTCACATCAATAAATATTCTTTAACATATCACTTTTTATATATTTTATCACTTGTGTATATTTGTTATTGTATAAAGGCATGACGTTAATCGCTTTGATAGATGTTTTTTGAATTTAACTTGTACACAAAAATAATTAAATTAAATTAGCAAATTTTGCTTGCTAGAAAAAATCATACGCTATATTACAGGTGACACATCCAAACTAATAGCATTGCATAATTAATATATATACATATTAAAGTTATTATCTAAGACCCATAATTTCCGTTTTGTTCTCTTTGTGCAAAAGGTATGGCTTTCATTTGCATTTGTCTCTTCTTTTGTATTCTAGCAGTTTTTTTGTTTTGTTTTCTCATCTCCTTGAATTTCCTACCCACATTAGATAAAAGGTAAATGAAATGGCAAACTAACTAATGTCTAAACTAACATAATGCAAACTTCACTCATAAATACATCACATTATGTTAAAATCCAAGGTAATGCAAAATTGCTTATCAAGTCCATCAACCTAATTTTAAAATTAGACACTTGTTTTTTGCTTTTAGTCTTGTAGTTAGGACACTTTCATGCACTTTTTCTTACTCATGCCAACTACAGAATTTGACTTTCACTAGGGAATTAGGAAACATTATATGTATATGCTACAAGAAATTATTCTTTATCAGACTTGTAATAAATTAAATAAAAATTAAAATAATAAAAAAATATTTCTATAATCAAATGGTAAATTAAATAAGCTTCATAACATAAAAGTGAAATAACAAATAAAAAGTAAAATAAAATATGTAAATGTGAAAGTTTTAAAATAAAGCGCGATATCTTAAAACGTATTGTTCGCGAATTATCGGGCCTAAGTTCGTTAAGATCGGTCGTTTCGTTATACAGATAAAGAAAGAAAAGTGTGGCTTGTGTCCTAAAGTGATAACAAGAAAGTGTTTTAGTGAAATAAATAAAAAAAAATTAAATAAAATAAATAAATAATAAAAGAAATAAAATTAAAAAGAAGTAAAAAAAAGTAAAAAAAAGTAAATAAAATAAAATAAAAAAGGCCATTTAAAATTATATGCATATAAAAAATGTATAAGAAAAATATCTGTCATATAAAGAAATATCTAAGAACTAAAAATGTGTGTTATTTTTTTTAATAAATAAAGTTGTTAAATAAATATATTAAATAAGTGTTGGAAAAGTCAAAAAATTTGTTCCAAGAATTTGCCGTACCATCTTCAATATAAAGGTAATATTTTATTACAAATCATATATGTACTTATTCGTAAACATATTTTTACATACATACATACATATATATTTCATATATTCTACACCTTTATAATTTATTCAGCCTTTTTTTATAATGACAGAAATTTAATTAAATAAATATTTCTTAAGAAAAAAATTTATAATTTCTAAGATAGTACCTAAAAAACTATAAATTTTGTGCAGCACTAAACTTGAACGATGAAATAAGATTACGATTTTAATAAAATTAGTTACATGACTACATGTGTTTACTTCCGAAGGCAACATTACATAAGAATGTAATGTTGCCTTCCTAGAATAATACCTAAACACACAAATTTCCAGAACGATACTATTGGGGTATTCACACAGTGTGCTATTTAGTCATATTGTCATAAAGTCATATTATTTTAGATCAGTTTAAAAAAGTTGTTGTTGTGCTGCATACAAAAAACTCATAAAATAATAGCACTTTTTCAGGTATGTTTTTGTTTTGTCATAAAATAGCTCTACTAATCTGTGTCGAAATGTTGAAACTCCTTAGGCGAGACGGCGTTAGTATATGTTTGCCGCCGTTACTTATGTATGATTTATGAATAAAAAAAGGACAAAAAATTATTCATACCTTTATTTCTGTACATTAGATCACATTTGTATAACATAAAAATAAGTAAATGTGAATTGAATCGCAAAATCTAAATATACCCAAGTGAAAAATGTTTCTCAGTTAACTTATGTCACTGGTAGCCACAGAACGTTTTTCCGTTTGCCGCCGTCAAAAAATTTATTCAGCTCATATCAAGGCAACAGCTGTTTCAGTTTATACATACAAATTCATTTAGAGATTCTTGTGCTCCAGAAGGCAAATTTAATAATTTTAAATTTTACAATTTTCACTTGGTTTTGCTATTTTCAAACAACTTTATTACAACTGCCTTTTGCTTTGATAACAGCTAATTACAAATGTGTTGTTATCTTCTCAGCTGATCGAAGTTTTCTAATAGTATACTAAGTTATGAGGGGTTGTTCACACTAGTCATATTTTTCGTGCTATTATTTTATGACATGACTTTATGACTACAGTGTGAATCCCCCATATATGAGTGCCAGATGTAATTTTTATAAAAATTGCATTCTTGTGTTGTTATTTATATGTGAATGAATATGTTTTACATTCTGAAGCCCGGTAGGCGACGTATAATTAATGTTGCTCCAAGAGAACATTTTCTGCTCATTATGAATCTCTCTCATAAGTCAATTATTTACCTGGGAGCTTTATTGTAAACATTAATACAACCACACTATGCACATTTAGACGTTATTTAGTGCGTTTCAAAAATGTTTAGTTTTACATGCAATACAATATTTTTCTGTTTTATTCCCTATCCGTTTCAGACCGTGATGCATCGATTGTGCGAGCAGGTTTCGGTTTCAACATTTTTGGTTCTGTTAGGCCAATGTGAAATAGACTGGCATGCATCGATTGTGCAACGATTTTGCGTGTCCTGGAAATCCTTGAAGGATATAAAAATAACAAAACCTAATCGTTGATTATATTTTCATACGCTGTAGAGACCACATATTCCATGAATTAAAAAAAAAAATTCCTATTCCTAGTAGTTTTGCGCCAGGTCTGAAAGGGCTGTACGTACTTATAAGCTCTTTACTCAAAACCGTAGGTTAGCAAGCAATTGAATAATATCATAGTTTTTTTTATAAATAACTAGCTACTTCGACCCGACGTTGCCCGGCTTCCCGAACTATTCGACTTTGTACAAAAGGTTTTCATTTAATGCTTTGCATCCACCTTCTAGAAGATTGAAAACTGTTTTGATGTATTTTCAGTATAAATATTATTTTATTTTTATTTCTTTACTTAAATATTTTCGGATTATATGGGCGCGGTGCGATGGAGGTGGCCTATTTCTATGATACTTTCCTGATATGTTAACTTCATAATACACATTTGGGACATATTTTCAGGTTATATGGGCTGGATGCGGTGGGCGTGGTCATCTTTGATAAAACTTAAAATACTTCTTGACTGAGTTGATCAAGGGATCTGTGCAAAATTTCAGAGTTCTACGACCTCTCGTTATAGTTTTTGCCATGAAATGCCATGGGATGTATGAAGAAATCCCACTATGTGCCACACCCAATTGAGATATCAAATATAAAATTAGCCTATTTTACCCCCAAGATATCCCGTAATGCACTGTCAAAATTATATATGTGTAAATTCAACGATATTTGCGATGCACGCCGAAACATGTCGCCGATTGTAGAATTTTTTCCTACTTACTTGACACTTATCGTTATATTTTAGACAATTTACACAATATGTTTATAAATTATAGCCTATGTGTTATTCTGATGCATACGCTAAATTATTGTAAAGCTTCATTAAAATCCATTCAGTAGTTTTTGCATGAAAGAGGAACACATCCACACATCCGCACTCACAAACATTCGGCTTTATAATATTAGTAGGATAGGGTATGAAAATATACTGTAAAAGATTATCTAATTTTTATTAGCAAAGAAAGAGTCTCCAAATGCAACAAATGATCGTCGATTATTGCTGTGTTTTTATATAAAAAAATTTAATATATTTAAATATATTTTCAATGTTTCGTCTCGGTTTGTAGTGGCTTCTTCAGGAAAATATTGAAAAATATGTCTTATCTTTTCTTTTAAAAAATATCTATATATAATTAATCTATAGATATCTTTGGCAATAATTTTATATCAGTAAATTAATTATGGTTATAGATTTCTAAGCGTAATCTACTACAAAACAAAAGCTTAGCAAAGCTATTCATATTATTAAAAAAAAAAAAAAGCAGTTTCGCAGATTTGAACTTAGAGCCTGTTGAAAAAATTAACATCCTGTAATATAATTTACATAAAAAAGTTCAACTAATAAAATAAAAACTTATACATAGCGAAGCTATTTCTTTTGATAATAAAATCAAAATCTTAACTGAGGCGATTAATTTCGCAAGCATGATTCTAATGAGGAAAGAGCTGTGAATTATAAAAAACTAAAAGTCAACGATCATCAAGAAATTAAGCTTGATTTTGAAAATATTTTTTTTAGCGATGAAAACAAAGTCTTTTATCAACGAATACTATAAGTACTTTGCCGAACTAAATGATTGTTAGCCTTTTTTATTAAAATGATATAATAACAATAATAGTAAGAACACCATAAATTATCCATGTTATTGTAATTAATTCAATTAATCTCGTCAATTAATATGATTATGCAATATATGAATTTTTACACGATTTGTTCATTATATTATTGTTTTAAGAACGTTTCTACTGCGTAAAAAGAAATCATGTGCACCCACCAAGAATTACGGAAACAAAACACATTTAATAAGGAAGTCTGGTGGCTACAATATGAAACTATGTGTAGGTCGAAGTCTTTGCTAAAGGAGACAGAAATATAACAACAATGAAATAAATTCTTCAAACGACTAACACGAAATGCTTATATCTTTCTCCGGCATATTTATTTTCACTACTGTGCCATCTTTAGAGTTTCTCTTGCACTAAACCTATTGTTGTTCTATTAACCTTAAAATGTATTTTAAAGTTATTTTTTCATTTCCTGTACAATAGGAATGAGTCCTACAAATATAGTTTAAAATAAATACATCTTTTATCAACATTAACTAAACATGAATTTAAAAAAATGAACACAGTTAAATGAGTATGTTTTGGAACTTTGGCATTGCATTGACTTAGTGGGAAACTGTTCTTTTTTATAATTTTTGTATAATCAGAATATAGTTCTTATCTACACAGAAACAAATACATTCAACTCTTGATAATTTGAAAGTCGTTAATTTGAATCTCGCGGTAATTTCAACTGTTTTCCAAGTACCTTGAAAAAAACCCAATAAATTGAAAAATATCTATGTAATTTGGTCCCCTCAATAATTTGAAATTATTTGAATGGCATTTTGATCGCCGACTCGCTATAATTTGAATTTTTTGGCTCTACGCTCTATAATTTGAATTATTTCAATTGTTGTGTTTTATGCAAAATATAAAATAAATAAAACAACCATTTATTTTAGTTTTTTGCGTTGTGCTACAAAAATGACATCTTGCTCGCCAACGTTCTATAATTTGAAGTTCGGTTATTCTACACTCTTTAATTTGAACTCCTAATGTGATTTTGTTTCTGTTTTTGAAAGAAATTTAAATCGTTTGCATTAGTTTCTGTGCCACGATTTTAGTATACACCACTACATCGACAGTTGCTAACATAAAAAATTAAATTTCTTTGCTTTGCTTTTGCGGAATTTAGTGCGTGCAAATGGTTTTGCTTTTTTTATGAAAACTCTTGTCAATTTGAATTTTTTCTGGCTCTCTTTCGATCTTTTGAAGTCTCGTTAAAATGAAAACTCGATTATTTGAACTTTTCTCTGGTCCCTTCAGTTTCAAATTATCAAGAGTCGACTGTACTTATAGCTTTTGTAATTGTAATATATAGTCCTATTTATATAAGATATCTTTTCAAGAAAAAACTTTTCAACTGTTGATATTTATTTTCACAGCAGAAGCGAAAGCAATAGTTTGCTTTTAGAAAAAAACAAACTGTTACTGCGAAGAAATAGCATAAACGATTTCGATTTTGCCTTTCTGTTGTCAGTTTTTCAAGAATGTGAACTGTTGCTTAGATTTTTCTTTGTAATACTACAAAGATAAATGGAAACTAAACTGAACAAAAGTAAGAAATTAGAAGACGTTTAAACTCTGGGAAATACAATTTATTATACCCTCCAAAAAAGAATTGGAGGGTATATTCACTTTGTCATGCCGTTTGTAACGCAGCGAAATATCCATCTGAGATCCCATAAAGTATATATATTTTTGATCAGTGCTGAAATCTAAAACAATCTGAGCATGTCCGTCCGTCTGTCGGTCCGTCTGTGGAAACTACGATTCAGTCCAAACGAAAAGAACCAGACTCTTGAAATTCGGTATAAATATATATATATATATATATATATATATATATATATATATATATTGAAGGATAGCGCAGGTCAAGTTCGTAAATGGGCTGAATCGGGTCATAGGGAAAAAAGTTTCCCTAAGAAGAACCAACCTCTAAAAAACAACATATATTTTAAAGTTTTTTTTGTAACTTTTTTAAGAAAATGATATATTTTTATGCCAAAGAAGGTCCAACGCGTTAAACTTAGAGCCATAAAATAAAAAAAAATAATGTTTGGACCCCGCCCCTTTTAGTGGGGCGTTATTATATTCAAAAATAGTGTAAAAATTTAACAAATTGTTTCACTTAAGTCTACATTCCATAAAAATAAAATGTTTAAGCTTTAATGACGAAGCTGAGACGTAACCTTATAATCCTCTGTCCTAGCCTCCCTTCCTCCTTTGCCTCCTAAATGACCCTATAAAAAAATTTAAAATTAATTTTACATTTAATTATGCCAAACATTTATTTTTAGAGTTTAATGGCAAAGGTTTCGGTCACGGCCCTTGCCAGAGAGACCCCGACAAAATGCAGTTTTAATGCCCTCCAAAAAGAATTGGACCCCATAATGTACATATATATATATATATATATATATATATATATATATATATATATATATATATACATATGTTCTTGATTAGTGATGAAGTCTAAGACGGTTCTAGACATTTGTATTTTGGTCCCTCTCTACATAAATTCATAGATATGGCAATAAATTTAACTGTGAATTAAATTAATAGCTTATGTTATTATATTTATTAAGCTTGAGGTCTTTTTATAAAATTATGTTTATTATTAAACATTTTATTTATTATAATATTGAATTTATTCAATATATATTAATGCGGAAAAAGACCTCAAGCTTAATAAATATAAGAAATAAATAAGATAAAGATCAATAAAAGTTAACAGAAATTAAATTAATAGTTTTAGTAGAAAAAAATACCTCTCATCAGGATTTTGGTAAATGTCAAAGTCGCGAGTGGAAATTGAGTAAGGAATAAGTCAGCCAGCAACATATATTATTATTAATAAGGAGCTAAACTTGAAATTTATTTCTATTTTTAAGGGCGTAATATTGCTATTGAAAATCAGCTGGAAAATCTAAATTTATTCTTGTTTAATGCGAATAATTATCTATGATAAATTTTTATTCTTTTTGTTAATTAAACCTATTTCAAGAAGAACTAATTAAATTGGTATTAAAAATCAAACAATAGCAAAAAGATGATTCCAGGGTTCGGATATTGAAAATTGTTGACTATATAACTTGGGGGTTACACGATCAAGTTTTTCCTTTCAAGTTTTAATACACTGACACATTTTTTACTAATACACGCATACTTTTTAAATTTGATACGAACTTGCTTACAACTTTGCCTTCCAACTGTGGGTTTCTATTTTTAGGGAAGGAAACAGCTGATAACATTTTGAATGAGCAAATTTGTAGTTTTTCTTCTCGAATGTTCTGCCATCATAATTTTGTGTGTTTGTTTTGTTTATTGAAAATAATGATTAAATAAAAATAAGATTATTATAAAACTTATAATTATTATGAAATTTTTACTTGACATATTTTGTGAAATATTCTTAATATAAAAAAAAATAATAATAAATATAAATGAAATTTATTTGTTGGTGGTCAAGCAAAGTCGATATGCATTTCATTGGTTCTTTACCAAATCATCACCGTAACTGTTATGACTTTTATCAAAAAAATCAAAAAATAAGAGTTATTTTTAATTTTTATATGTTTAGATAGAAAATAAGAGTTATTTTTGATATTTATTTTTTTAAATGAAAAATAAGAGTTATATTTGATTTTAATTTTTTTAAATGAAAAATAAGATTTATATTTGATTTTTATTTTTTTAAATGAAAAATAAAAGTTATTTTTGATTTTTATAAATAAAATCAAAAATAACTCTTATTTTTCATTCAAAAAAATAAATATCAAAAATAACTCTTACTTTTGATTGTTAAAATAAAAATAAAAAATTTAAAAATCATGCAATATGTTGGATGCATTTCGCTTAAACATCATGATGGTGCAATTAAAAGTTTTCTACGATGTTCATTTATGTATGATTTATTTCTTCAAAAATTGAAAAATAACTCTTATTTCCGGTCCCTGTTGAAAAGAAGTTGGTTAAAGTCTGCTGATGATTTGATAAAGCACCAATGCAATGCATATAGACATTGCTTGACCACCAACAAATAAATTTCATTTAAAGCTTATAATTAAAATTTGCTCTTTGACGACATCTTGAAAACAAATTTGCTTTAAAATTGCTTGTCACATAAGTCACAGCTTTAAATTTTTGTGAATTTTGACAATCAGTATGTGTGAAAAACTTGAGAGCAAAAATTGAACGTGTGCCCGCTGCGTAAAAGTAACCCACTAAAATAAATATTTTCTTTTTCTTTATCAACTAAACACATTTGAAAGAAATTTATTGATATCAGAAATCCGAAAAGCCAAAAAGACAGGTGCAGAGCTGCAAAGTCTACACTTTTTTTTTTGGGAATATTAAAAATAATTTTTTCTCTGGTAATAAAAAATATTTTATATATTAGAATGAAATAAAATAGTATTGCAAATCAGAAAGATAAAAAAATGGATCCAGGGTTGAAATGAATACTCCAGAAGTGTTTGATGAAAGTTAAATTGCTCGAAAGTAGCAAAATTAGTTCCAGTAAGTCGATCTTTAAAATTCTTATAATGAGTTTTCCCAAAACTTTTGCAGTGTTTTTTGAGCTTTCGTTTTAAACACTTGGTGGCCTTTATAAATATTTCCGTTAATTGCACTGAATATAAATTTGTGAGGAGCTCCATTCGTTTACAACTGGATTTAAAATAATGTGTTATAATTCTAAACACACTTTTTCCATCATCTATGATTAGTAACAAAAATCTATTTCTGGTAATTAATCACTTTAATGATTTCTAATTAATCATAATTTCTTAATATTACCAAAATATCAGGAAATAAGCAGAACCCCGTGGAAACAAATGCGAAATAATTAAATCTCTCTGTTGACACTTTTAAAGACAAATCCCATACACGCCCGAAGGCAATAATTTAAAATTTTATGAAATGTGTATTAGATAAGTTTAAAACAAAATTATATACTCCATACAAATAAATCATGTCAACCCCTAATTGTAACAAATCTACTCGTACACAGATATTTTCACAGCCACAGGCACAGGCATTTGTGTGCCGGTATCAGCTACTGAAATATTTGACATGTTGTACTGCCACATTTTACAACAATAGCTGACATAAACAAGGTCATCATTAGGAATGTTTGAAACCTTTTCCGTATTCAATAAAATTAAATCACTCATTGAATTCCTTCATTAAAATAAAGCCCTTTAACTGGGGGCACTCAATACTTGTTGGTATTTTGTTGTTCTTGATTTTAAGTGGGAGTTTAACTAAAAACGAAGGAGTTCTTCTTTGTTAGATATATTTTTCTCACAACTTGCCAATACAATCGCTTGTTAGAATACAAATTATCAGTTTAATTTCAAATGTGTTCATTTATAATTATTATGCTCTTTTTGCCGTCTGATTTCATGTCTTGAGCAAGACTTTATAATTAAATGGAAACGTTTCCATTTCATTGAGAGAAAGTCTATAGTTTTAATTTTCTTTGTCTTTTCAAATTGGAAACTTGATACCTTAAATGGGCGCTAACTTTGGTCACACCATATTTATTTCGAGCTGTCTCATACACTGTCAGTCATGTCGGGGTGGAAACACACGCTTGTTTATTACACATAACAAAAGTGTGAAGATTGCATTTATCTTTAACTATAACAAATTCATTCTCCTCATCCAACCGTCTACTCGTTGGCAACCACTGGCATAGTCGTCGTATTTGAATATGGCCTGGTACAGTGGGCTTTGTTGCAAATAAGTTGTAATAAATGTATATCTGCTAAGGCCGTGTTTTTGAGATGTAGATGAAGTTTAAACTTATGTCGTTTTCTTTTCTGAAAAGAGTGCTAAATTTTCTTGTACTTTTCGATGAAAAATTTTAACATTATGGAATTTAGAAATAAAGAATTTATTAGAAATTGATCTGCTATGGCCCTTATGAGTATTTACTTTATTTTAAAATTTAAAACTTGGTAATGGCGGCAAAAATCTCTTTTCAGATTAACTAAACCTTCTTTAACTGAGCTTTTAAAAATCGAGCCTCAGTGACTCGGTGGAAAAGTAGCCAGACTTTCACTGTAATTTGTTTTAAAGGCTAAAGAGCGTTTTTTTAGAGTATCACAACATCAGAACAACTTGTGCAAATTGTTGAAATTTTTAAACAAAATAATTTTTCTATTCGTTAAACTCATCGTGCACGTTTTCTATTTTATGGCGTTCATAATCGTCCTTCAGAGCGGCTAATTCGATTTTAGTGGTTACCTGTCTCGCGGCCCAACCCCACTGGCCGCACTGGGTGGATACAATACGTCTACCAACGCCCCCACACCCAGCAGACTGTCACGCATGAGTAGCAATTTGAAACCATGTATTTGGACATGGCCTCCCCCTTGGTTAGGAGCGGAGCCCATCTAAAACTACTGTCGATCTTTGGGTCAGGGCACCCGGTTGCAGTGCAACTCCACACTGAGTTCACGTTCTCCTCGCGATTTGGATTTCAACACACAGCTACCACGATGCTTCCCGACGGGCCGCAACCATTGCCAGGTGGAAGCCAAGGTTTCTGGGGTTACTGACACCCGTGGTACCAGAAACAAGTCTCCGGTCCGACCTCGTAGCCGAGGTTACTGCCAGTTGACCGTGAGACGTCGAACAGTGCGCACTGAAGAAGCTGTAGCCGCTGTACAGGAAAGTATTGAAGATCTCAGCAACTGGGGTTGTGTCCTTCCTCTTTCTGGAAGATTTTTTTACTTGTTGAAAATTGGTGTTCCTGATTGCGCCTTTTACGCGCCAGACGTGGCGGCCACATGGGAGAAATCATATTTAAACATTAATTTCATAAAATTTTCTTTCCAATGAACCCCGTTTCATTGATATTAAAAATATATTTCCTTGTTGGCTGTTGGCTGAAGTAGTAGAACACGAGACTATGAAGCAGAGGGTCCTGAGTTCGAGCCCGCGGTGAGTCATAAAATATTGTGTTGAATTCTTCTGATCAGCATTAGTGCGTGGTTGTGTTAGTTGTTGCCAGCCTGTTTCAGTGATGAAGGCATAGTCACTGATCACTGAACATAATTGGCAGCGACTGACACTATCATGTACTAAAAGCAGAGTAACAGCACCCACCTTCGTCGGCCCTGTAGCAAAAATTAGCCGGCGAAGTAAACGGTTGAAATAGCTAAAAAAAAAAAAAAAAACTGTCTATCTTCTAATCTTTCCTAATCTGTCCTCTCAATACTATCCACTCGTTTTCAGTTCCCGCACAATGCATTACATATATAGGGGTCATCCCCTGAGTGCTGGTCCTACTCCTAAAAAAAAAAAAAAAAAAAAAAAAACTTAAACTTGTGTCACTCCATAAAAAATACAAAAATACCCTATATGTAAAACAATATGTAGTCGTATTAAATATTTCTCATTGGGGCTCCTCGCTTTGCAACTACAGGGTGGCTCAGAAAGACCGAAGTGGTGTGAATTCCTTATAAATTTTTATTTAAGACATATTTTTTTAATTTTTTGTTTTTTAAATACAGTAAATTTATAGGGAATATTTTTAGATTAGTTATTAAAAATGATATCCCGCAAGTGGTGGCCATTTTCTGCTTCGCACAAATGTGCCCTTTCCAACACATTTTCCATGACCTTTCGCAAAACTTCCGGTGTTATGTTGTTAATTTCGTCTCAAATATTGGGTTTTAATTCCTCAATAGCTGTAGGCTTATTAACATAAACTTTCCCTTTTAAATAACCCCAAAGGAAACAGTCTGGAGCGGTTAAATCCGGGGAACGCGGAGGCCAATTAAAATTGCTTCTACGCGAAATTATTCTTTCACCAAAGATGTCGCGTAAATCTGTCGGTTTCAATTCTTGTTCAAGTTAAATTTTGTATGGCAACATTCTTATGGTATGCAAAATTCGCTGCAGCGACCCTCTTGAGATGCCAAGTTGTGTCGAACGTCTCCTGGTTGATGTTTCTGGATCGTCCCGAATACTCTCCTGTACCACTTGAATATTGTCAAACGTGTGGACAGTTCGTAGTCTGCCAGAACCAGGAAGGTTCCTTACTGCTCCTTGTGGTCGAAAATTTGCAACCAGACGGTTTATTGTTGACTGAGAGGGTGCACATTAAATTGACGACGGTATGCACGCTGAGTCAACACAATGGACCGTTGATTTGAAAAGTAAATTTGAACGATTTGGGCACGTTGTTCAGTTGTGTATTGCTCCATTATAAATTGTCCAAGTCTTCTTTACAAAATACTGAAAAGAAAAAAAAAATATATAATGAAAAAGTTATAAGGAATTCACACCACTTCGGTCTTTCTGAGCCACCCTGTATCAAGAGGTATTTAATATCTATATCCAGATAAGACCGTCAAATGAATCCAATCAGCACTTTAGCAGATGGGTTTTTTCAGCATTTCTGTTGCATAACTCGTCACTGTGCCTTGGCTGTGATATATCTACTCGCATGTATGTCTGTATGTAATTATTTTCATGCACAGATTTTCAATGCTTTTCGATTTGTTGCTTGCTTTAGTGGGTGTGGGAGTAATATCTTTATCATATTATGTCAACTATTGTTTTTCTTGCCTTCGTAATTGTAATAGGAGTTGATTAGTACCAAATGAATGGGATTATCTGTGGAATATTGACAGGGAAAAATTTCATTGCTTGTAATTTTGATACTAAGATTCGGTTAATTAAAATGAAAGGTGTTTTTCGTTGATGGATTTTATTGAAATACTTAAGAAATGTCACTAGAATTGATAAAATAGATTTAACGATTATAGTATTGACTTTTTGTCACATTTAATTCAGTTGAAAGTACGTTGGTTGCCATGAAAATAATAGAAGCTACTACATATGTGGCGATTCAAACATGGCCACTTTTCAGGCATGATGTAGTGATTATGATCGTCACAATTAGACCTCCTATAGAAGGAGTTTCCAAAGTTAAGGATTTGGTCAGGCCTATGTGTCATCGCAATGTGTGCCGGATAATCCGAATTTTTGAATTCCACGGCGCTATCAGCAATTGGGCTTTCACTGTATTTGCAAACCCAACTGTGCTTTTCTTTATAAACAATTTTGACTAATACTTTTGAGACATGCTATACTATACTTTGGGCATTCTTTGGCAGATATCTGAAACCGGTTTGCTTGTAAACCAAATTCGGTATAGGAAGAACTTCGCTTTAGGTGTTTATATTTCAATTTTAAACGGAGTGCAAATTTTTTTTTGTAAAATTAAATATTATAAAAATAAAATTCCAGGGACCGTAACTGTTATGACTTTTATCAAAAAAAATCAAGAAATAAGAGTTATTTTTGATTTTTAATTTTTTTAAATGAAAATTAAGAGTTATTTTTGATATTTATTATTTCAAATGAAAAATAAAAGTTATTTTTGATTTTTATATTTTTAAATGAAAAATGAAAGTTATTTTCGATTTTTATATTTTTATATCAATAATAAAAGTTATTTTTGATTTTTATATTTTTAAATGAAAAATAAAAGTTATTTTTGATTTTTATATTTTTATATCAATAATAAAAGTTATTTTTGATTTTTATATTTTTATATCAATAATAAAAGTTATTTTTGATTTTTATATTTTTAAATGAAAAATAAAAGTTATTTTTGATTTTTATATTTTTATATCAATAATAAAAATCAATTCAAAATTCGTGACATAGGTAATATGTTTGTGTTTCCATGGCTTCGAAAATTAGCTTAAATTGTTCATTCTGTACCTGCCACTCAAGTCAGTGTAGAAAGGTCATTTTCATTACTCAGATTAATATTGGGAGATTTGAGATATAATTTATCTGAGGAACATTCAAAATCAATTATGATGGTAAAATTGAACACCTGAAAACGACCTCTTAACACTGACTTGAATGGCAGCCAAAACTTATAAGCTCTTCATGTTTTTGTAGCTGATAATGGATAAGTCACATAATATATTATATTCATATAGAAATTTGAATGAAGCAGCATATTATAATATATACGGCATCAACAAATAAATAAGAGTTTTGAATTGATTTTTATTATTGATATAAAAGTATAAAAATCAAAAATAACTTTTATTTTTCATATAAAAATATAAAAATCAAAAATAACTTTTATTTTGCATTTAAAAATATAAAAATCAAAAATAACTTTTATTTTTAATTTAAAAAAATAAAAATCAAAAATAACTCTTATTTTTCATTTAAAAAAATAAATATCAAAAATAACTCTTACTTTTGATTGTTAAAATAAAAATCAAAAATTTAAAAATCATGCAATATGTTGGATGCATTTCGCCTAAAAATCATGATGGTGTAATTAAAAGTTTTCTACGATGTTCATTTATGTATGATTTATTTCTTCAAAAATTGAAAAATAACTCTTATTTCCGGTCCCTGTAAAATTCAAACATTTTCAAACCAGGAGGTATATGATATCTATTGAAATTTTCTTTTAAATAGCACTCTCTATTGATATAGAATGCGGACTCAGAACACGTACTTTATTACCATTTACCAATTAAATACAAGATTCATAAACTATAATTTATAAAACTGTAATTTTGCAGGTTAAACTGCTTTTACAATTAGCGCTTATACACCCCTCACCAACGAACGTGTGGAGTATATATATAAATTAATTTCAACCCTGGAACTATCTATTTGATTAATAAAAGCCACTAATTTATTTCTTTCTAAAATATGAAATATATTTATGTAGTAAGAATTTTAACGAACATTTTTATATTGCTATATTAAATTGAATTAAGATTCTATAGGGTAATTGTTCGAAATTTTAATTTTAAATCTCAGAAAGACATGATAAATATTCCAAGGCACAAAGGCAAGTCAACATCAGTTTTATTCAACTTACACAGCAGAGCAGAACAGCTGTTTTCGAAAGACGCAACCCCTTCATCATCAGTGCTCATGTGTATTGTGTTTGTCACCACTTATTAGGTGGCTTAGTTGAATGTGATAACAGTTCCTATTTACACAAATTTTATTGTGAAAAAGGATACGAGAACTGTATCAACCTGATGTTAACATGTTATTGTTATAATACCCGTGTTACCGATTGATTATTTTACTTCGTGTCCCATTTTTCTGAATTTTTTGTTCGATCATACCTAAGTCAAACTTTTTTGGTTTGAAATCTATACTTAAGTACATGAAAAGTGTTATATTTGGAGGTATTCATATTATCGCGAGCGCACTGTACTTAACAATTTTAGCCAATTTTAATAAATTTTAGAGCGTAAACATAAATTGCAGACTTTCTTTAGTTTTCTCAAAAATAACATATTTTCTGATAGTTTTTGTGAGTTTTACTGTTGAATATTCTTTCAAACAATATTTGACCCTGCTTTCTTCCAAATATTGGTAGGATCTTGGGAAATTTTGACGAATTTACTAATTGCAGTTTTAGCGATTTTTATTAAATAAAAACTGATTGTTTATCTGGTAAACTATCAAGAAATGAAAATTTTATAGAAAATTAAAAATATTAAAAATATTATATGAGAGTACATAATTAGAAATGTAGTTTCTTTAATAGGAAATTATATTAAACTAAAAATTATATAAATAATTAATAATATATTTTTTTTATATTTTTATAGGTGAAATGATAAATCAAATAAGCTTTAATAAAAATAAAAAAATTAAAATATTTCTATAATCAAATTAAATTAAATTAAATAAATATTATTATTAAAAAAATATACATATGTATATATTTATATATATGTATATATATATATATATATATATATATATATATATATATATATATATATATAATAATATAAAAGTGATATGATTTAAAAAATTAAATATGCCGGTGCGAAAGTTTTAAAATTAAGCGCGATATTTTAAATCGTATTGTTCGTGAATTGTCGGAATTAAGTTCGTTAAGCTCGGTCGTATCGTCGGTTATAAAAAATAATATATAGCTTGTGATCTAAAGTGATAACAAACAAATTGTTTTAGTCATTTAAATGAAAAAAAAATAATAAATATAAAAAAAATAAAAAAAATAAAAATAAAAAAAATAAAAATAAAAAAAAATAAAAAAAATTAAAATAAAAAAAAATAAAATAAATGCAAAAAATTAAATATGGGCAATTTAAAAGTATACATAAAAAATTTATAAGAAAAATATATTAAAAAAAAATATATAAAAGTTAAAAATTAAAAGTTATTTTTTAAATAAATAAGTGGTTAAATATTTAAATAAATAAAAAAAATAAAAGTTTTTTTTAAATAAGTTTCAAGTAAAAAATAAATAAATAATAAAAAAAATTTAAATATGAAGAAGCGAAGGTTTTGAAATTAAGCGCGATATTTTAAATCGTATTATTCGCGGATTGTCCGGTTTAAGTTCGTTAAGTTCGGTCGTAGAAGAAAGAAAATATTGTGTTCTAAAGTGATAACAAAAAAGTGTTTGTGATTTAAAAAAAATAATAATAATAAAATAAAAAAGCGAAATAAGAGCAATAAAAATGGGCAATTTAAAATTTAAAAAAATATGTATAAGAAAAATATCTAAAAATGAAAAGTTATTTTTTTTAATAAATAAGTGATTAAATAAATATATAAAAAAGTGTTTGAAATGTTACAAAATTTGTTTCAACAATTTGGCGTACCATCTTCATACGAGTTGTAAAGGTAAGTTTTAGTTATAATATATAATTATATTTTTAAACATATACATATTTGATTTTCTAAATCGCATAACTGAAAAATTGCCCATCCATAAAGATAATTTTTTTTTAGAGTAAAGGTTTCTTCAATAAGGATTTTTTTTCAATTGTGGCAACACCAACAACTTGATAGTTTTGACATTTAAATTCTTTTGCTTTCTTGACCTCTTTTTAATTATTATTGTATTCTGATATTTTTAAGCTTAAGGTCTCTTTATTTTAGTTTAATTTTTAATTTCAATATTTCGTCACTCCTTTGTGTGACTTCTTCAGGAAATTTTTGACATTTAGTTACTATGAATTCCAAAAAAAGCTAAAATTTTCTAGCTCTGGAAAATTTACCTTTTTTTAATATACATATAGAGAAACAAAATTTATTGTATATTAAATTCAATTAAGATTTATGGGCTAATTGTTCGAAATTTTTGTATAAATTCAGAGAGACATGAATTAAAAAAAAAAAAATGGGACATGAAGAAAATAGTCAAACGGCAACAGGGCTTTTAAACATAAATGTGTTACCATCGGTTTGAAACAGTTCTCGTATGCAATTTCCTAATAAAGAACTGTTATCATATTCAATTAAACCACCTAATAAGTGGTGACAAACAAAATACACATGAGAACTCATGATGAAAGTGTAGTGTCTTTCGAAAACAGCTCTTATGCTCTGCGGTGTAAGTTGAACAATTAAAATCTGATGTTGACTTTCCTTTGTGCCATGGAGTTTCAATAGCAATATATTTTGGACTGCTTCCAATGCATGTATTTCACGTATAGACAGATGGCCAGACGGGCATCGCTTATTCGACTTTCCTATTTACAAGAGCCTAGAATTTATGCACGTTAGAAGGTCGCATATTAATATTCTGGACATTACACACGGAATGAGAAAATTATACAGGGTGTCCAGGCGAGGTAGTGGGATTTTATAATTAAACAAAAAATATTAATAACAAATAATTGCTTTTTTTTAAATTTATGATAAAAGTACACAAAATGGAAAATGATTTCTTAAAAATTATATTGTCTTCCAATCTTGAACGAAAATTTCTCATTACGCTTGAGCAAGTTGCTCTTGAGATTGCTGCCATTTCTAGCCCATGCAATTACTTTTGGTGAATGAAGTGGCCTTCCATGTTTTTGTTTATTCACATGACCGTTTAAGTGAAATTTAGCCTCACCACTAAAAAGGATGTTTGCGAAATTGACTCGACTAGCCCATTCTACATCCTTCAGTTCTTGAACTAACTGGATTTTGTATGCTTTGAGATGCAAGTCTTTTTTCAAAATCAAATTTAGCGACGATTTTTTAATGTTTAAGTGCTGTTCTCGTTTTCGTACTGAAAGTGAAGGATTTTGGCGAACTGAACCTCTCACTTCTTCAATTGTTTTTTTGTCTCTAACACTTCTCGAACGACTTAAACTTGGAATCTGGATAGTGGCACCAGTATTTTCAAACATGTGAATTACGAGTGTGATATTTTGCACGATATAAAATCTGAGCAGTAACGATAGAGTCACCATTTCAGTAATAAGCGCCCACGCAAAAACGGCGATGCGAATTGCTACTGAATCTTCAAGCGATAGCGCACGTAATCGTGCGCACTCCGCACCTCCACGCCGCACCTATGTAATGTAACTGCAGAAATAAACACCCCTACCTCACCTGGACACCCTGTACATACCCCTACCATTTTTGATAAAGCAAAAAGTTAAGTATGTATACCAAAAGCAGCTCATGAAAATTGCTCACAGATTTTTAGATCAAATTAAATACATTTTAATATTTTGAAGGTTCGTCCACAACCTTACCTTAAGACATACGTCTTAATTTAGTTTATCGCAATTAACAGCATTATTAAGCTCAATTACCCATACAAAATTTTAATTAGCTAATTGACCAATTTACTCTTAATTGTCTATAAGATTGAGCAAGGTCTAAAATGCAGCACTGTAAAAGTTTGTTTAGTGAGCACCATAATGCCTACTAAACAAACTTTATGAAATTTGACAACTCATATGTAAACAAATTCACAAAAAAAAATGGCGTGTCAAGTTGAGGGCGAGTTTTTAAAATGAAATTTTTTAATTAACAATTAAAACAAATGAAAAAAAAAATTTATTTCGTAAAACAAAAGGTCCAAAGGCAAAAAGAAAGCGTATTTTATTGAACGACGCCAGTGAAGCAGCAATGTAAGCAACACCTTTTGTCAGCTGCTGTCAAACGCTAATTGAGTTAGTATGTGTGAACACTTTTCAATTAACTTATTATTGACTCAATTAAAAATGCATGTCTGAACACCATATTAAATTCAATTTTAGAAAAACAATATTTTTAAGGAATTCCAATGAATATTCATAATATCTTGAGTCTAGTGAATTGCCCAATTTGGACTTCGTGCAACATCTATATTGCCTATTTATGACTTAAGCAAGAAGTTCACAAAACAAAAGCCGGCTTATATGAAATAGTAACAAATTATTATTTATAATATTCCCTACATATTTATTGTTTTAACACAATCATATTAAATGTTTGTAAAATCGTTAGGCCTTTTCTTTTAATCACCGCAAAGAACGCAAAATATCCATCAAAAACAATTCTAATCAAACAACTAAAGATTGATTAACACCATCATCTCTTTTTTTTTACTCTTAAATGACCATTAAAATCATATTATACAAAACATCGTATATATTAAATGTCAACAGCAAATGTGGCTTTCAAAACAGAACATTTTGATCATCAATGTTTACACAAGTGATAAAGCTTGCTACACAACAATAAAGTTAAAAAGGACATTTACATAACCTGGAGCTAAGGAAGTAGAATAGCACGAAAAAAATGCAAACAAACATAATCGAAAAGAACCAATAATTGCAATACTCATCAAAAAGCCATTAACCACACGCACACACACACACACACACACACACACACGCAGCCACACTCATATCAGTAACGCATGGACATCATGTGTGATATACAACGCCAATGACTGAGACTGCAAACAACCAATCAGTGCTGAATAAGGAAGGACTTTTGATATGAATTTAATGATTTTTGAACTCTTGCTAAAAACTGATTTGACTTTGTTGTCTTTACTTAAGACCGTTAAAGATTCACATATTGACAGGATAATGAATGGCCGCTGTAAAATTAAGAAAACTACAAAGAAAAACAATTATTTTGTCGTCAACCAAGAAATCAATCACTCAATAACAGCAAGAATAACTTTTTTTCTCATATTTCTTAAACTCGATAGTGTGAGAAAAGTAAAATTATGATAATGCGATTAGAGGCTGTGAATTAAACTTATAAAATGTGTGTGTACGCAAATGCATGCAGAAATATAATCGTAGATGCCCTAATAAACTGAAAACATCAGAATTTATATATCATAAGTTTTCTAACAATTTTAAAGTTGTTAAATCTAAAATGTACAGTCCGAGCTTAAATGCATTACACAAATATATTTTTTAGCATGGACACTTAGGGGAGTGTCCCTGCCACGGATGGAAAACATGATACAATTGTACTTTTTTTGGTACAATTACGACTTTGTTGGTACCGTGGTACTACCACCGACTAATTTGGTACAATTTATGTATCTCAATCAGAAGCTTACAGCTAATTCATAAAAACGTTTTATGCTTGAAAATTTTTGTTAATTTCTCAGTGAATCAGTTAATAAACATAAAATATTTCTGTGAATTATACGGTTACATAATCAAAGATTTTGTGTCAGTATTCCAGTCAGCACTTCATTAAATTTTTGGATCGTTTCTTACTCCCCTGCTTGTTCTATATATTTATTTTGTCGTTTCTTTTGGAAAATGATTGTTCTTTCGAGACAAAACGGGTCTCTAGACCCGAATCTTTCAAAATAGTGTCTTATGTCTCATATTTCTGCTAAATTATTGCTCATTTAAGTAACGGACTTACAATTATTTGCTATAATTTTTCGCAACAGAAACATTTTTTATCGTTAGGCTGCCTTATATTTGATTCAAAAACAATCACGTTGAAAAAGGGTATAATAATTGATTTCCAAATACCGAAAAAGTTTTCAATCAATGTCTCGTTGCCTCAATTTTAAACTACCAGAAAATTTATTATCTTAAATTGTATGACTTTTTGAATAAAATTTAATCAACTGATTCCTAGATTTTTATGTCTATAATATTTTTGTTGTTGTATACTTGTGTAGAGAAGTTTTTGAATTACTATTTATAGAAATTTAAAAAAATGGTACCGTCATGGTATGAAAAGTACATTTTATTTAGTTAAATGGTACAAAATCAAAATAGCCCTTTTCCATCCCTGGTCCCTGCAAATGCAATGAACTTTAGCGGCATTAAAAATGGAAGGGATGGTGTTGAGAAGCTGGAATTTCTGGTAGCCATTTTACTTCAACGCATAGAGACGGCAAAAAATTTTTTAATCAAATTTTTTTATATCACCGACTTAAAATTTCAATTCTTATGTAAAAGTAATTATTTAATGCATCAGAAAGTCAAAATGTTATGCAACCCTTTTAAAATTTTTGACTAGAAACTTGGCGATACCATATTTTATCTTTAATTACACAGCTTGAATTTGATATATTGTAAATAATTTCTACCTTTTTGTTGTGAAATATTTTTCATTGAATTATTTTTCTTTTGCGGCCCTAATATTGTAAATCACTTTGCTTTAGTGAAATTTTGTAGAAATTCAAAAACTGATCTTTAAATATAAATCGAACAATTTTAATCCCATATCTGGAATAATTTTGTTAAGTTAAATAATTAACTTGGGAAAATTTTTTAGAGGACTGTTATGATTTTATGAATTACTGTATGTAAGAGAGATAGCTTTAAGCGTCCCTAGTGAATTTTTGTTAGTTACATATTCCAAATAATTTAAATAATTTAAACAAACATTTTCAAAATTAAGTAAATGTCTGTGCCGACCCTTATATACCCTTTAAGGACGTGAGTCAGGAGTATATAAATATATTTGTTCCAACCCTGGAACCATCTTTTTGATCTTTCCGATTTTCAATTATAATTTCTTTCCTTCTAAAATATAAAATATGTTTAATTACCAAGAAAAAAAAAAGAAGATTTATATAGTTAATTTAACATTCAAAGAAAAGTTTGAAATTTCCAGCGCTGGAGCTGTCTTTTTGTCGTTTCTGATTACTAATAATCAGAAAGGTGTTTTTTATGACGGTTTTTTTGATACGAATCACTCTGTTGTCTGACAGTTGTTTTGACAGTTTAAAGTGACGTCTCTACTCAGTATTGGTTGGCAAATCATCATGAACAGGTTAACTCCAGAACAACGCTTCCAAATCGTGGAAAATTATTTTCAAAAACAGTGTTCAATTAAAAATGTTTATCCGCTTTTTTACCGCAAAATTCTCTTCAGTGATGAGGCGCATTTTTGGTTGAATGGATATGTCAACAAGCAAAATTGCCGTATTTGGAGCAAAGATAATCCACACGCCGTTCAAGAATTACCAATGCATCCCGATAAATGTACTGTTTGGTGCAGTCTATGGGCTGGTGGAATCATCGGTCCTTATTTCTTTAAAAATGAGGAAGGACGACGCGTTACGGTGAATGGAAATCGATACAGAATCATGATCAATGAATTTTTGGTGCCAAAACTTCAAGATATGGATGTAAACGAAATGTGGTTTCAACAGGATGGTGCCACTTGTCATACTGCGGGCGAAACAATTGACTTATTGAAAGAACATTTCAACGACAACATTATTTCGAGAAATGGACCGGTGAATTGGCCTCCGCGTTCGTGTGATTTGACGCCACTCGATTATTTTTGTGGGCATACCTGAAATCATTGGTTTACGTGGATAAACCAGCATCGATTGACGCTTTGGAATCCAGTATTCAACGTGTCATTGCTGAAATACGCCCTCAAATGCTTGAAGAGGTGGTCGAAAGTCGGACCTCCAGAAAGTCTTTTGTGCAAAATAGTCGTGGTGGCCATATGCCCGAAATTATATTTAAATGTTAAATGACAAGAAATTATCTACCAAATAAAAATTTCTTTTTGGCTATTTCATAATTTGGCATGTGTTTTATTTAAATTACAAATCAGCAAGCTCTTATAAAAACACCCTTTATAAAGAAAAAGATAAAATTTGTGTTACTTTTGTGTACCAAAGTTTTCCAAGCCTGGTATAACTCTTCTTATTTTCTTTTGTTTGATTTTCAAGATCACTTTAATTCTCCTGAGGTACAAAATAGGTTTTATTAAAAAACAAGTAAAAACGTTATATTCGACCGGGTTGAATCTTAACCTTTTTACGACGAATGGGACATATATGTCCCATTTGGTTTTTTCGTCATTACAGCCTTATTTTCTAATGGATTATGATCTTATTAGTGTTGTTCGATAAAAGACAAATGCATTCTTTGGTATTCGCGTTAACACTAAGCTTTTGTCGTTTCAGTTGGGCTTAGGGGATTCTAAAAGTCAGAAATTTTAATTTTTTTGCAGTTTTTGTTTCCTAATATCCCTGGTTCTAATTGATACTGTTGGATAAACTTATAGTACTAGATGAACCAATGCCTTATGTAAATTTATTGACCAACGCATTTTGAATCGGTTCTATACATTTAGTGTGGGAGCTGAAAATATGATGGGACAATATTTAACATTAAAGGATATTTAACATTTTTTTTTATTATATTTAATATTATATAATTAAAAAGCACAGAAAACGCAAACAATTCAATAAAAAACTATAAAAAATAACTAAAAAAGTTCATTTAAAATTATGAGAACCTATAAATGGTTTTTAAATAGTTAATATTCCTACTAACTAGCACCACTTGCAAAAGTGGAAAAATTGAACAAAGAACGCTGATGAGATGGCGTAGCGGCCTCGAAATCAGTGCTGATCCGTTCTGCTGGTTTGATTATTGAAAATATTCTTAATATTCCAATCTTAATATAAAATAATAAATAGAATTTGAACAAATTCATTTATTAATAAAATAATAAAAAAAACTCATTTGCAGTCATGCAGATTCGAACTTAAGCCCGTTGAAAAAATTAACAATTTACATTAGAAAATTCGACTAATAAAAATTCATACATAATTTAAAATTACTGATGTCTGAAATTGTTTTTTAAGCAATTTTTATCGTTTATGAATATTTTTCAAATGCTCAATTACTTAGGAAATATTTTTATAAGGACCTATAGGTCGTAGGTTCGATGTAATGTTTTAAGGTAACACAGCACAGAGCGACTTAGCAGGATCCAACTGGTCTATTTAATCAGGAAATATCAGCCTGTACAACCTAAAAATGGGTCTAAGTTCTTGTTAAATTTTGGGAAAATATCCTTTTTAAATATGAGATTTCCAACAAATTACTTTGGAAATATATAAAGGGTGTTTTTATAAGAGCTTGCTGATTTGAAATTTAAATAAAACACATGCCAAATTATGAAATGGCCAAAAAAAATTTTTTATTTGCTAGATAATTTCTTGTCATATAACATTTAAATATAATTTCGGGCATATGGCCACCACGACTATTTTGCACAAAGGACATTCTGGAGGTCCAATTTTCGACCACCTTTTCAAGCATTTGAGGGCGTATTTCAGCAATGACACGTTGAATACTGGTTTCCAATCGTCAAGCGTTGCTGGTTTATCCACGTAAACCAATGATTTCAGGTATCCCCACAAAAAATAACCGAGTGGCGTCAAATCACACGAACGCGGAGGCCAATTCACCGGTCCATTTCTCGAAATAATGTTGTCGTTGAAATGTTCTTTCAATAAGTCCATTGTTTCGCCCGCAGTATGACAAGTGGCACCATCCTGTTGAAACCACATTACGTTTACATCCATATCTTGAAGTTTTGGCACCAAAAATTCATTGATCATGATTCTGTATCGATTTCCATTCACGGTAACGCGTCGTCCTTCCTCATTTTTAAAGAAATAAGGACCGATGATTCCACCAGCCCATAGACCGCACCAAACAGTACATTTCTCGGGATGCATTGGTAATTCTTGAACGGCGTGTGGATTATCTTTGCTCCAAATACGGCAATTTTGCTTGTTGACACATCCATTCAACCAAAAATGCGCCTCATCACTGAAGAGAATTTTGCGGTAAAAAAGCGGATAAACATTTTTAATTGAACACTGTTTTTGAAAATAATTTTCCACGATTTGGAAGCGTTGTTCTGGAGTTAACCTGTTCATGATGATTTGCCAAACAATATTGAGTAGAGACGTCACTTTAAACTGTCAAAACAGCTGTCAGACAACAGAGTGATTCGTATAAAAAAAAACTTCATAAAAAAACCTCTATGTAGATATTTTATATATCTGCTAGAAGTGTAATTACGTGATTTTAAAAAAATTTTCTTTAATTTTTTTTTTATAATTTTTCCGGTTCTAATATATTCCATTTCTTGTTTAACTTTTGCCAACAAATGACATTTAGAGAATTTTGTAATCCTTGGAATTATAACAAAACACGAAGGGTAGTTTACGCCTGATTGGTCATTGTTGATGTTGTTCCAATGTTCCATCGTATTTTGTATTCCATTTATTCTCTTTTTTTTTCTTCATCATTTCATTTTTATTTTTTTTGTTCAGTTAACTGCAGACAACATGGTAAGTAAGCTTTTTCAACCATTGATACCATTATTATCATCAGCATTTGCTGTTGCTGCCACTGCTGTTATACTTTGTTGTAGTTGCTGTTATTGTAAAGACCATAACTTTTATGTTCATTAAGTGTGTCTGTGCTAAGACTTGGAAATTGTCTTTTGAATGTTTCAATTACACGCCTTCTTAAGCACTGCATCGCTTCAACATCATCACACTAATACGCACAAACTGTTCAGCCAGGTCAGGGCAACATTTCAAGAAAGTGGCTAAATAAAAAGAATCTATAGGTAATGACTTTCTCTAAAAAAAAATTAAATCTCTTTTATTAGTTTGTTTTGCTTTGGACACAAATCTTGTAGTCGTATAATAGCCTAGATTTTCTTCTTCAACAAATACATAATTGTTTGGACAGCCCTGATCCAATAAATTTCTTTTCCCTATACGAGTACATAAAAGTAAAAGAAAACAATTTAAAAACAGATTTATATGAACTCAATAATACTCGCACCATAATATACACAGACATCCAGTTCTCTAGGATGCCTCTTCCCATGCTTTTCTATATATTCCAATCTGTATGTATAATCTGAAACATTTTTATGGGCGCTTTTCCTATCCACTATTTTCTTCGTAACAATTTCCCAACACTAATGCTTGCAGTACGAGTAGTGGAAGTAAATGTTTGTCATGTTTATACGCTTTTAGAAAGACATTTATTGGATAATGGTACAAATTACCAACATAAAAGCTGAATAATTTACGGCTTTCCCTTCCATTCTGCCACAATTTGTAGGCTTGTGTTTGTTCTTGTATTAATTTGGAAGGTATTCTTGTATTTAGTGTATAGTTTTGTTATGCCACCGAAAGTTGTAAAAAATGTTTGCGAAAATTTTAGGAAAAATACGCCAGAGAGTTGAAAGAATTTCAGAAGCATGTTATCATATAATATGTTATCTCATACCTCTTGAGTACACATATTTTCAGTATTATTGTTTTTATATCCTCCAAAAAAGAACGGGAGGGGAGGGTAAAATCACTTTGTCATTCCGCAGCGAAATATCTATCTGAGACCCCATAAAGTATATATATTCTTGATCAGTGATGAAATCTAAGACAAACTGAGCGTGTCCGTCCGTCCGTCCGTCCGTCTGTGGAAATCACGATTCAGTCCAAACGAAAAGAGCTAGACTCTTGAAATTTGGCATAAATATATTTTGAAGCTTAGAGCAGGTTAAGTTCGAAGATGGGCTAAATCGGGCAAGAGGGAAAAAAGTTCCCCTAAGAAGAACTAAACCAACCCAGAAAAAACAACATAATTTTTAAAGTTTTTTGGTTATTTTGTTAAGCAAATGATATATTTTTATGTCAAATACGGTCCAACGCCTTAAACTTGGAGCCATAAAATAAAATAAAAACATTTTTTGACCCCGCCCACTTTAGTGGGCGTTATTATAGGCAAAAATAGCATACAAATTTAACAAATTGTTTTACTTAAGCCTACATTCCTTAAAAATAACATTTTTTAATAATTAATGACGAAGCTGAGACGAAACCTGGTACTATTCTGCCCTACCCCCTCCTTCCCCTTCAGCCCCTAAATGACCCTACCAAAAAAAAAAAATTTTAAAATTTTGTATATAATCATCCCAAGCGTTTATCGTTAGAGTTTTATGACTTCCGATTTCTGCCCTACCCCCTCCTCTTCCTTTGCCCCCCAAATGACCCTACCAAAAAAAAAAATTTTTTTTTTAAATTTTGTATATAATCATCTTAAGCATTTATCTTTAGAGTTTTATGACTGCCTGTTGCTGCCCTACCCCCTCCTCCCCCTTTGCCCGCTATATGACCCTATTAAAAATAAATAAAATTTTTTTTAATTTTGTGTATAATCATCAAGCATTTATTTTTAGAGTTTTATGACAAAGGTGAAATATTTCCCCCACAGCCCTTGCCAGAGCGCCCCGCCAAAATATAGTTTTTATACCCAAAGAGACCCTATAAAGTAAATATGTATATTCTTGATTAGTGATGAAGTTTAAGACGGTCTAGCAATGCCCATACGTTCGTCTGTGGAAAACATGATATTGTCTATTTTTAAACTCGCCCCCTTCAGTAGGCGTTGACGTACGATATTATATAAAGGAACTCTGTGCCACCAAGTTAAACATTTTAAATTCACTTACTAAATATTTGGAGGGTATTTAAGATTCGACCCGGTCGAATATAACGTTTTTACTTGTTATTTGTTTGAATTGTATATCTGCATGTCTCCCAAAATTCTTGTTTTACGGAAGGGTGGGAAAATTTGAGGTTAGGAAGTAAATTGGCTGTCAAATAATGAAATGTCGAGAATTGACCTCTTATTCTTTAACATTTACTTAGTAAAGAGTTGGAAAATTTTAATTACGTCGAACGTTTGAGAAATAGCTGTTTGGAAAACCGAATGAAAACCACGAATTTTTTACCAAAATCATTTTTAGTGATGAGACCCATTTTCAATTAGGCGGTTATGTAAATAAACGAAAGTGGCCCGTATTTTTTCTTAAATGAGCATTTAAGTATATTTCATAGTTTCCGAGAACCATTGTTGTTAACTTTTTTGATTGGTGGCAATTGGGAAGCTACTGGTTTTAACCCGAAATCGAAAAAATCGAGTAGGAAGCTTTCTGGACTACTTCTGAGAGGTTGTCACTACTATATCTGTATGTATGTATGTGAGTGTGTAGGTATGTGACTAGTTTATAGATTTTGAACGACTGAACCAAATCAAACCAAACTAGGCGCTTTTCAAAGGGTTCTACATATTAACTTGTAACCGATTCGGGCCGGTAGATTTCGGAATATATAACAAAAAACTAAAAAAAAATATTTTTCTTAAAGTTTTTCTAGATGCGGCTGCTGTTGGTTGAAATAGTTAACACGAGCCGGGGGATCCTGAGTTCGACTCCGCACTCAGTCATGAATATTGTGTCGAATTATTCTGATCAGCATTAGTGCGTGATTGTGTTAGTTGTTGTCAGCCTGTTTCAGTGATGAAGGCATAGTCACTGATCACTGACCATAATTGGCAGCGACTGACACTATCATGTACTAAAGGCAAAGTAACAGCACCCACCTTCGTCGGCCCAGTAGCAAAAATTACCCGGCGAAGTAAAAGGTTGAAATAGCTACAAAAACAATTGTCTATCCTCTCATCTTTCCTAATCTGTCCCCTCAATACTATCCCCTCGTTTTCAGTTCCGGCGCAATGCATTGCATATTTAGGGGTGATCACCTGCATGCTGGACCTAGTTAAAAAATAATAATAACAACTTTTAAACGGCTCTATCGATCGATTCCACGAAATAATCCGCCCGTAACATTCCAAAACCACGTCGATTGCATGTACGAGAGCAATTCTTTTATAGGACTAGAAGAACCACATCCATCACCGCTGATCCATTCAAAATTTATAGCAGTTTGAAAATTTAAGCAATAGCATGCAAGAAACTATAGGATAAAGAAATTTCGAGTTAGTTGGGTGCTTAGTATAAAGGACATTCTTGTCAGAATAAAGGACATTCTTGGACCAGATGCTTAATTCATATACGAATCAAGTAAAAATATAAAAACTTATTACGATGATGAGACACACCTCGCCGGCTTCCAGCTGGTATTAAATAATACATAAACCTACAAAACCCTTAGTTTAATAGCTTCTCTTTTAATACTCGTAGTAGTTGTAGTTTCCTCATCCTTTGTTTTTGTCCTTGTACATACTTTCGATATTTTACATCGTTCTCCTTCATCTTCTGTTACTCTTTCATGTTGTAGTTAATTTTATTGTTAAAAGCTGGGTTAAATACTCTATGCTACACTTGAATGCATTTCACTTTACAGAATTACGACTTTTCTAAAATCTGGAAGGGATGGTCTTTTCTATACGTCGCAGTGTGTGTGTGTGTGTGTGCGTTTGTCAGCATGATTGTGCATTAGAGTAAATTTTCTTGAAAATGTCAAGATTTTCTATTGATTAAAATCAAATTTGTTTTATTGGTCGTATGTAAATATAATTTAGTTTTATTGAAAGGATTTTGCACTACACTAATTTCTACAATAAATATAAACACACAGACACACGCACCATGTCTACATACTATATTTAGTTGTAGAAGTAAATAAATTAAAGAAATTATAAAGATTACATGGTAAATATTTAATGCCATTGATTTTGGTAAGAGACAATTTCTGCAATTTGGAATAAAGCTACAGGAAATAATTATAATATAAATGTTTTATAGATAGTGTAATTTGGATTTGTCAACAATTTATGTGTGTCTTGTATTTTACCTTAAGAAATGGCACAGTCATGTGGAAAATTATAGGGACAGGGGTATATAATATTAATATTAGATCTGAGGGAGGGTTGAAATAAAAGATGATTTTTCATTGAAGGTGTTCATTTAAACATTAATTTACACATACGAGGTCTGTTCACAATAATATGTATGTTGTCATGTTTAGTTTGTTTGTGAGAATCATAAAAGTTACAAGTGGATCAAACAGCCCGCATAAAATTTTGTATGAGAAATAGAATCAAGTGCTCAAAGACACTCCGTATGTTCACCGTGGATACGGTTTTATTTTGAGTCCGAAATATATTTACGGTTGGTGATACAAGCTTTTCAAAAAAGGCCGAGAAGATGTGAGCGACGACGTTCGTCCTTGACACTCCAGCAAAACGATGAAAGCAGTAAGGAATTTAGGATTGCTGCCGTTATAGGCACTGCCTGTTACGATGCTACTTGTTTTAAATCTACAAAATTCTCTTCATTTTAATTCAATATTAAAATTTTTTATTAATTTATTTATAAATTTTTATTTTGTCTGCTTCAAACTAGTCCGCTTAGCTAAAACAACAACTTGTGTCAACTTCTTTTCCAATCCTTGAAGCACTTTGGGAGGCAATTTTTGGTATGTCCTTACATTCTCACAGCGATTCTGCTTTTATACCCTCAATTGTCGCCTATGCCGACCTTTTATGAGTCTCTTCAATATTGGAATATGAAGGCATGACTACTGTGTTGTTTTTGGGTACAAAATGATCAAACTTTAGTAATTTCGGTAAGAATTTTGCTGCCACATAAAATTCAGCAAGAATCAGAAATTTTCCCAAGGAATTTCACATAATGGAATTGTTGCATTCTTTCTAAATATCCACTAAAGCGGTTGTCAGTGATTTAATAATCGCAGTTATTCGATGTAAAATATTTTCCGGTATCAAATTTCTTCATCGAGCGGTTTTACTAAACGTCATTGACCAACACTCAGGGCCTGACATCTAAATATGCAGTACATTTTGCCGAAACTGTAAAGGAAGGGATAGTATTGAAAGAACAGATGAAGAATGATAAGAATATAGAGAATGTGATGAATATATATATCAGTCTTTGCTTTGCCGGGTAAACTTCTGCTACAGGAATAACGAAGGAGGGTTCTTTACTCTACTCTTTAGTAAATGATAGTGTCAGTCGTTGACTGACAACATTTAACGCAACCATGTAATAATGCGGATCAGAAAAGTTCGACAACATATTCATGACTGAATTTAACTGCCTTAGTCTTTACACTTCAGCCCTTATGCCTGGTACTGTTGGCTGAAGTAGTAGAACACGAGACTATGAAGCGGAGGGTCCTGAGTTCGAGCCCGCGCTGAGTCATGGAATATTGTGTTGAATTCTTCTGATCATAATTAGTTCATGGTTGTGTTAGTTGTTGCCAGCCTGTTTTCAATGATGAAGGCATAGAACTGGTCACTGAACATAATTGGCAGCGTCTGACACTATCATGTACTAAAAAGCAGAGTAACAGCACCCACCTTCGTCGGATCTGTAGCAAAAAATAGCCGGCGAAGTAGAAAAGGTTGAAATAGCTACAAAAAGTAGCCAGAAGCATTTAATGAAATACTCCTTATATCTCTGGAGACTATTTTGAAAGGGGGAAAGAATGGAAAATTATGAGTAAGCAAATATTTTTAAGAAAAATTTAATTTCTTATAACTAAGCCACCTAATAAGTGGTACTGATGATAAAAGTGTGGCGGTTTTCGAAAACAGCTGTTCTGCTCTGCTCTGTAAGTTTGATAATTAAAACTGATGTTGACTTTTCTTGAAGTCTTGGAATATCATGTCTTTCCGAATTTAAAACAAAATTGTTTAACTAAAGGGTTTTTCAATAAGAACTTTATTTTCTAAAAAAACATAAGAGAAAAAATTCAAATGAAGATGATTCAAAATTGAGTTGTTAACTTGGTAGCATTTTCACCTCCATCTTCGAAAAAAAAACGACCCAATCACACCTCCAGACCATACAATGACAAGTTCGGCATTGGAAAGGCTTCTCAATAATCGCTCTACGATTTTCAGAAGCCCAAATGCGGAAATTTTGCTTGTTGACAGAAGGTCTAAGAAAGACGATTATGTTGTCCGAAAATCTCATGAACTTTACGAAATTTAACCTTAATAGAACCTCCATTTTCATGGTGGATTTTAATTATTTTAATGTGACTTTCGAGCGAAACTGAATTTATTGTAACAATTGCCAATTCATGTACTACGAATACGTCAAAAAACTAAATGTCAGAGCCCAAATTACCGCATTCGATATCGAACGAAATTTCTATACAATTTAAATACAAATTTCGATCGATATCGAATTCCGTAATTTGCCCCCAGAACTATCATGTTGTTGGTGTTGCCACAGTTCCAAAAACTAAGTTCTTGTTGAAAAACCCTTTGTTATCCTATCATTCTTAATTGGTTATAGCAATAAAAAATGTTTCTAATTTTTTTAATACCCCATTTTGCAATTTAAAGAGTTGCTCAGTAAAAATGCCATTGTTTTGTACTTAAACGAAATTCTATAACATGTAATAATACAAGCGCAGTTTTCTGTAGTTATGCAAACATAGTGGCAACACTGTTAGCAATAATTTTGAAATTTTCGCTTAAACGAACTGACTGCTTATTACTTTAGAATAGTGCCGGCAACTGCGTGTGTTCATGAAGATTTTCTTTTACAAAGCAAACATTTTGAAAAACTTGGACATCTGGCCGCAAGTGCATTGCAATCATTATCGAAATTAATTGCCTACTCGTTCTAAAATTCTTGCAAATTACTGTCGAGGGTGTTGCTTTCCGCAATGAAGGCCATAAGAAGATACTCGTATGAAAATGTTATCGCTAATGTAATAAATTCTATTCATTCTCAGTTTCAATCCATTTAATGCACTCGATTTAAATATAACCTTTTATCAAAATATGCATAAACCAATTGTGTACGTTGTGTGTTTGCATAATTTAGCTAATTTGTTGTTGCTTTTTTTTTCATTGTATTTAAATAAAACTAGAGCAATTACTTGAAAATCCACAAGCAATAAATGACCTGGAAAATTCAAAATTTTTAAATTTATAATAACAACAACTGCGACAACAATGAGATAACAAATTTTTGGAAAAATTTACACAATACACATGTAATGTAACGTAATTGCCATGGGACAGGATGACCAAATTAAATGACCAACCAATTCAATGTGTTAAAAACAAGTTAACCACTAAAAATTTTTAAATCAATTTCACAAATAGACAAACATTTTCCATAGACGTCTTGTATGCTTATGGTTGTTTTTTTTATACCCTTCAAAAAAGAACTGGGGGATATATTCATTTGGTCATTCCGTTTGTAACGCAGCGAAATTTCCATCTGAGACCACATAAATTATATATATTCTTGATCAGTGATGAAATCTAAGACGATCTGAGCATGTCCGTCCGTCCGTCCGTCTGTGGAAATTACGATTCAGTCCAAACGAAAAGAGCCAGACTCTTGAAATGTGGTATAAATATATCTTGAAAAATAGCACAGTTCAAGTTCGTAAATAGGCGGAATCGGACCAGAGGGAAAAAAGTTCCCCTAAGAAGAACTAAACCAACCTCTAAAAACAATATAATTTTTGAAGTTTTTTTTCTAATTTTGTTAAGCAATAAAATTGGAGTCATAAAATTAAAAAAAATTACTTTTGGACCCCGCCCTCTTTATTGGGCGTTATTATATGCAAAATAGTATAAATTTGTTTTTTGCTAATTTTTTCGACATATTTATTATATAATAATACAATATTTTTCAAGCTTAAGGTCTTTATGATATATATATATATATATATATATATATATATATATATATATATATATATATATATATATATATATTTATTTTTCAATATTTCGTTAACCTTTCGTTAACTTCTTCAGGAAATTGGTTTTATTTTTTATGTTTTCTTTCAATGAAAAAATTTGTAATTACAATTCTAAAAAACAATGTGTATCATAAAATTATTTCACAATTAGGAAATTTTTTTAATATTTTAATTTTATGATACACATGGTTTTTTAGAATTGTAATTACAAATTTTTTCATTGAAAGAAAACATAAAAAATAATAACAATTTCCTGAAGAAGTTAACCAAAGGTTAACGAAATATTGAAAAATAAATATATATCTAGGGTGTTTTTTATGAAGTTTTTTTTTATACGAATCACTCTCTTGTCTGACAGCAGTTTTGACAGTTTAAAATGACGTCTCTACTCAGAATTGTTTGGCAAATCATCATGAACAGGTTAACTCCAGAACAACGCTTCCAAATCGTGGAAATTTATTTTCAAAAACAGTGTTCAATTAAAAATGTTTATCCGCTTTTTTACCGCAAAATTCTCTTCAGTGATGAGGCGCATTTTTGGTTGAATGGATGTGTCAACAAGCAAAATTGCCGTATTTGGAGCAAAGATAATCCACACGCCGTTCAAGAGTTACCAATGCATCCCGATAAATGTACTGTTTGGTGCGGTCTATGGGCTGGTGGAATCATCGGTCCTTATTTCTTTAAAAATGAGGAAGGACGACGCGTTACCGTGCATGGAAATCGATACAGAATCATGATCAATGAATTTTTGGTGCCAAAACTTCAAGATATGGATGTAAACGAAATGTGGTTTCAACAGGATGGTGCCACTTGTCATACTGCGGGCGAAACAATGGACTTATTGAAAGAACATTTCAACGACAACATTATTTCGAGAAATGGACCGGTGAATTGGCCTCCGCGTTCGTGTGATTTGACGCCACTCGATTATTTTTTGTGGGGCTACCTGAAATCATTAGTTTACGTGGAAAAAACCAGCAACGATTGACGCTTTCGAAACCAGTATTCAACGTGTCATTGCTGAAATACGCCCTCAAATGCTTGAAAAGGTGGTCGAAAATTGGACCTCCAGAATGACCTTTGTGCAAAATAGTCGTGGTGGCCATATGCCTGAAATTATATTTAAATGTTAAATGACAAGAAATTATCTACCAAATAAAAAATTTTTTTTGGCCACTTCATAATTTGGCATGTGTTTTATTTACATTTCAAATCAGCAAGCTCTTATAAAAACACCCTTTTTATCATAAAGACCTTAAGCTTGAAAAATATTGTATTATGAAAATAGTATAAAAATTTAACAAATTGTTTTACTTAAGCCTACATTCCTTAAAAATAACATTTTTAAGGTTTAATGACGAAGCTGAGATGTAACCTATTACTATTATGCCCTACTCCCTCCTCCCCCTTTGCCCCCTAAATGACCCTATCAAAAAAAAATTTTTTTAATTTTGTGTATAATTATCCCAAACATTTATTTTTATAGTTTCATGACAAAGGTGAAATGTCACCCCCACGGCCCTTGCCAGAGCGACCCCGACAAAATACAGTTTTAATACCCTTCAAAAAGAATTGGACAAAATAAAGTATATAAATTCTTGATCAGTGATGAAGTCTAAGACGATCTAGCAGTGCCCATGCGTTAGTCTGTGGAAAACATGATATAGTCTATATTTGGACCTCTCCCCTTTTAGTAGATATTGAACAATTTGTTTAACTTAAGCCTATAAGAAGCTGAGATGTTCTCTGAGTTGAAACGTCTCCCCTACTGCCCTTCCCGGAATGACTCTGTCAGAATAGAGATTTAAAATTGAGTACAGAGATGTCTTAAAGGAACTCTGTCCCACCAAGTTAAACATTTTGAATTGACTTACTAAATATTTGAAGGGTATTTAAGATTCGACCCCGCCGAATATAACGTTTTTACTTGTTTCAAACTCTAAAGATGTGATTTACCATAATACTTGAGTAATTTGTATAGAAAATTTTATAAATGACATACAAACATGTGCACATATGCAGTCTAGTATAACATTAATGGCTTAAGCAGCCGGTTGGAATTTGATGTGACAAATATTTCCTGCAGGTTATTTTCAATTATTTTTGTGCTAATAAATAAATCAATAATATCAAGAATTAAATAAAGAAATTTCAACTATTTGAAAGTATTATTTTCCAACTTTGAAAGATAATTCAATTATGATGAGCAAAAAAAGAAGAAAATGTTATAGATATTCATCCATAACAACCATTTATTCTTTCAACTGCACACTCTGCACAAAGAACACAAAATATTTGTATGCTAATATTAACAAATTGTGGTTATTGTCCAAGTCTCATCAACAACAAAACGTCCGTGCAACAATCAGGGGTTTGTTTTGCTTTATTGTGGATTGTTGGTTGACATCGATGCCAGGTATCAAACAGATTTAGTATGCAATTGTAAAACCAATTGTCATCTTCAATTTCAAATTCAATTATAAAATCTGAAAATTGCCAAGAGTATACAAATAAAACAAATTGTCTCATTCTCTTAACAAACCGCCAATGGCAGGATATTCAGGGGTTGAAATGGAAAAGTGGAAACTAAAATTTTAGGTACTTTTCATAGCATTTTTCACAGCCAGCATTGAATTTTAAATCGTACAGCGTAATTATAATAATTATGTCCTGCTTGCATAGCAACTCAAATAAATAAATAAATTTGGGAGTGCCAAAATTAACGCAAGAATTGAATTGAATAGAAAACACAGTTTTTAGCCTTTTGATTGTTCCTTTTTCATTGTATCATAATCACATGGAATAGAATATCGGTCAAATGGAGCAAAACGTTCTCCTTTGTAGAAATTTTCCTTGATCATTTTGAGTAAATGTGATGACAAACAAAAGTGCACATGAGTACTGATGATGAAAGTGTAGCGGCTTTCGAAAACAGCTGTTCTGCTCTACTGTATAAGTTGTATAATTAAATCTGATTTTACCTTTCCTTTGTGCTCTGGAATATTTGTCAAGTCTTTCTGAATTTAAAAGAAATTTTTGAACAATCAATCAATCTTAATTTTTTTTTTTAACTCGGACCAGGGGATGAGCTCATACTTATGCAGACTATGTCCTGCTTTACGTCAGTAACTGCTTTGCGGCCTAACCTGACGGTGCTCTTAACACCCGGATGAAGTTGGGTGTCCACCACCACCCCCGGTTAGATAGGAGCCACCTCGGCGGCCTACAGACCGCGCAGGTTGCAACTGCATAATATCGTCACTACCATGCGTAGACACCTTGCTAAGGTACTCGGGCCTATCTTACACCCTTACTACTTCCGAGGATTCCACCATGCCGATGGCACCAAGGAAGAAGAAACCAGCAGGACAAAAGTCTAGAATATAGACGAGAGCTTGCCAGCCCTTCCCAGCACCAGCTTTACGGCCAACCCTTCCATAGCATCTGTAGACTCCACAGCAGTGCGTATAAATTACTGCTATCGGTTAAACGGAAGTCCAACATATCACTAGCGCATGTTGAGCATCAGCCCGTACCCGACATTTCCTCCAGCGTCCACAGTCACCAGTCTTGTCACCAACTACTGGCTTTTGGATCTTCTTTGGCTAAATCCAAATGCCGAATCACCTAATTATCTTATTGGCCTCATAGCCAAAAGCCTACTACTTTTTAATCTCTTATATGCACGCTTCCGTTGCACTGCAATTGATTGGGAAGGAACATATTAATTCTATAAGTTATCAGCCAAGTTGTCTAACTTACCCATACTTATGCAGCGCACTGCACCGGAACTAGAAAGGAAGCGATAGTATTGAGAGGACAGATGGGAATCTTTTGTAGATATTTCAACCTTTTACTTCGCCGGCTAAAATTTTTTTTTTGGTACAGGGTCGACGAAGGAGGTTGCGGCATGATACTGTCAATCGCTGCCAGTTATGGTCAGTGATCAGTGCTATGCCTTCATCATCGTAACAGGATGACAACAACTAACACATCCATGTGTTAATGCTGATCAGAAGAATTCGACACAATATTCATGACTGAACGCGGAGTCGAAGTCTGCACCAGAGATCTTAGAAATGTACAACGAAATTTAATGGACACCTTTAATACAATGTAAACCTTGAATACACTATAGACATTGTCTTTCTTTCATCGTGTACACCTTCTACTTGTGTATAACTATGAGTGTACTTGTGTACATCTAGTGTATATGCTTTTTTAATTTCAAACTGGTGGGTATGTATAATATTTTCAGTGTTTGCTTTTACTGTGCACACACACATTAATTTTATGAAGTTACAAAACAAATACAATGTCATCATCTCCGCAAATGTGTATACGTACATAGAGTGAATTCAATGTTTTCAATGTCTTCAATGTATACACTTGAGGTATGATGCACAGTATTGTGCACTCAACATTTATTTGTGTATAAAGTAAGGCATGCATACATATTTCAATGTCGTTGATGTAAACTTGTGTGTATAGAGGATAAAATATGTACACTATTTCGGACTCTGGTCTGCACCCTCCGCTTCATAGCCTCATGGTGTTTTTTTTATAGAATGACGCAAGCTTAAATCATAATAAAACAAGGAAATATATTTTTAATATTAATGAAACGGGTTTTATTGAAAAGAAAATTTTATGAAATGAATGTTTAAATATGATTTCTGCCATGTGGCCGCCACGGATGGCACGTAGAATGCGCAATCTGGAACACCAGTTTTCAACAACTAAAAAAATTGTCCATAAAGTGGAAGAATACAACCCAAGTTGCTGAGAACGGGCGATGAATTGATTGATTAGGATCATCATCAATGCTTTCCTGTTCAGCGGCTATAGCTTCTTCAGTGCGTACTGTGCGGGGTCTCATGGGATGCACATGATCAGCAACAATAAATGTGGTCCGAAAACGATCTATTGGCCTTCGAATTTGTGGGCCACCAGTCCCGAACTGTTTGGAGTTCAACTGGCAGTAACTTCGGCTACGAGGTCTGGCCGGAGACTTGTTTCTGGTACCACGGGTGTCAGGAGCCCCAAAAACCTCGGTTTCTGCCTGGCAATGGTTGCGGCCCTTCGGGGAGCATCGTGGTGGCTGTGTGTTGAAACCCAAAACGCAGGGAGAGCATGAGCTCAGTGTGGAGTTGCACTGCGACCGGATGCCGTGACCCAAAGATCGGCAGGTGTTTTAGATGGGCTCGGCTCCAAACCAAGGAGGAGGCCATGTCCAAATACATGGTTTCAAATTGGTACTCATGCGTGACAGTCTATTGCGTGTGGAGGCGTTGGTAGACGCATTGTATTCACCCGGTGCTAAGACCACGGTGGGGTTGGGCCGCGAGGCAGGTAACCACTATAATCTGTAGCACATCTGTCCTTCGAATTTGCCGTGCTGAAGGACGATTATGTGCGTCATAAAATGGAAGAAGTGCACGATGAGTTTGACGAAAAGAACAATTATTTTGGTTAAAAATTTCCAAAATTTGTTCACGTTGCTCTGGTATTGTGACACTCTAAAAAACACGCTTTACTTCAGCCAACAGCACCCTCAAAATTGAGTGGCTGAATTTCGTTGATGCAGTTCTGAATCTTTTCCGTTAATGCACGGCTGGTTGTGGACTTGTTGAGATAGATTTGAAATTTCAAATAACCATATAAAAAGAAATATAATCATGTTAAATCTGACTATCTAGGGAGACAATTCTGGGAACAAATTAACGCATTCGATATCGATCGAAATTTCCATACAATTTAAATACAAATTTCGTTCGATTTCGAGTGCCGTAATTTGCCCCCTGATCGGTAGAGCGAGAGAGTACATGGACTGGAAATGCCTTCTGCGATAATTGAATGATGTATGGCATGTGGCATCGTCTCGTTGAAACCACATATTTTACACGTCAATATTATCCAATTTCGACAGCAGCGTTCTATTGTCAGCCTAATTCGTAAAAATTTATGTACAATTATACCTCGAGCCCAAAATTCACACCAAACAGTGACACGTTGTGCATGTTTTTCTACAATGACATGTGAGTTCTTAGAACTCCCAAAGCGGTACTTTTGGCGATTAGCAAGGCTATAAAGGTGAAAATGTGTTTAATAATTTAAAATTATTTTACTCGAAGTTTATGAACTGCGACCGCCAAGTTTGCATTATTATACCCTTCACAAAAAGTGAAAGGGTATATATAGGTTTGTCATTCCGTGTGTAATTTCTTCGATATGCACATGGGACCCCATAAAGTATATATATTCTGGATCCTTATGAATCGCGATGACGATTGAGCGATGTCTGTCTGTCTGTACGGGTTTTCCCAAGCCCCCAGAAGAGCTAGGGACTTCGTTCTTGGACCGTTGGATTGAAAATGAACTTAAATAGAGTGCTATTGAAATCCAGAAGGATCCGAAGTATGGTTCCAGAGCTGGGAAGCTTACACCTATTTCTCGACGCAAAATTTATACCAAAAATCAACTATTTTTTTAATGTTTGTAAATTACACCTATTTCTTGCTTTGGGAAGCTTCAATGGTCTATTAAAAACTAAAAAAATAAAATTTTTTTTCCAGGGATGGAAAATTAAAAATTTTTTTTCGGCCCATTCCGTATTTTGTAGTACATGTAGTAACTAAACTTGTTAAAAATTTTAAGTTTTTCTTTTACAAAACCTCTTTGTACCTCATGAAGATTTGTATTGATAAAAAAAATTTAAAAATTAAAACTTCGCTTCCAGGGTTGGGAAATTGAAATTTTTTTATACATAAAAGTAACCAAAAAGGAAATTGACGTTGTTTTTTTTTTGCTATGTAAAACTATTTTATATTTTAGGAAGAACAAAATTGGTATCAAAAATTTCCAAAAAAAATCAAAACTTACTATCCAGGGATGGACAAGTGCAATATTTTATAGTTCATGAAGGTGACCAAAATGGTTGAAAATTGTAAATTTTTCTTAAATAATACTACTTTATACCTCATGAAAAGTTGCATTGTTTAAAAATAAAACAACAAAAATTTAAATTTCATTTCCAGGGTTGGGAAGTTTTTTTGGTACATGCAATATATTGTAGTACATGAAAATTACCAAAATGGTTGCAGATATTAGGTTTTTCTTAAATAAAACGACTTTATACCTAATGAAGACTAGGATTGGTAAAAAAAAAATTTAATTTCGCTTTCAGGGATGGGAAATTGAAATATTTTTTATACATAAAATTAACCAAAAAGGCAACTAACGTCGGTTTTTTACTAATTAAAACTACTTTTTAGTTCAGGAAAAACATAATTGGTATTAAAAATTGAAAAAAAATAATTCAAATTTAGATTCCAGTGAAGGGTATTTAAGATTCGGCACAGCCGAATATAGCACATAATGAAGACATGTTGTTCTATCGTATACCGCTCCCTTCTTTCCTATCCTAAACTGCCAGGTGTCGAATTGTTTTTTTTTTGGGATTGCAACACTTTGCCGCAAAAATAGTAGCAAATTGAAATTTTACTTTAATTTTCGGACACCCTTTATAAATAAGCTACACATTTTTTTGTTGTACAGTATTAAGTAACTTATCATCTGCCAAGAGTGATGAAACAGAAATGGTTCAAAAGACATTTTTATGAAAATAAGTACAATATAAATATATTTTCTTAATTCTTAGCATAAAAGTGATAGGAAATTGCTTAAAGTGTTGTTTTAATCTCTTGACCACCAAATTTTAGAGAATCGATTAAGTCTGCGGAAACCTTGTCACGGTTCAGTTATGCCAGTAAATATATTTAAGAAAATAACATCAGTTTTAACTATACAACTTTACACAGAAGAGCAGAACAGATGTTTTCAAAAACCACTACACTTTCATTAACAGTACTCATGTGTATTATTGTAATGTTGTCCAAAAATGAAGACATATTGTTCTAACGTATGACGCTCCCTTAGTAGGTGGCTTAGTTGATTAGGTAAAACTTGTTTTCAAGTGGTTGAGACGCGGAGTAACTTGTGTTACATCAGTTGTTGTACAGTGGGCCTTTAAGTTTCACCAGGCAGGATTACAAAGAACGTCTGGCTGATCGTCATATTAAATGGGAAGTTGTATCGAATTCATGCAGTACGTTTTAGAGGGATTTACTGTCTTGACATTTTCAAAATTTTTTCAACCGTTCGGTACATTTTTTTACCCCAATTTCGATTGAATGACTTGCGACATTACTGCCTTCCATAATCATTGCTTGAATCCTAAGAAAGTGTGCTTCGTTTGGTGGGGGTCAGCCTTATCCCTTGGAGATAACACACTCGTAAATGAAATTATTTTCATTTAGTTGCTACAGCAACATGATGGAGAGGGGGTTGGGCATTCAATACTGTCACTTTTTCACTTCCATACTAACAATAAGTGTTATGGACATTGGCCTGTTTATCTGGCTGGTTGTTTGTGGAGATATTCGATTTGGTAACAACGTTTATGGGCAATTTTTCAATTATTGTTTTAGCAGCAACAGCTTTACAAACGACAAAGTGTTTTCCAAAGTTCCCCCTTTGGTTTTTGATGCTTTATTAAATGTGCTGACTAGTACAGCAAAAGCGCGCGTGTGTGTGTGTTTGTTTGTGTGCGAGCCAATCCCTCTTGGCCATGTAACTGAGTAGACAATTATGGATTAGTGCCATTTGTTGTGTTTCATTGATTTGTATTTTTCGTATTAAATTTCCATGATTTCTTGTGGCATTTTAGCTCACAGGCATTATTGCACCGAGTGATGACTGTTTCAAGAAAAAAATATCAAATGTCAGTGGGAGAGAAATTAAATTTGTGTGTGCGAAAGTAATATGTACTCGTGTTGGGTTTATAATTAGATGTATTATTGGATTAAAATTGGTTTTAAGAATATGTTTTATAATATCATAAGGATTGAAATTGATATGATTCATGAGGAGATAATAACGTAATGTCGGCATCAAATTGATGTCAAGAAAAATGTGTTAGTAAATTCCAAATGCCTTGTAAGAGTGCCAATTCACTAGTGAAGCAAACTTTTGTTTTCGTTGTCTACGCTTCTTGCTTCAAAATGTCACAAATAATAAGACGTAAAAACGTTGTATTCGACCGGGTCGGATGTTAAATATCCTCCAAATATTTAGTAAATAAAAACTCTGTTTTTCTTCTTATTAAAATTTAAATTTTTATGGTATTTGGTTTAAGTAAACAAGAAAAAAAAGTTATTTTAATACGGTCGTTTCCAATGTCTTGGGAGGAGCATGACTGAGACACCTTTCCGTCAGCATTAAAAGCCACGTATTAATATTTTATATCAACGTGCAAAAAAGGGACTGAGATAAGTTAAAAATGTTTAAACTGCTGGATCACAGTTCCTTCAAGACATTTTTGTGATCAATATAAAAACTGTATACAGGCTCACTCCAAGAAAGACCATGGGGGAGACATCTCACCTAAATCGTAAAAACTTTAAAACTAAGTTTGTGGGCTGGTTAAGTGTAGGAAAAACGTGTTTTTTAATAAGGTCATTTAGGGGTTAAAGGAGAGTGGGGGAGTAGTGTTTGTAGGGGGGGGGGGGTGGAAGTGTAGGATAGGGGAAGATCAGAGAACATATTACCTTCATCGTAAATGTTTATAAATTAAATTTTTATGAAATGTAATCTTAAGGAATACAATTTGTTAAATATTTACACTATTTTTTCATGTAATTTGTAATTTCAACACCCACTAAAGGTTGCGGGGTCCAAAAACAGACTATATCGACGGACGTATGGGCAAGATCAAGAATATACATGCTTTATGAGGTCCAATTATTTTTGGAGGGCATTAAAATTGTATTTCATCGCGGTCGCTCTAGCAAAGGCCGTGGCGGAAACATTGCTCCTTTGGCATAAAAAACTAAAAAAATATATTTTTGTCATAATTAAGAGTAAATTTTTGTTGATGGGGTCATTTGGTGGGCAAAGGGGGAGGTTATGGCAGAGGAATATCAGGGTTCGTATCAGCTGCGTCACAAAAGCATAAAAAAGTTGTTTTTAAGGATTGTAGGCTTAAGTAATACAATTTTTTTTTTTTTTTTTTAGGAGTAGGACCAGCACTCAGCGGATGACCCCTATATATGCAATGCATTGCGCCGGAACTGAAAACGAGGGGATAGTATTGAGGGGACAGATTAGGAAAGATGAGAAGATAGACAGTTTTTTTTTTGTAGCTATTTCAAACTTTTACTTCGCCGGCTAATTTTTGCTACAGGGCCGACGAAGGTGGGTGCTGTTACTCTGCTTTTAGTACATGATAGTGTCAGTCGCTGCCAATTATGTTCAGTGATCAGTGACTATGCCTTCATCATTGAAACAGGCTGGCAACAACTAACACAATCACGCACTATTGCTGATCAGAAGAATTCAACACAATATTTCATGACTCAGCGCGGGCTCGAACTCACGACCCTCCGCTTCATAGTCTCGTGTTCTACTACTTTAGCCAACAACACCCACAATTTGTTAAATTTCAACACCATTTTTGAATATAATAACGCCCATAGGTCGGAGTCCAAGAATTTTTATTTTATGGCTCCAAGTTTAATGCGTTGGACCTTCTTTAATATAAAACCATATCATATGCTTAACACAATTACAAAAAACAAGTAAAAGCGTTATATTCGACCGGGTCGAATCTTAAATACCCTCCAAATATTTAATAAGTAAATTTAAAATGTTTAACTTGGTGGGACAGAGTTCCTTTAAGACATCTCTGTACTTAGTTTTAAATCTCTATTCTGACAGAGTCATTTCGGGAAGGGCAGTAGGGGAGATGTTTCACCTTAGAGAACATCTCAACTTCTTATGGGCTTCAGGAATACAAATTGTTCAACATTTACACTATTTTTTTCATATAATATCGTACATCAACGTCCACTAAAGGGGCGGGCTTCAAAAATAGACAATATCATGTTTTCCACAGACGAACGTATGGGCATTGCTAGACCGTCTTAGACTTCATCACTGCTGAAGAATATATTTAATTTATGGGGTCAAATTCTCTTTGGAGGGTATTAAAACTGTATTTTGGCGGGGTTGCTTTGGCAAGTGCTGTGAGACATTTCACCTTTGTCATAAAACTCTAAAAATAAATGCTTAGGATAATTATACACAAAATTAATTTTTTTATAGGGTTATTTAGAGGGCAGAGGGGGAGGAGGGGTTAGGGCAGAAACAGGCAGTCATAAATCTCTAAAAATAAATGCTTGGGATAATTATATACAAAATTTTAAATTTTTATTTTTTTTTTGATAGGGTCATTTAGGGGGCAAAGAGGGAGGAGGGGGTAGGGCAGAGTAGTACCAGGTTACGTCTCAGCTTCGATATTAAAGCTTACAAATGTTATATTTAAGGAATGAAGGCTTAAGTAAAACATTTTGTTAAATTTTTACACAATTTTTGCATATAATAACGCCCACTAAAGGGGGCGGGGTTCACATATTATTTTTTTATTATTTTACGGCTCCAAGTTTAACGCGTTGAATGGTATTTGACATAAAAATATATAATTTGCTTAACAAAATAACCAAAAAACTTTAAAAATTAGGTTGTTTATGGGTTGGTTTAGTTCTTCTTAGGGGAACTTTTTTCCCCTCGCCCGATTTAGCCCATCTCCGAACTTAACCTGTGCTATCCTTCAAGATATATTTATACTACATTTTAAGTGTCTAGATCTTTTCGTTTGGACTGACTCGTGATTTCAACAGACGGATGGACGGACGGACATGCTCAGATAGTCTTTGATTTCATCACTGATCAGGAATATATATACTTTATGGGGTCTCAGATGGATATTTTGCTGCGTTACAAACGGAATGACAAATTGAATATACCCTCCAATTCATTTTTGGAGGGTATAAGAATGGAGGGGCATATTGGGGCCTTAAGGCCTGAATAAAACAAATGAACTGTGCAACAGATCAGAAAAATTTGATCCCATATAAATGACTCGAGTGTGGGATCGAACCTATGTCCTTGGGCTTCCTAGTCAGTATGGTAGCTACTCGGACTACAGCAGCATTTGTAGTCGAGACACCTGCAGAGTTCGAGCCCGCGCTGAGTCATGAAATATTGTGTTGAATTCTTCTGATCAGCATTAGTGCGTGGTTGTGTTAGTTGTTGCCAGCCTGTTTCAATGATGAAGGCATAGTCACTGGTCACTGAACATAATTGGCAGCGACTGACACTATCATGTACTAAAAGCAGAGTAACAGCACCCACCCTCGTCGGCCCTGTAGCAAAAATTAGCCGGCGAAGTACAAAAGGTTGAAAAAGCTACAAAAAAACTGTCTATCTTCTCATCTTTCCTCATCTGTCCCCTTAATACTATCCCCTCGTTTTCAGTTCCGGCGCAATGCATTGCATATGTAGGGGTCATCCCCTGAGTGCTGGTCCTAAAAAAAAAAAAAAAAAAAAAAGAATAATGCACCTATTTCATGTGCAGACATCGTTTTTATCGCCGTTATCTTCATTCAAAATCCAAAATAAAATGCCTAAAAAAAGTTCCTGCCAGGTTGAAAATCAATTAAGTGCAATTTAATTTTTACCTTTAGGCGAAATACTTAACAAAACATGTTCTATTTAATATTTGCATTCGGTAGATTTTGGTATTTATTGTTAGTTTAAGGCAAACACATCATTAGAAATTGTAATGAAAACATTGCCGGCGGATGAGGGTTAAATGGTGGTTAATTTAAAAAAGTAAACATACACACACGTACTCGTTTATAGTACCCATGCGATTCAAAGCTAATGAACATTTATGAGATAGTAAAATAAAATGATTTTTAAAATAGTTTTTTGTTGTTGTTATTCTTACTGCCAATAGTGATCTTTTGCTTTACTGTTCGGCATTTATATAAAGTTGGCATTTTAATTGTTTGTAGACCGAAGAGTTTGCTTCAGCAATTCAATTACAATAGTTAAACAAATAAATGCTTAAGGAATTTTATAGGGGAGGACAATTTACGTTCGAGTATAAAAATTTGATTGATATAATAAAATTACCACATGTGCTAAAATTCTTTGGAGTTGCTTGTCCTAAGCACTAGGAAATCTTTTTTTCTTAAAGCAGTTTGTGGTGAAATTTTTTTGCATTTTAACAATTAATTAATTTCTAGAACGAACTCAATATATATGAGAATTACATGGGAGGTGTGTTCTAAAATGGAATAAATTTTAATTTTTCTCCGAAGACATTCATTTATTCATCAATTTCTATTTTGTCCGCAGAGATCGTGCGATTTGATCCTGTAAGACTTTCGCTTGTGGGATTTTTCAAAGATGCAGGTATAAGGGAGTAAGTCGAAAACCTCAGCGAGAGTTCAAGCCAACATATTCCATGTCATCGTTCCAATTTGGCTTGAGATGGGAGAAATATATAGAATTTTTTGTGGCGACTTTAAACTGTATTTCCCTTCCGAATTTCTTTACAGAGTCTGCTCTGCTCTTTGGTACATGATATCATCAATCCCTGCCACTCATGATTAGTGAGCAGTGCTAGGCCTTCGTCGTTGATACAGCCCGACAATAATTAAAACAACTATGCTCCAAACCGAACTCAGGATTCTCGGCTTCTTATTCTCGTGATAACTACTTCATCCAACAAAACATCAAAACATGTACCTGGATTTTATATGAGCTTCGGAAAGCCGATTTATCGTAGCGACAGGCAAACAGACTTCGTTTATTCGACTTCACTATTTATAAGCATCCATTGTGGAAATTACACACGGAATGATAAACCAATTTTGGAGAAGGGTAAAATAAACAACTAAAAACGTTATATTCGACCGGGTCGAATTTTAAATGCCCTCCAAATATTTAGTAAGTAAATTTAAAATGTTTAACTTGGTGGGACAGGGTTCCTTTAAGACATCTCTGTACCCAATTTTAGATTTCTATTCTGATAGAGTCATTCCGGGAAGGCCCGTAGGGGAGACGTTTCAGCTCTGCAAGATTAGAGAACATCTCAGCTTCTTGTAGGCTTAAGTTAAACAAATTGTTCAATATTTACACTATTTTTGCATATAATATCGTACGTCACCGCCCACTAAAAGGGGCGGGGTCCAAAAATATTTATACTTTACGGAGTCCAATTCTTTTTGGAGGGTATTAAAACTGTATTTCGGCGGGGTCGCTCTGGCAAGGACTGTGGGGGAGACATTTTACCTTTGCCAAAAAACTCTAAAAACAAATGTTTGGGATAATTAAATACAAAATTAAATTTTTTTTTTGATATTGTCATTTAGGGGCAAAGGGGAAGGAATGGGTAAGGCATTGGATTACCAGTTTACGTCCTAGCTTCGTCATTAAAGCTTAAAAATGTTATTTTTTATGGAATGTAGGCTTAAGTAAAACAATTTGTTAAATTTTTACACTCTTTTTGCATATAAAAACGACCACTAAAGGGGGCGGGGTCCAAAAATATTTTTATTTTATGGCTCCAAGTTTTACGCTTTGGACTTTCCTTGACATAAAAAAATATAATTTCCTTAACAAAATTACAAAAAAAACTTTAAAAAAATATGTGGTTTTTTAGAGGTTGGTTTAGTTCTTCTTAGGGGAACTTTTTCCCCTCTTGCCCGATTTAGACCATTTTCGAACTTAAAATGCTCTAAGCTTCAAAATATACTTATACCAAGAGTCAAGAGTCTAGCTCTTTTCGTTTGGACTAAATCGTGATTTCCACAGACGGACGGACATGCTCAGATCGTCTTAGATTTTATCACTGATCAAGAATATATATATTTTATGAGGTCTCAGATGGATATTTAGCTGCGTTACAAACGGAATGACCAAATGAATATATCCTCCAGTTCTTTTTTGGAGGTTATAAAAATAGCTTTTATTTTCTAAGGAATAAATAAAAAGCAAGAAATGACTTATATTGTGAGCAATAAATAAAATTCAAGAAATAACTTTTATTGTCTGAGGAATAAATAAAACTCAGAAAATAACTTTTTTTTTGTGAGGAATAAATAAAAATCAAGAAATAACTTTTATTTTGTGAGGAATAAATAAAAATCAAGAAATAACTCTTATTTTCTAAGAAATAAATAAAAAACAATAAATGACTCTTATATCCTAAGGAATAAATAAAAATAAAGAAATAACTTTTATTTTCTGAGGAATAAATATCTATCTTCTCATCTTTCCTAGTCTGTCCCCTCAATACTATCCCCTCGTTTTCAGTTCCAGCGCAATGCATTGCATATATAGGGGTCATCCCCTGAGTGCTGGTCCAAGATAAAAAAACTCAGAAAATAACTTTTATTTTCTAAGTGAAAAATTAAATTTAGGAAATAGTAAATAAAATGTAATAGTTTAAATAAAACTTATAACCTTTAAAGTCCCCGATTACACCTAAACAGTTTTGCTGATCAGTCTGCATCGTCTTTGGCTTCTCATTGGCTTCATTTGATATTTTGGCTTCATTTGATATTGTGCAGAGTGTTTATCAAGGATTTTGTAGTCGATACGCATACATTTTGCATTGTACGTTATTAAGCCAAAGTACTCATATTATTGTGGTTAAATTATTGTGGTTGTTATTTTTATGATTGCGGTTAATAAACTCCCCTTTGCATTTTTAAAACGCACACAAAAAAAAAAAAATAAAATAAAAAAGGAACAACAGCACCCACCTTCGCACAAAACACAAATTTAATATTATATTTTTCATAAATGGCAGAGGAAAATAAACGAATGCTGGCTAAAATCCCCATGGGACATAGGAAACGTACATATACGAAAATATGATTGCATTGTATCCTGTTTATATGACGGAATCCTTGTGTAAAAAAGAATATTGTTTGTTTGTTGGTTTGACGAGCTGCCTGGCTGCCTGGATGCCTGGCTGGCTGGTAGTTTCGTTCATTTATGTGTTTGCTTTAGTTGTTGATGGTCTTTTGGGATTTTCTTAATTTTAAATGTTTGCAATTGCGCACATAATGAAATAATAACCTCCGCATCGCACTAGAAAGTTGGGATGCTGGATAATTCATTGGACTTTCAGCATACGAACAATATTTAAAAGAAATTTCTGTGCAATTACTTAAAATTTTTGTTGGACGGTAAACAGGAAAATATTTTACTTGAGCTTTTTACTTTTTGAAATGAAACTAATAATTTTGTTTTATTTTAGCTGCTCCCAACCCACCCCATTTGATCAGCAGCAAACGGCATTAGTTTTACTTGTTTATTTTCCTTGATTATCATGCGTGCGTTTTTTTTCTCTTGACTTTTTATTTTGTCCTTCTTGTGCTGGCTTCCTTAAGTGAGGGTAATTGCAATTAATTTCTTGTTTTGTTTAAAAAAATGGCCATTTGTTATTGTTGTTCTTTTTTATTCTAGTTGCTGTTGTTGTTTATTTATTTTGCGGCTTATAAGGGTCCGCCGCATTGTTTCCGATTTCATTAATTTGATTTTTTATCAAAAACTTTTGTTTACACATTATGTTGCGATAAAATCATTTAAAATAATTTTAAAATCCTGATTTGTGTTTCTATTGTTCGAACAAAGTATTATTTTTTCTTCCGTTTGGTCATTAATTTGATTGGCTTATGCCAACAATTTAGATTATTATTATTGATAAAATTGTCAGATTTTTTTTTTTTTTGTAATAAATTGTAAGTTTTCAAAGGATTTTTTTTCCTATTAATAAAAGGGTTTTGATCCTTGCTGGTACTGTTGATTTGGTTTTAACAAATTATAAATAAACAAAATATTTTGTGATACTAACGTTCTTTAAATAGTATAAGGGCTAAAATATGCGGGTGGCAGTTTTTAATATATAATATAAGGCAATGAAAAAATGAAAACCTGACAGTGAAATAAATTTTTTCTTAAATCGGTTTTATAAGCACTGGATGGGCAAATTTGAGGTTAGGAAGTAAACTGGCTGTCAAATGATGAAGTGTCAAAAATTGAGCTGCCATCCTTTGACATTTATTTAGCAAAGAGTTGGGGAATTTTTAAAAATTAAAGCCGGTTGACCATTGTTTGCGTTGAACTGAACGAAAACAATGTATTTTTTAACAGAATTATCGTTAGTGATGAGAGATCCATTTTCAATTATTTATTTATTTATTTATTTCCATAGCAATACAAAGCCATTCATGGCCAATTAATATATATTACAAGCAATAAACTTAAATACAATTCAAAGAAGCTTAGCAATACTATATTTAATTAATATTCTATTTTTATTAAAAAGAAAAAAAAATAATAAAAAAGATTATAACAATTCAAATCATTTTATCTCATTTAATTTAATTGGTTCCCAACCAAAACTTCAATGTAAAAATACAAAAGAAAACGAAAAGGACTACATGAAGATCCCAGCAGCAGAAGGTTTTATTATGTGAAGGCGACTATGTGAATAAACAAAATTATCATCTTTCCCCATAGACTCACAGTCTTCGAAAAACCATTACATCCAAAAAAGTGACTGTATGGAGGCGGCATCATCGGCCCACACTTTTTCGAAAATGAACGCCATCACCATGAATTTTCTGCGCCATTAAATAATTGATTTTTTGTGGTCACAAATGGCTAATGTTGACATCAGTGACCTTTTATTTTCAGCAAAACGGCGCCACAAACCACACAACCGGCCAACCAATTCAGTTAGTATATAAGAAATTTCCGGATCCCTTAATATCTCGATTTGGCGATGTCAATTGGTCGCCTCGTTCTTCTGATTTAAGGCCGCTGGATTATTTTCTCTGAACGACCAGGCTTACGTGAACAAATAACAAACAACTGACACTCTGAAAGATAAAATACGGAGCTGCATTGACTAAATAATCGAAGTTTTGTGCCGACGTGCTAGAGGTAGACATTTGTCCCACATCATATTCCATTATTTTTTCCCATATTTCTGCTTTTCACTGTTGTCAATAAAACTGAATTTGTCAAAAAATAGGGTGGTTTTTAGTCAATTTACTTCCTAACCTCAAATTTGCCTAACCTTTATTTTAAATGAAGCCTTGCAAAAGGCATGGCGCACCAGACCTTTTTTTATTATAAGACTCGCAGTACTTATAATAAAAAATGTATACCCGAATAACAATGTGGAACAAATTCAGGTTGGCAAAAGTTAGGTCGATTCTGAGAGCGAGTTTTAATCGACTTTCGATTACAAAAAATTCGAACAAACATAAACAAACGCCGCGATACGGGTCTTCTAATTTAGCCTCTATTTTCACTCCTCACTCTCAGAATCGACCTAACTTTTGCTAAATTAAATTTGTTCCACAGTGTTATATGAAAACGAAGTTTCTCCCAATTAATGATAAAGACAAGAATAAGAAAAGCAAAATAAAAAAAAACAAAAAGAAAAAAAATCTGATGACTGACTCTAGTACTCATAAAATAGTGACTAAAAAAAATTCCCTGCAGCGTTAAAACCATCAGCAATGACCCAGAGATTATAACAAACACACACTCGCACATACCGAAATATGTTTTAATGTCATGCAACAATTGAATAGATGTACAAGGATATCAGCAGGCTGTGCTTTTACGCAGCCAATAAACACCGCTAATACGACATAAACATTCAGATGCACCCAAATAAATTCACTACAACCAACAAATTTCAAGTGGCTTAATTTAGGGTGAGCGAATGAAGTGAATTGCAAGAAGTGAATCAAATACAAGGTACGCAAAATAAGGGACGAATATGATTTCCATGCAAAAGGTTTATTACGAATACATGCAATTTAATTTAATAAATTATCATTTTCGCTAGAAGGCAATAAAATCAAGTACGAAACAAGATTATTTAAATTTTCCAAAAACAATTTAATGAAACAGTGGTTTTAAAGGAATTTTTGGTAATACCACAATTTTATAACTTCCCGTTCCGTGTGAAACGCAGCGAAATATCTTTCTAAGACCCCATAAAGAATATATATTCATTAGCAGTGATGAAATCTAAGACGGTCTATTCATGTCCGCCCGTCCGTCTGTGGAAATCGCGCTACAGTCCAAACGAAAAGAGTTAGAGCCTTGAAATTTGGTACAGATAAATTTTGAAGGATACCACGGATCAACTAACAATGTATTTGTTTTTGGATATGACTTTATGAGGGGTCAAGGGTGGTCTAAAGTTTCTACGGATACATAAAATTAACGTTAAAGAACGTTTTAAACTTTGATACATAAATATAGAACTGAAACATAGAACACTAACAACATACACATTAGCTGAAGTTTCACATATTCTTCGCGGGTAAAAAGTATAATGAAATAAAAAGACCCAACTTCAATACTTCATGCACGCTGGTGTGGGCGCATAAGCTTCCGCACTTTTATAGTGAATTGCACGTTATACAATGACTTGCACTTTTTATACTGAGTTGCACTTTTTATAATGACTTGCACTTTTTATAATGACTTGCAGTTTTTATGATCACTTGCACTTTTTATAATGACTTGCACTTTTTATGATGACTTGCATTTTTGCGATGATTTGCACTTTTTATAATGACTTGCACTTTTTATAATGAAATGCACTTTTTATAATGACTTACACTTTTTATAATGACTTGCAGTTTTTATAATGACTTGCACTTTTTATATTGACTTGCACTTTTTATAATGACTTGCAGTTTTTATGATCACTTGCACTTTTTATAATGACTTGCACTTTTTATGATGACTTGCATTTTTGCGATGATTTGCACTTTTTATAATGACTTGCACTTTTTATAATGAAATGCACTTTTTATAATGACTTACACTTTTTATAATGACTTGCAGTTTTTATAATGACTTGCAGTTTTTATGATGACTTGCACTTTTTATAATGACTTGCACTTCTTTGATGACTTGCACTTTTTATACTGACTTGCTCTTTTAATGAACACTTGCACTTTTTATAATGGCTTGCGCTTTTTATAATGACTTGCACTTTTTATGTTGACTTGCACTTTTTGTAATGACTTGCACTTTTTATATTGACTTGCACTTTTTATACTGACTTGCACTTTTTATAATGACTTGCACTTTTTATAATGACTTGCATTTTCTATGTTGACTTGCACTTTTTGTAATGACTTGCACTTTTTATATTGACTTGCACTTTTTATAATGACTTGCACTTTTTATAATGACTTGCACTTTTTATAATGACTTGCTCTTTTTATGATCACTTGCAGTTTTTATAATGACGCACTTTATGATGACTTGCACTTTTTATACTGACTTGCACTTTTTATACTGACTTGCACTTTTTATAATGACTTGCACTTTCTATGATGACTTCCACTTTTTATAATGACTTGCACTTTTAATAGTGACTTGCACTTTTTATGATGACTTGCACTTTTATAATGAATTGTACTTTTTATAATGACTTGCACTTTTTATGATGACTTGCACTTTTTGCGATGCCTCTTTATAATGCACTTTTTATGACTTGCACTTTTTATAATGACTTGCACTTTTTATAATGTCTTGCACTTTTTGTGATGACTTGCACTTTTTATAATGACTTGCACTTTTTTCCTTACTAATATAATAAATATGAAAATAACTCTGTCTCTCTGTGTGTCTATTACCTATTTTTGCTCAAGCCGCTGAACCGATACATATAGATGAAATTCAGCGTAGAGATATTTTTTAAGAACTAAATTTTTATTAATATATGTAACATATAATGTAATTAAATGCAAATCCATTGGCATCACTGTGTTACGCGCATGCAGCAACGGAATCATACGCGAAAAAAGAGGGCTGATTTCATTTAATTTTTAACTTTTTGAATACAATTAAGAGGAGTTAATGTCAAGTACTGCTCTTCTCTAGAATTGCTGTTATTCGAATACAATTTGAATGCTGGGAATATAAATTATAAATTATAACAGAAAGCCTCTAACAAATACAATGTTAGGGGCAGCTCCTTTGTACGTCAATAAAACAAATGTTTTCAAAGTACGAATAATATTTTTAAAATTAAATGAAGTGAACAAATTCAAATTTATCAAAAAGCAAAATATGCATGAGTGTGTAGAGATACGATTAGTATAGAAATTAATTGTTAATGGAAGGTAGCTTAACCGTGCCACATTTGAAATTGTTGTAAAATTTGACACTAACATGTATGAATACATACAAACGGACAAAGAACGAAACAAAAAAATTTGTCAACTGCGTCAAAGCAAATCAACAAAAGGGTTGTTCGGAATATTTTATGTACTACAAGTTCTGTGTCTACTTAATGCAAAATATTTTTATTTATTTAAATACAACCCTCTCATTTAACAGAAATTTTGTGAAATAAATCTATTACATTGAATTAAAGAAGATATATTTTAATTCGTTTGCTAAACCTTTGCAAACATCACTTGAGGTGTCGCAAAGTGTGTATTGAACTCATTCTGCTTAAATTCCTTTTTGCAAAGATCTATTGATTGATTTATCAATTGTCAATCTTACTAAAGCATTTTATTGGAATTTCAAAAAGATTTGGTTTTGATTAAATCACAACAACATTTTAAACTGTTTCTTTGATATTTACAAGCATAAGTAAATTCCATATGTGTTTAAATTGTATTGACTTTGTTCTGGTTCCTTTTTTCTTTTGGGTGGCCAGCCATTGTGTTGAAAATAAAAATTGTCATGTTTGGGATCGCTATTTTTGATGAGGTGGTTTTGTAAACGCCACTAAAAAAATATTTAAATCTTTTTGTTATACAAATAGAGATTTAGTGGATTTTTTTCCCATTAAACTTGTTTGTTATTGGTTTGTATTTTTATTGTGGTGTTTCGTTAGATGTTGGCTTTTTATACACAAATTTATGCCCTCGTAACAAGTCGGTTGTAATTGGTCTAGCAAATTGTATAGTGACCGCAATGAAGTAGTTAACAAAGTAAAGCGAAGACACTTAAAGAAATTAGAAATGGAAATAGTATTTTAAATATTAATACTAACAATAATAGTTCAATTCAAAACTCATAGAAATATTTAGAAATGCACAACCGTCCATGCGTTTTACTTTTGTCAAGACTCAAGATAACTGCCACCTTTCTTAAAAACAGTCACTAAAGACGACTGAAGGTTTTTAAGAAAGGTGTCAGTTTCTAAATAAATCCTAATATGGGTTAATTATTTCTAATGAAGCAGAAGTTTCCGTTTTACCTGAATCGTAGCAGTAGCAGCTCTCACTAAAACTGCTAATTATAAAACAAGGTACGGGGATTTTCTTTTTCTATTTTTTTATCATAATATTATGCTGGAACATTGCAGTCTGTAAGCGTTCACATACCACCGTCGGTAGGAATGTAATTTAATTGCCAAATATATGTATGTACGTTGTATTGAATAATATCTAAAAGTTGGAGGGGAAATGTGACATTTCAAATGTCTTATCACATTTGGACTTCAGCAAATTGTCAAAGCAACGACATGTCGATTTCTGGTAAGAATAACATTTCTCGATATCAGTGTTCTGACGATATTTTTTTCCCCTAGTTTTAATTAGGAAAAAATTAAATTTCAATTTCCCATCCCTGGAGTCAAAATTTTTTACTTTTTTTTGGTTTTTAATACAAATTGGATTCTTTCCAAAGTATCAAAGACATTTAATTAGCAAGAAAACAAAAAATAAATGATTTTTGCTAGTGAATTTTGCGTCCACAAATATGTGAACGCTTTCCAGCTCCGGAACAATATTTTGGATTTTTCTGAATTTCAATACCACGCTATTTAAGTTCATTTACAATCCATCAGTCAAAGAATAAAGTCTCTAGCTCTTCTGGGGACTTGGGGAAAAAGTTTTACGCACAAGCAGGCGGACATCATTCATTCGTCATCGCTATTTATAAGACGCCAAAATATATATACTTTTTTTTATACCCTCCAAAAAAGAATATGGAGGGTATATTCACTTTATCATGCCTTTTATAACGCAGCGAAATATCCATCTGAGACCCCGTAAAGCATATACTATATATTCTTGATCAGTAATGAAATCTAAGACTATCTGAGCATGTCTATCCGTCCCTCCGTCCGTCCGTATGTGGAAATCACGATACAGTCCGAACGAAAAGAGCTAGACTCTTGAAATTCTGTATAAATATATCTTGAAGGATAGTTAAATTCGGAGATTGGCTAAATCGGGCAAGAGGGAAAAAAGTTCCCCTAAGAAGAACTAAACCAACCTATAAAAAACAACGTAATTGTTAAAGTTTTTTTTTGTAATTTTGTTAAGCAAATGATATATTTTTATGTCCATAAAGGTCCAACGCGTTAAACTTGGATCCATAAAGTAAAAAATAATAATGTTTGGACTCCGCCCCTTTTAGTGGGCGTTAATATATGCAAATGTAATGTAACAATTTAACCAATTGTTTTACTTAAGCCTAGATTTCTTAAATATAAAATTTTTAAGGTTTAATGACGAAGCTGAGACGTAAACTGGTACTACTCTGCCCTAACCCCTCCTCGCCCCTTGCCCCCTAAATGACCCTATCAAAAAATATTTTTTTTATATAATTATGCCAAAGATTTATTTTTAGAGTTTTATGACAAAGGTGAAATGTTTCCCCCACAGCCCTTGCCAGAGCGACCCCGCCAAAATACAGTTTTTATACCCTCCAAAGAGAATTGGACTCTATAAAGTAAATATGTATATTCTTGATTAGTTATGAAGTTTAGGACGGTCTAGCAATGCCCATACGTTCGTCTGTGGAAAACATGATATAGTCTATTGTTAATTTTTTTTTTGGGCTTAAGTTCGAATCTGCATGACTGCAAATGATTTTTTTTATTATTTTTATTAATAAATGAATTTTGTTCAAATTCTATTTATTATTCTTTATATTAAGATTGGAATATTAAGAATATTTTTCAATAATCATCAAACCAGCAGAACGGATCAGTACTGATTTCGAGGCCGCTACGCCATCTCATCAGCGTTCTTTGTTCAATTTTTCCACTTTTGCAAGTGGTAGTTGAACATAAATAACAAAGAAGCTTTACCTATCAGCAGCCGATGGCTCTGGAAAAAGCAAAAGAGATATTGGAATATTTGGAATATTAATCGTCAGGGTTGGGGAATTTCGTACTAACCAAAAAGGTAATAACTTAATAATATGAATGTGATAACTTCTCATATTCAATTTTCGTTAAAGTATTGGTTAAATAGTTGATATTCCTACTTAATAGCACCACTTGCAAAAGTGGAAAAATTGAACAAAGAACGCTGATGAGATGGCGTAGCGGCCTCGAAATCAGTACTGATCCGTTCTGCTGGTTTGATGATTATTGAAAAATATTCTTAATATTCCAATCTTAATATAAAGAATAATAAATAGAATTTGAACAAAATTCATTTATTAATAAAAATAATAAAAAAAATCATTTGCAGTCATGCAGATTCGAACTTAAGCCCAAAAAAAATTAACAATTTACATTACAAAGTTCGACTAATAAAAATTCATACATGATATAGTCTATTTTTTAACCCCGCCCCCTTTAGTAGTCGTTGACGGAACTCTGTCCAAGTTAAACATTTTAAATTTACTTACTAAATATTTGGAGGGTATTTAAGATTCGGTCTAATATAACGTTTTTACTTGTTTTATTTTTAATAACAATTTAATTCTTAGTGAAGCATAAAATAGAGTTACTTAAAAAAAATCAAAGTTAGTAATCTCTTTGGTCACATCTATGCATCTTCAACTATTTGAATTGTCCAACCCTGGGATCGCAATATTGATTTTTTTAAAAAAATTTTAATACCAATGTTATTTTTCCTATCTTGTAGGAAGAATAAAATTTGTTTCCTAGTTTTAACTAGGGTAAAAAATTAAATTTCAATTTCCCATCCCTGGAATAAACATTTTTACTTGTTTAGTTTTTAATACAAATTGAATTCATTCCAAAATATCAAAGACATTTAATTAGCAAGAAAACGTAAAATAAATAATTTTTGGTAGTTAATTTTGCGTCGACAAATATGTGTACGCTTTCCAACTCTGGACAATATTTTGGATTTTTCTGAATTTCAATACCACGCTATTTAAGTTCATTTACAATCGATCAGTCTAAGAATAAAGTCTCTAGATTTTCTGGGGGCATGTTCAAAAAGTTTCACGCACAGGCAGACAGACAAACGGTAAAACGGACAGGCGGACATCCCTCATTCGTCATCGCTATTTATAAGAATCCAAAATATATACTTTATGGGGTCCCATATTAATATCGAAGAAATTACACAAGGAATGTCAAACCTATACTTTTTTGTGAAGGGTATACAAATTTTATTGGATAAGTTAACATAAAAATAGCTTTTAAAATGTGTATCCTTATCTAATCATTATTTCTGAACGGGAAACTACTTGAAAGTGTACCACAAAAAAATTTTTTAAAAAAATTTTGCTGGTAGCCAGTGCCACCAAATCATTGATCTTCAGGTTAGATATTTAACATTTATCATTAAGTAAATATGTTCTCGTATATTAAATACATATATAATAATTTTATACATTTTTTATTTGCAGGTACGTAAAATCCTTATACCATAATTTTAACATGTAAGTTATAAAAAATTCTGTTATATAATTGCGAGTACGTATAATCGTTTTTTAAAACTTTGGAAAGAAACCCAATCAAATCCCAGCTTTATAATTAACATACATATAGAATTTTTTTTGTTGGCGTGGAAGAACTTACGACAGAATTGACTATCTTAACGAACTGTCCTCATACTTCGCTCACTTTTCGAAATTTCCGATCGGTATAATATGGGAAAAGAATGACTGTGAAATCGTAAATTAAAATTGAAATAAAGTGGTTTCTTTTATAAACGGGTATCAGCAATTTTATATGACTATTTTAAAGAAAATTGACTGATATAATGCACATCACTGATGCATTTATGAACAAGCGCTAAATGGAGACTTGAACAGCTCTTAGAAAATTATTCATTAGTCCGTGCAACTCATAGACGAATTCATAATTGTTATGGCACACGTAAGGCCGAGCCAGATAGAATCCGTCATACGTTATGCCTTGCCTTTTTCAACTAACAATTTTATTGAAATAAGTGATTTCTTATGAGCGCTCTCACATTCCGTACTTTTGCATAAACTTAAAGTACGAAACCTGGAAGTACGTTGAATACTTTGGCAGGCATCAGTATGTATTTTGCATTGTATTGATTAATTTTTTTTTTTTGATAAATTTAAGAAAATGGAGAACAAATAACTGATTTAATACCCTTCAACAAAGAAGTCATTGAGCCAACCTTCTCCGTTGGCACATTAATGTCAGTTAAAAAAAAGGCGACGCTTAACGTACGACGGATTCTTTGTGTCTTGGCCTTTGATTATCAGTTGACGTATGATAGTTACCTGTCGAACTGTGTATGGACTTCATGCCACATACTACCTAAATAATATTTACAATAAAACCAATACCTTTTTTTTTTGGCTTGGACCAGCACTCTGGGAATGACTCCTACATGTGCGATGCATTATGTCAGAACTAGGAAAGTTGGTTATGGGAAGGAGGATAAAGGGAGTAGTTTTTGTGGACGTTCGTTTTGAATCCCCCCAAGTTAAAATTTGCAGGAAAAACCTTTGCATTAAGTTCGTTCTACAGTTCGGCCAAAGAACGAATTCTCTCTGTAATGCGTGATGCGGTTCACTGGCAACTCAACCACTAAAGGATTCGGCCTATGTGAAGAGCGGGTAGTTCGCAAAAATAAACGGTTTTCGAGCACAAGCTCCCTTATTTCACCAAAACACATTCCGTTGCAGTATCGGTAAAACAGTGAAACACATCCTACGTTGCCTCGATGCTCCAGTGAATCAATAGAGTTGGCTACCTTACTGCCACCGATGAGTTTCTTCGCTCTCTCTTGCACGCGGTCGAGTAACTTCAAAATAGACTTTGAAGTACCGGCCCATACATGGAAATTCTATGCCATTATCGGTTGAATATAGGTGGTGTATACAGTGAGGAGATCAGATGAGGTGAAGTATGTCTTACACTGTCTTAAAAAGCCGATGCACTTGAATGCTTCTTTCGAGATATGAAAAATGTGGTCAGTTTATCGAACATGGCACTGCATTTTTATGACAAGAACATCAAGAGTTTCTGATTCTGTGGGGATATGCCACTATAAATGAAATTGAGTCTCAAAGGCCTTTGCCTACACTCGTCTAAGATTCAAGGGGGTGTGGGAACTAAAGCATGAGACTATAGCATGACGCACTATATCCCTGATTGAGCAATTAACAAATCTGAACTCTGTTAAGCGTATCTGTTAAAATTATAAACAAAATTGGGTTTAAAGAATTTTTCTTTTATTGCTTTTTGATTGTTATGTGATCAAGTATGTCTATATGCCTGCATTTCATTGGTTCTTACACCAAATCATCAGTAGACTTTAAAATAATTCCAAAATAACAAAACCTTTTAGATTATACACAAATTCCCAAAAACTAATTGAGAATTACACAAGCAAAACCATAGGATTTTAAATTTTAGAAAACACAGCAACCACACTTTTTATTCCAAATAAATCTATTTGGTTTTTCCAAAAACTAAACAAAAACGACTAATTTAATTGCGACAATATGTCGAATAGAAGATTTTAAGATGTTTTTTTTAATACGGATGACATTGATCCGAAGGACCATAATTATAGACTTAGTAGAATCGAAATTTGGGATCCACTTCGAGAAATGCACTGGCCAATTGACTTTGATTTTAATCCCCCTATTTAATCCCCCTATTTCCTGTTTAGGCATAAGAAGTAGCAACTGACATTTTGAAGGTCTTGCGTGCGCTAAATTGGACGCCCAGAATTATCATTATAAACGAGGGTCCCTAATGGCATATGTTCGAAATAATTTTTAAATGTTAATGTAACTTGTCGAAATTGCAAATATTGCATAAATTTAAATAAAGTTTGAACTAAGATTTGTAGGCTAATTGTTTGTTTGTAGCGCAGCGAAATATCCATCTGAGACCCCATAAAGTATATATATTCTTGATCAGTAATGAAATCTAAGACGATCTGAGCATGTCCGTCAGTCCATCCGTCCGTCCGTCTGTGGAAATCACTATTCAGTCCAAACGAAAACAGCTAGACTCTTGAAATTTGGTATTGAAGGATAGTACAGGTTACGTTCGGAGATGGGCTAAATCGTGCAAGAGGGAAAAAAGTTTCCCTTAGAAGAACTAAACCAAACTCTAAAAAACAGCATAATTTTTAAAGTTTTTTTTTTGTAATTTTGTTAAACAAATGAAATATGTTTTTATTAAAGAACGTCCAACGCGTTAAACTTGGAGCCATAAAATAAAACACGCCCCCTTTAGTGGGCGTGTTATATGCAAAAATAGTGTAAAAATTTAACAAATTGTTTTACTTAAACCTGCATTCCTTAAAAATAACATTTTTAAGGTTTAATGATGAAGCTGAGACGTAACCTGGTACTACTCTGACCTACGCCCTCCTCCCCCTTTGCCCTCTAAATGACCCTATCAAAAAAATTTTTTTTTTTAATTTTGTATATAATAATCCCAAACATTTATTTTTAGAGTTTTAAATATAAAATACAGCTTAAATACCCTGCAGGTAGAATTAGACACCCTTAAAGTATATATATTCTTGATCTGTGATGAAATCTAAGACGGTCTAGCAATACACATGTGTTCATCTGTGGAAAACATGATATTGTCTAGTTTTGAACCCCGCCCCCTTTAGTGGGCGTTGCCGTACGATATTATATAAAGCAACTATGTCCCACCAAGTTAAGCATTTTAAATTCACTTACTAATTTTGGAGGGTATTTAAGATTCGACCCGGTCAAATATAACGTTTTTACTTGTTTAAATTCAGAAAGACATGATAAATATTCTAAGGCACAAAGGAAAGTCAACATCAGCAGAGCCTAACAGCTGTTTTCGAAAGCCGCAACTCTTTCATCATCAGTGATCATGTGTATCTATTGTGTTTGTCACCACTTAACCCTTTCAGACCTGGTGCAAAACTGCCAGGAATAGGAATATTTTTTTAAATTTATGGAATATGTGGTCTCTACAGCGTATGAAAATATATTCAACGATCCTTCAAGGATTTTCAGGACACGCAAAGTCGATGCACAATCAATGCATGCTAGTCTATTTCACATTGGGCTAACAGAAGCAAAAATATTGAAACCGAAACCTTCACGCACAATCTCTGCATTACGGTCTAAAAGATTTATTAGGTGACTTAGCCGAATATGATAACAGTTCATTTTTAACTTTAAACAAATTTTATTAGGAAATTAAATACGAGAACTGTATCAACCTGATGTTAACACATTTTTGCTTTAATACCCGTGTTACCGTTTGATTATTTTCTTCATGTCCCATTTTTTTGAAATTTTTTTAAATAAACTTTTTTTTGCTATAATTTATAAGTTAAAAAGTGTTTTTTTTTCGGTGTACTAAACATTCCGCTGTTTTGTAGAAATACTCGCCGGACGTTTTTTAGCCAACTAAGCCTGTTTTGTTGCCTGACTTCTTCGTTTTTTACTACAAAATTAAGCGAATATAAATTGAAGTTTATATCAGCTCTGATGTGTCAAATCTCGTTTAAATTAATGAGTTTGTGTGCTGCCATGCAATAATGGTGTCAGCATCATAATATTCCATGAAATATATGGATATGAAAATCATATTAGATTTGCAGCAGCAAATGGTTAGAATTTGATGATGGAACTTGTAAAATATTAATAACAGTTTAGAAGATTGGCTCTTAATATTTAACAAGTTGGCATCAGTTCTCGTTTAATTTTGTTAAATACGAAGATTTAATTGTAAAACAGGTGCTACGCAACAAATTTCCGCTTCCCAGATAAATAAGTTGCAATTGGAAAGGCGGTGCTTTTATTTTATTTCCTTCAATTACACTGTTCCGCTTAGTTTTCTTTTTGTGTTATTGAAACCATATTTAAATATCACCATGCAAAATTAAGGAAATTTGAAACCTTCATATTTTCCCTCTGCCACCAACTGCGTATAAATTTCTGTGTATTCTAGCACACATTTGCTTTATTTCGTTTTTTTTCTTCTACTCGTATATATTATTTTTAAACAAAATTGTGTCAGTTTCTGCTTATAATTAGTTTGTCTAATAATGAAGCCAAAACGAACACACAGATAATGTTGCACACACATTAAATTATAGTTTATGATATTTGACATAATTTGTTACGCTTTTATTAAATGAAAAAAAAAAGCGGGGAAAAATATAGGCATCCCAGTGGCAGGAACACTTAATTAGTTGACACAAAATTCTGACGCTTTAGTGTAATTGGAGTTGACAAAAATGTGTGTTTAAATGTTGTACACATTATCAAAATTAGTTTTGCCTTTTGCCAAGGCTACAATATTTATGCATTAATTTATTTCTCATTTTACTCAGTAAAAAGTGCAAAAGGATGTGTGCACGCTACCAGGCAGTAGAGGGAGGAAGTTGCGGTAATTAAGTTTTCCGCAGCGTAATAAATTTAATTATTGCTGTCTTACAGCCATAATGTTTGCCAATGTTTGTCGAAATGATTGCAAATTGTTGATGAAGTTATGAATTTATTTTTAAGCTGCAGTTTTTTGTTAGTGTTGGAGTGATTTATTAAAACGTCTGCTTTTATATATTTAAGAATTGTTTCCTCTGTTGATCGGTTCAATTAGTGCCAACGATGCACAGTGGAGTGGAGCAAAAGTTTTGGTGTAATAAGTCCATAAGTTGTAAATGTGTTTAAATATTTTACATGAACAAAATTGGCATTCATAACAAGTGTATAAAGCAGGTTATCTCCAATTGGGTTTGGCATATTCGGAAATCGCAGCTTTTGTAAATGCCAATCAATTTCAATGATATATTAATGCGGAGTATTCTTAATTTGCAGATAGAGATAAAAATCTATTGAAGTATTTTTTTTTTATCTTGGACCAGCACTCAGGGGATGACCCCTATATATGCAATGCATTGCGCCGGAACTGAAAACGAGGGGATAGTATTGAGGGGACAGATTAGGAAAGATGAGAAAATAGCCAGTTGTTTTTTTAGCTATTTCAACCTTTTTGACTTCGCCGGCTAATTTTTGCTACAGAACCGACGAAGGTGGGTGGGTGCTTTTACTCTGCTTTTTAGTACATGATAGTGTCGGTCGCTGCCAATTATGTTCAGTGACCAGTGACTATGCCTTCATCATTGAAACAGGCTGGCAACAACTAACACAACAACGCACTAATGCTGATCAGAAGAATTCAACACAATATTTCATGACTCAGCGAGGGCTCGAACTCACGACCTTCCGCTTCATAGTCTCGTGTTCTACTACTTCAGCCACCAGCAACCACAAAAAAAGAAAAAAAAAAACTTGAAAAAGAGGTGATAACAAGACTTATGAGTACTGATGATGGGAGTGTAGTAACTTCCAAAATCGCATTCTTTTACTTAGCTGTGTAAATGGGAAAATGAAGATAATTTTTCCTTGTTCTTTAGGATATTGTGTTTCTGAATATAAAATTACAATCCTAATTGTGGCTTTTTTATTTGGACCGCTACTCAGGGGACTAACCCTATTTGTGTAATGCATTCTGCTGGAACTATAAAAGCAAGTGATGGAATTGAGAGAACAAATCAACAAGATAGAAAAGTTATTATATTATAATGGAACAAAAGACTCAGAAAAATGGGACATGAAGAAAATAGTCAAGCGGCAACACGGGTATTAAATGAAAATGTGTTGGCATCGGTTTGATACAGTTCTCGTTTGCACCTAATAAATGGTTACAAGAAAACCAAAAAATAAATAATATCAGTACTAATGATGAAAGTGTAGGGGCCTTCGAAAGTAGCTGTTCTGCTCTAATGTGAGATTTAAATAATTAAAAACTGTTGTTGACTTTCCTTTGTGCCTTGGAATATTTACCATCTCTTTCTGAATTTAAAAAATTTTCGAACAATTAGCCCATCAATCTTAATTGCAGATAATACAGGGTCCGCCAAATAATTTTTTTTTTTTGAAAATGCTATAAAAAAAACTACTGAATATTTTCTCAAATTTCTTTCCTTATTTGAAAGTACAATCCTTTCGGTTAATAATGGCAAATAATTTCATTCAAATGGCTGCCTCGGCTGGTCATGCAGTAGCCTACACGATCGGTCCAATTTTTAAGCACATTATCGATTGCGTGCAGCTGTATTTCACCAATGGCTTCACGAATATTGTCCTTTAAAGCGTCAATTGTCTCTGGCTTGTCGGCGTAACACTTATCTTTGACGGCACCCCACAAATAATAGTCCAACGGTGTCAAATCGCAGCTCCGGGGTGGCCAAACGACATCAGCTCTGCGGCTGATAATGCGATCTTCAAAAACAGGGCGCAAAACATCGAGTGTAGCTTCGGCTGTGTGGCACGTAGCGCCGTCCTGTTGAAACCAAATGGTGCCAATATCCTCCTCTTCAATTTTTGTGAACAAAAATTCGTTCAACATGGCCCGATAACGATCGCTATTGACTGTAACGGCCACTCCTTGCTCATTTTCGAAGAAGAATGGCCCAATTATGCCTCTGGACCAAAATCCGCACCAAACAGTGACTCGTTTTGGGTGCGTCGGCTTTTCAATGTATGCGTGCGGGTTTTCTGTGCCCCAAATGCGACTATTTTGCTTGTTTACACACCCGCCAAGATCAAAATGAGCTTCATCTGAAAATATGATTTTTTTTTGCAAAATTGGCATCTTCTGTAAGTCGATCGCAGACCCAATTACCAGCGTTGTTCAAGCGTATACACAACCATATTCGTTCAGCGGATGGATAAAACTAATTATCTGTCAAATCAGACATGAGCTAAGTGTTACCATTCAAGGAATAAGCACTAGTTGAAAAAAAACGCTAGATGGCGGACCCTTTATAACAATATGAATGTTCAATAAAAATACCTACATACGAAGTTATTGCAGTGTTTTTTATACTCTTCACCAAAAATTTTGAAGTTTTATAGTTCCGTATGTAATTTTCACAATATTAATATATGAATTGTATCGTTAAAGTATATTTCGTCAAAAAATTTTTAACAGATTCAAATTTCACTTTTTTAATAAATTGTGGTGTGTTAGGTCAAAATACGTCAACTGGCAAAATTTAAAAAAATTTCCGACGGTTTTTAACGATTTTAGTAGCATAACAAAAATGCCCTATCCATAAATGCTATAATTTATTAAATGCAAAAACCCTTAAAAAAACACTATGGTGGCAACGATGGCTTTTGTACGACAATTCGTCACAAATTTTAAATTTATTTTGAAACTTGATTACATGTTTTTGCTATTTCTTATATTATAATAATATATTATAAAATCAATATAATGACAATTATTAGGTACCGCATAAATGTACTAAATATTTCAAATTGCATCTTGAGAGATTTTGAAATTTCAAAATAAAGTGGCAACATATGCAGGATTTGAAAAAAATGTTTTCCTCTATTGTCGTTGCTTCAATAATAATATAACATATGAAAATTAAATTCTATTATATATAAAATGGGACATGAAGAAAAATAATCAAACGGTAACACGGGTATTATAACAATAACATGTTAACATCAGCTTGATACAGTTCTCGTATTCTTTTTCACAATAAAATTTGTGTAAATAGGAACTGTTATCACATTCAACTAAGCCACCTAATAAGTGGTGATAAACACAATACACATGAGCACTGAGGATGAAAGGGTTGTGTCTTTCGAAAACAGCTGTTCTGGTCTGCTGTGTAAGTTGAATAACAAAAACTGATGTTGACTTGCCTTTGTGCCTTGGAATATTTATCATGTCTTTCTGAGATTTAAATTAAAAATTTCGAACAATTAGCCTATAGAATCTTAATTCAATTTAATATAGCAATATAAAAATGTTCGTTAAAATTCTTACTACATATAAATTCTATTAATTTTTTCCTGCTTTTAATTTCTTTTTGACACAATTGGGATGAAAATTGTCGACATCACTTCGTTTGTACAAATTAATGTTTAAAACAAAAATGCTCCGAACATATTTATTCCGTTGAGATTAAAAACAGACCTCAATACCGCAATAATTACGAAATCTTGTAAAATATTGCCCTGTTTTCCAAATAGGACTTTTTGTTAAAAAAACCACAAGGTCGTACCGGTATTTTTTTTTTTTTATAAGGTTGTTAAGGGGTCAAAGGGTGCTGAAGGGGCAGGGCAGGGGAAGGTCAGAGAACATATTCCCTTCGTCGTAAAAGCGAATAAATTACATTTTTAAAGAATGTAGGCTTAAGGAATACAATTTGTTAAATATTTATAACATATTTTGTTAATTTTATCAACGGGCTTAAGTTCGAATCTGCAAGACTGCAAACCATTTTTTATTATTTTATTAATAAATGAATTTGTTCAAATTCTATTTTTATTAATTTATATTAAGAAAGAGATACATGGAATATTGGGAATATTAATCGTCACGGTTGGAGAATTTCGTACTAACCAAAAAGGTAGTATCTTGAAAATATGAATGTGGGAACTTCTCATATTCAATTTTCGTTAAAAAATATTGGTTAAATAGCTGATATTCCTACTTACTACCACCACTTGCAAAAAGTGGAAAAATTGAACAAAGAACGCTGATGAGATGGCGTAGCGGCCTCGAAATCAGTACTGATCCGTTCTGCTGGTTTGATGATTATTGAAAAATATTCTTAATATTCCAATCTTAATATAAAGAATAATAAACAGAATTTGAACAAATTCATTTTTTAATAAAATAATAAAAAATGGTTTGCAGTCTTGCAGATTCGAACTTAAGCCCGTTGATAAAATTAACAATTTACATAAGAAAGTTCGACTAATAAAAATTCATACATAATTTATAAAATTTTTTCATATAATACGTAACTTCAACGCCCACTAAAAGGGGCGGGGTACAAAAGTGGACTCTTTCGTGTTCTAGACGGATGGATGGGCATTGCTAGCTCGTCTTAGATTTCATGACTGATCAAGAATATAAATATATACTCTATGGGGTAAAATTGTTTTGTGGAGGAAATTGAAACTGACAAAAGTCGCTCTCGCAAGGGCCGTTGGGGGAGACATTTCACCTTTGCTATAAAGCACTAAAATTTAATTTTGGGGATAATTAGCCCTCTAGCCCGCAAACTTTTAAAAGTTTTTAAAAAATAGTTGGCTAATTTTTTAAAAAATAATTATGACCTAATAAACTTAAAAAAAAAACATCAGAAAGTCATTATCGAACTTAGTTTAAGAGTTAGGTGAGAAAAGGTGAAGAGTGCCTCAGGGCACTGATGGCGATTCCGGTGTAAGAAAAATAAATATTATTAATGATAAGATTTTATTAAAAATCGGGTGAATGTTATACAAAATATGAATGTATGGTTTACTTTCTACGATGATATTCGTAAAAGTAATTTTTAGCGTTTGAGCAGCACAAATGAAGGTCGCACTTTGAACAAACACACTGTGTTTGTGATTTTTTGCATAGTTTGCAATGAAGCCACCATTTCCATCAATGGTAACGAAGAACGGAGTCTTTTCTATGGTTTTCTTTCAGTTGTTGATGGAACTTGTTCTTTGGCTGCAGAGCATGACTCAACATTTTAGACAAATAATGATGAAGGTTCGTCATCATCATCAGTCAAAGAGGATAATTTAATACGTCTGCGGTTTCTATCTGTCATTTCTATCACTTTTTGACAAAAATTCTAAAATAATATAACAAAGAGATAAAAAGTAACGGAATATATGTAAGTGATCGATAAATTTAGCCGGAAGAGTGCCCTGAGGCACTCTTTAGTTTTTGCGTTCTCAGTACATGTTCTTTGTTTTGTTTTGCATTTACAAACATATAAATTCAAAGAACGATATCATACCTTTCCAACAAAAATTATTTCGAATAGATCGGACGACTAGAAGTTAATACAAATTAGTTTAAAAAAAATAATTACAGACCGAATTTCACTTGCAGTAATTTTGATTCCTCTTACTAACCAGCTGACATAATCGAAGTCAAATGTCGAAATGTATTTGAGCTTTCGAGAGAAATGTAAATAGATATATAACTAAATGCTCCTTTAAAATTAAAACAAAATATGGTAATTGGTTTCTGAGTAAATTCAATTTTTGTTATAAGTGCCTTGAGGCACTCTTGCGGGTTAGAGGGTTAAGTGAAAAAAATATTTATTTTTATAGGCTTAATTTTGTGGGAAGGGGACAAAGGGGGAGTAGAGGCTAGGGCAGAGGACAATCAGCTTCATCATAAAAGTTTAAACATGTTAAATTTTTATTTTTATTTGTTAACTTTTTACACTATTTTAGCATATAATAACGCCCACCAAATGGGGCGGGGTCCAAAAATAATTTTTTTTTTTGATTTTATGCCTCCAAGTTTAAAGCGTTGCACATTCTCTGACATAAAAATTTATCAAAACGTACAAAAAAATACTTTAAAAAATAAAAATACTTTAAGGCTAAATCGTTTTATACTTTAAGGCTAAATCGTTTTAGATTTCATTACTGATCACGAATGTATACACTTTATGGGGTCTTAAGGGATATTTCGCTGTGTTACACACGGACTGACAAAGAGAATATATCTTCGCAATTATATTTTTGGAGGGCAAAAAAAAAAATAATTCTTTTTCGGTTACAAAAAATCGTATAAACATCACTGTTAATTCTACTTTCTTAAACTGTGATATGTCCCTAATAATTTCACTGTATCCCAGCATTTTGTAGGCAGTAAAGTTGCCGGTTTATTGAGTGTATTTTATTATGCGACAAACACTTTCATCACATTATGTTTGCAGCAAATTACGAGTACAAAAACACACGAACTAAATACTAATATGATAAATATTTTTAAATGACTTTATTTCGTTTTTCTTAACAACTCATTAAAAACGAAAGTGCTGAAATGTTTGAGAGTATAATGCCCTGAAAGTTTGTCTGCACAATAAGAACTTGGGAAAAAATAAAACATGGGAAAAAATAAAAATAAATGAAAACAATTTTGTTTCTTAAACTAAAATTGCGACTTTGAATCAGTGAAGTTATGAAGGTAAAACTAAGAGGCCCATACCAAAGATTCCGAAGGCCTGTGGCAGAGATGAGGTTCTTTCAAAACACTTTTTGCAATAGTAGAGGAAAATCCTAGGACACAAGTTAAAATTAAAAAATTAGTTTTCAAAGGTTCTTTTTGAAGTTGTTTAAAAAAACCCAAATTTAATAAGGACACCTTCCAAATCGGCTTCTAAACGCCTCTGCTATGAGTTTATAATGAAATTCTTTAATAGTTACACTAAAATTCATAATAATTTTTTTCAGAAACTAAATCTCATAAGCACACCTTTTTGTGTATCACCGTCAAGCTGTTTAAACATTTTTCAATTTTACACACAATTTCGAGCACATGCCAAAATGACCACTTAAAGGCATCAAATGAAAAACGGTTGTCACATTAAGAGCCAATTGTCATAATCACAGAGACGATTAGTTGGTTCATAGCGATAACCTAATAAAATTAAAACAAACAAACAAACACTCAGGGAAACAAATTACAAAAAAAAAAACAATAATGAAATAAATATGTGACAGTAAATACACAACAACGTCGCACACAAATTGACATCTCAAGAGGTACGAGTGCATGTGCAGCAAAACAATTCAATTCAATTGAATAGAATTTGAATTCATTTGATCAAGGAGAGAGAGAGAGAGAGAGAGAGAGAGAGAGTAGAATGGCTCAGTAAGTCTGTAAATCATCTATATATAATGGATTTTGCATTTTTCTTTCATCGAATCTATAAACACACGGTCAATTGTAGCCATTTACTTTTTTTTACTTTTAGCTCCTTATCCACTAAAAAAAAAATATTTTATAGAGCCCATATAGAATTTTAAAGTGTGAAAATAGCACACTTTTACAGTTTGGATAACCACAGATTCTAAAATATTCTTTTTGTTTGCTATTCAACAGAATTATATCGAATAACATCGATAGACGGGCAGTGAATTTTAATCTAAAAATTTGAAAAATTAATATGCACATGGTATAAACTTTTGGAGCCAATTAAAGCTCATTATCTTGAAATCAAGGACCGGAAATAAGAGTTATTTTTCAATTTTTTAAGAAATAAATCATTCATAAATGAACATCGTAGAAAACTTTTAATTACACCATCATGATTTTTAGGCGAAATGCATCCAACATATTGCATGATTTTTAAATTTTTGATTTTTATTTTAACAATCAAAAGTAAGAGTTATTTTTGATATTTATTTTTTTAAATGAAAAATAAGAGTTATTTTTGATTTATATATTTTTAAATGAAAAATAAGAGTTATTTTTGATTTTTAAATGAAAAATAAGAGTTATTTTTGATTTTTATATTTTTATATCAATAATAAAAATCAATAAAAAAAAACTCTTATTTATTTGTTGATGCCGTATATATTATAATATGCTGCTTCATTCAAATTTCTATAGGAATATAATATATTATGTGACTTATCCATTATCAGCTATAAAAACAGGAATGCATAGAAATAGCTTATAAGTTTTGGCTACCATTCAAGTCAGTGTTAAGAGGTCGTTTTCAGGTGTTCAATTTTACCATCATAATTGATTTTGAATGTTCCTCAGATAAATTATATCTCAAATCTCCCAATATTAATCTGAGTGCTGAAAATGACCTTTCTACACTGACTTGAATGGCAGGTACAGAATGAACAATTAAAGCTAATTTTCGAAGTCATGGAAACACAAACATATTACTTATGACACGAATTTTGAATTGATTTTTATTATTGATATAAAAATATAAAAATCAAAAATAACTTTTATTATTGATATAAAAATCGAAAATAACTTTTATTTTTCATTTAAAATAATAAAAATCAAAAATAACTCTTATTTTTCATTTAAAATAATAAATATCAAAAATAACTCTTATTTTCTATCCAAAAATATAAAAATCAAAAATAACTCTTAGTTTCTATCTAAAAATATAAAAATTAAAAATAACTCTTATTTCTTGATTTTTTTTGATAAAAGTCAACAGTTACGGTCCCTGCTTGAAATTAACAGCTCAATAGGATTTTATTTCTGCATTAATTATTGCACACCCTTTTCTACGTCGGTACTACACAAAAAGATCTCTATATTCTCAACTTTCTAGCCTCGGCGCAATGTAGTGCATATGCAGGGCTCAGTTCCTGAGTTCTCAGACTTCATCACTGATCAAGAATATATATTCTTTATGGGGTCCAATTCTTTTTGGAGTGTATTAAAACTGTATTTTGTCGGGGTCTCTCTGGCAAGGGCCGTGATCGAAACCTTTGCCATAAAACTTCAAAAATAAATGTTCGGAATAATTAAATGCAAAATTTATTTAAATTTTTTTATACATATATTTTTCTGATAGAGTCATTTAGAGGGCAAATGGGGAGGAAGAGGTTACGTCTTAGTTTCGTCATAAAAGCTTACAAACTTTATTTTTAAGGAATGTAGGCTTAAGTAAAACAATTAGTTAAATTTTTACACTATATTTGCATGTAATAACGCTCACTAAAGGGGGCGGGTTCTAAAAATTATTTTTTTGATGTTATGGCTTCAAATTTTAATTCGTTACAAAAAAACTTTAAAAATTATGTTGTTTTTTAGAGGTTGGTTTAGTTCTTCTTAGGAAAACTTTTATCCCTCTTGCCCGATTCAGCCCATTTCCGAACTTGTCCTGTGTTATCCTTCAAGATATATTTGTACCAAACTTCAAGAGTCTGGCTCCTTTCGTTTAGACTGAATCGTCATTTCCATAGACGGACGGACGGACATGCTCAGATCGTTTTAGATTTCATCATTGATCAAGAATATGTATACCTTATGGGGTCTCAGAGAGATATTTCGCTGCGTTACACATAGAATGACAAAGTGTATATACCCTCCAATTCATTTTTGAAGGGTATAAAAATGCGAGAACTAGTGACTGATTTTTAAGTTAAATCTAAACAACTTGAAAATGTTGTTCCAGAGTATATTGATCATATACATAAGTGTTTGTGGGTGCTGTTGGCTGAACTGGTAGAACACGAGACTATGAAGCGGAGGGTGCTGAGTTCGAGCCCGCGTTGAGTGATGAAATATTGTGTTGAATTCTTCTGATCAGCATTAGTGCGTGGTTGTGTTAGTTGTTGCCACCCTGTTTTCAATGATGAAGGCATAGTCACTGTTCACTGAACATAATTGGCAGCGACTGACACTATCATGTACTAAAAAAGCAGAGTAACAGCACCCACCTTCGTCGGCCCTGTAGCAAAAATTTGCCGGCGAAGTAAAAAAGGTTGAAATAGCTACAAAAAACTGTCTATCTTCTCATCTTTCCTGATCTGTCCCCTCAATACTATCCACTCGTTTTCAGTTCCGGCGCAATGCATTGCATATGTAGGGGGTCATCCCCTGAGTGCTGGTCCAAGATAAAAAAAGTGAGCGCAATTCTTTTTACTTCAGCTGGGAATGTTGGTAATAAAAACATCTAAAAAGTTTTTAATGCCACTGCGCTGTCATTTAGAAATATGTTTTTTTTAAATTCTTAAGTATTGACTCAGATTTCTGAAACATTTTATTCGTCATTTATATTTTTAACCAGGATATTTTTAGCTACTTGAGATCTTAATTGTATTTTTAACTTTCACAGTTAATATTCACTGTGATTTAGTAAAAGTGTACAGATATTTTCAGTAATTGTGTTAATAAGTCATTTTTATTATCTTCCATGTGTTTCTGTTGTTTCTTGCCAGATGATTACAAATGTGCAAAATTGAGGCGCTGTGCGATTGTTCGTTTGCCAGTGATCCTTTTCTTACTTCCGTTAAGGCATAACTAAAGAATTTTCGATTACTGCTATAGGAGCATTTGATGTGATTTTTTTCCTATGGGTTATAAATAGGCGCATTCAGAGTTTCGGCAGCGCTTTATACCGATGCCAATACAACCTAAACGATGTATTAAAAAGTCTAATAAAATAATCATATTAAGAAGCTCATTTCAAAAGATGCTTTATTAACCCTAAAAACCATTTATTTGTACAAGAACCATTCATATTTGTTCAAGACATCTACGATATCCTATTATCTTACAAAAAAAAAAGTAAACCATTTTTAAATTGCCTTTATTTACACGTCTCCCTTTCGGTTAACAAATAAGTAGTCATGAAAAAAAATCGAGATATTTTTATTCTTACAATATTGTTTACGTGACATTTTGTGGTTGTCAAAGAAATATTTTAATCCTACATAAAAAATAAATTTTCAAATAAGTGAGTTCATAAATACATTTTTATTCCTTGCAGGATAGCACTCATACATGCAAGATGTTAAAAGGAATTTTAACACATTTTACTCTCCATCTTGTGTTCTGGGTGACATGCTTAATCCTTAAAGGCTTCTTAAGTGTGATTGTGTATATATTTTTATAAAAAAGAATTCCAAAAAAAAAAAAAATTAACCAAAGCCCATTATGTTCTTTATTTTTTCTGTTAAAAAACTTTAAAAAAGCTTTTAATTTTTTATCTTTTTTAACCCAATTTTTTACTCCAACAAATAATGATAAAATATCTAACTTGGCCATTATCAGGTTTGTTGAGTTTTAATTGAGTGTCCAAAAATAGCTTACATTATCCTTAAAAAAGGATTAATGTACGTATAGAATAAGGGAACAAAAAAGAAAAGAATATGTGCAAGGGCAGATTTGCTTCTTCTTAAAATAATGGCTACACTTGGAAAATGTTAATTGGTAAGATAAGACAGTACGGAAGGCCATAAACGTTTGGGGCGGCATTATAAGGACCAAAACTGCTGTTATCAACAAATTATCGCTTTCAATATCAAACGAAATTTCCATACAATTTAAATACAAACTTCGATCCAGTATTCAACTGAAATAATCCTTTCATACATCGGGACGCTATAAATCTCTCTAGTTCGTGACTATTTTTAAAAAGCGATATTTTAAAAAAATACTGCAGTGTTTGCTGCAATTGCTGGTTGCTGTTAGCAGAAGTATTTTACTCAGTATTTATGAAGTGGAAGGTCGTAGGTTTAATCCCGTACCCAGGCTTCAATCAAAAGTAACTTTTTAGTTTTTTTTTGTTAGATTTTGTTTTTTTTGTAAGGATATAGACTGTGGTTTTGGAGCAGTGTTGTCAGATAATTTTTTTTCTTCCCCCCAAAAAAATTTAGAAACCCCCTAGATTCTACACTTTTTCTTAAAAAAACCCCTAAAGCAGAAAAGTTTAAGTAGTAATTTGGTTGCATCATTCTTATCTCTATTAAATTTGAATTGAGGTACTATCATTCTTACGCGAAAAGCACGAAAACTCCCAAATTTTTATTTTATTTTTTTTTATAAAAAGCCCCAAAAAAATATATCTGCAATCTTTCTTTCTTTTGTAAGAGACGGCTTGAGGAAGTTTGTTACGGGTACATGTACTTCTTTTGTTTGGGATGCAAATCCAACATGTTTTTTCGTATTTTGTTGTGCAATAAGGTCTCCTGTTAGCCACCATAACGCTTTTACAATATTTGCATAAAGCTTTATAGTTGTCTCCCTGGACAGGGGCTAACCAATCTGAAATTTAATATTGCATTTATTGTGTTTAGAATTTTATTTAAAGGTATTTAAACTGCTGATCTGTTTCCCACTCCTTTTTATATTTTTGTTTATATATGTTATCCTTTTTTGGCATATTGGTAATAAATTGTAAAGATGAACAGCTTTTTAAAATTTATATTTTGCAGTTCAAGGAAAACCATCAAAATTGATTTAACGAGAAAAATGTTTTAATGTTTGTATTTGCGTGATTACTTTCTAAATCGTCATTTCGATACAATATCTTCGACATGCTCCGTTGTTAAATTATGTACTATTATGTACCAAACTATAAATTCGAAAATCCCCTAAAAATCCCCTAAATAAAATTTTCTTACCCCCAAATTTTCCCCTAAAGGATATTAACCCCTAAATCTGCCCCTAAATAGAAAAAAATCCTAAATCTAGGGGGAAAACCCCTAATCTGACAACACTGTTTTGGAGGACAGTCAATTGCAAAACAATGGAATTGGTTTTTTTTTCTAAAATATTTAAAAAATATTTTGTTAGGGTCTATAAATGAGACAATTAAGATTGCCAAAAAATTAATTAACTGCATGGAGCTCGATGTTACTCAATATTGTTCTGTTGAATAAATACATTTAAAACAAGTATTTTTCATGAAATACGTTGAAGAGTTCTTGGAAAAATTTTGTGACTTAAAGAAAATGCTACACAAATAATTTTTTTTTATTCGTACCAGCACTCAGGGAATGAACCCTACGTATACAGTCCATTGTGCTTGAACTAGAAAGAAGAGTATAGTATTGAGAGGACAGATGAAGAAAGAAGAGAATATAGAGAATTTTTATAGCTATTTTAACACTTTACTTTGCCGGCTAATTTTTTGTTACAGGGTCCTTTTACTCTGCTGCCAATTATGTTCAGTGACCAGTGACTATGCCTTCATCATCGAATACAGACTGGCAACAACTAACAGAACCATGCCCTAATGCTGATCAGAAGAATTCGACTCAATATTTCATGACTGAGCGCGGTGTTGAACTCACGACCCTCCGCTTCATAGTCTCGTATTCTACTACTTCAGCCAACAGCACCCACAGTCAATTGATGTTGACTGACTCAGAGTTGCTTTAAATTGGGTTTGTTCCCAGCTGATACTGAAAAATTTCTTTTGTAGTGCGAATTGTGTTCCATGACAGTTTTTATTTTGCAAGAAGTCGAATGTTAATATGTCATTTGTTTAAATTAGAATCTTGTGAACTTTTTTTCTGATACTGAATTAAATGGGCATGATTTTCTCCATAATCCAGTCCTTAAAGATACAACTCTGTAAAAAATACTTTTAATTTCGAACGCATAGATACAATTTTCGAACAAAACAATTTCGCCATATTTTTATGAACAAATTCATAATTGCCATTGAGTTCCGTTAAAAAGTCAATTTGGTAACTGATTTTCTCAATAGGTTGAATATTAAAGTTTTTATTCTTAGCAGCTATTTAAATCAGAAAATCACTAAATCCTCTATATAATCGGTGGATATGGCATTTATGTATTTTTATTATTGAATAGTATTTCTATATGAATACTCGTATAATAGAATATATTTTTATTTGTTAATAATTTCTTTCTACTTTTTAACAATAATTTTTTAATTTTATTCGTTGATTAATTATTAATATGTATATTTTGTATAATATTCTGTGAAGTTACTCTTTCGTTACACTTTCATCATCAGTACTCGTGTGTATGGTTTTTGTCACCACGTTTTAATATGGCTTTTTTTTAACAGGGTCCTAGTAGATCCCTTTGTGTTAGCCGAAAACATCACAAACACCCAAGGTCCGCAGTGGGAATCGAACCCACAACCTCTGTACAAATGGCTAGCATCGCTATCAATCAGCCACAGCGGCAGCTTTTAATATGGCTTACTTGAATATGATAACAGTTCTTATATATACAAATTTAATTAGGAAATTGCATACGAGAATTGTATCAAACCGATGGTAACACACTATTTAATACCCGTGTTGCCATTTGATTACAGTCTTATTTTCTCTTTTTCCAAGAATTCTTGAACAAAAACGAGCAAAAACAAGTAAAATCATTATATTCGACCGGGTCGAATCTTAAATACCCTGCAAATATTTAATAAATAAAAACTCCATTTTTATTCTTATCAAAATTTAAATTATTATGGTATTTGGCTTAAGTAAACAAGAAAAAAAAATTATTTTACGGTCATTTCCAATGTGTTGAAAGGAGCATGGCTGAGGCACTTTCCCATCAATATTAAAGTAATTTACGCATTCATATATTATATCAATGTGCAAAAAAATGAGAATAATGGCGATTTCTTTTCTGGAAAATATGTAACATTTTGTCACTTTTTATTCTAAAAAACACAATTAGGCACAATTTTAAAGTAAATCACATTTTCATAAGGGATGGTAGATCAATTTCCAATAAATTCAATATTTTCAAATGACATAATGTTACCATTTTCCATTGAAAAGTGCAAAAAATTTAGCATTATTTTTTAGAAAAGAAAACAACATAAGACAAGTTAGAAATCTTTAACCTGCTGGGTCCCAGTTCCTTTAAGACATTTCTGTGCCAAATTTCAATACTCTATACAGGGTCACTCTGACAAAGACCGTAGGGCAGACAGCTCACCTTTTCGTAATATTTTAAATAGTAAATTTTTAGCATGATTTTGAAATAATTTTTTTTTATAGGGTCATTTAGGGGGTTAAGGTAGGTGAAGGCATAAGGCAGGAGAAGATCAGAGAACATCTCAGCTTCGTCATAAAAACTTAACAATTTAATTTTTAAGGAATGCAGGCTTAAGGAATACAATTTTTTAAATATCTACACTATTTTTCGATGTAATATGTTACTTAAACGCCCGCTGAAGAGGAAGGGGTCCAAAATGAATTTTTGTGGTCTTGTGGCTCTAATTTTAACGCTTCAGATATTTTCTTTTTATTAAATATATCATTCACTTAGCAAAATTAAAAAAAAAATGTGTTTTAAAGGTTGGTTTAGTTCTTCTTAGGGAAATTTTTTCTCCCCTGGCCCGATTCAGACCATTTACGAACTTGATCTGTGCTATTCTTTAACATTTATTTATTCTAAATTTCAAGGATCTTGTTCTTTTCGCTTGGACGGTATGGTGATTTCCATAAATGGAAGGACGGACGTGGCTAGATTTTATCACTGATATGGAATGGGGTCGTTTTCACTCCGTTACACACGGAATGACAAAGGGGATATACCCTCCGATTCTTTTTTGGAGGGTATAAAAAAAAATTATGTAATATTACCACAAAAAATTAAAAATTTTGTTACATCACTTAATCGATTGAAATCGACTACTTTAATTTTTAAACGAAAATTGCCAATTTTAAATTAAGTGTTGTGTTAATCGGGTGGTAAATAACACTGCTCAGCAGCAAAATCATATTTTAAATAAAACTATGTAGACTATATGGATTTTGATGCGCTAAACTGAAATCCGTTTTTGGGTTTTTTCGATTAGGTCGGGATTTTTTTAAAGGTGTGGCAAATTTTTTCCCCTAAATTAGTTAGAAAAAAATTATATTGAACTAAAATAAAAATTAAACGGTAACACGGGTATTATAACAATAACATGTTAACATCAGCTTGATACAGTTCTCGTATCCTGTTTCACAATAAAATTTGTGTAAATAGGAACTGTTATCACATTCAACTAAGCCACCTAATAAGTGGTGACAAACACAATACACATGAGAACTGATGATGAAAGGGTTGCGTCTTTCGAAAACAGCTGTTCTGCTGTGCTGTGTAAGTTGAATAACAAAAACTGATGTTGACTTGCCTTTGTGCCTTGGAATATTTATCATGTCTTTCTGAGATTTAAATTAAAAATTTCGAACAATTAGCCTATAGAGTCTTAATTCAATTTAATATAAAATAAATACAATTTTGTTACACATCTTCTGGTGGTTTACTTTTGAAAATCGGATGACTCGTTCTCGAGTTAGAGTGAAATATGTCTCCGTACCTGACTAATTTAGGGGAAAAAATGTGCCACGCCTTTAAAAAAAATGCCGACCTAATCGAAAAAACCCCAAAACGGATTTCAGTTTAGCGCATCAAAACCCGTATAGTCCACATAGTTTTATTTAGAGGAGAGACAAAAAATGATTTTTTGCTGAGCAGTGTAATCAACTGATTAACGGTTAACCAAAGGAATGCCCTAATTAGATTACATCGAAAGTGTGAGACTTGCAGATGTTATCTTGTTATTTTTCTCAGTGTAATAATTGATTTAAAGTTTTATTCGAACTTTAGTTAAATTACTCTTAACTAATTAAATATACCCTTCACTATAAAGTGTTTTGCATTATTCATATAGTGGATTTGTAACAACAGACATTTTGGCTATTCGATAGGAAAAAAGCTGAAGTAATAACTATTTGCTCTCAGTTTGTGGCCAGACCGGGTAAGATTGGTATTAATAATGGGTTCTTATCATTTACTAAGACTACATTGAAAGAAATTATCTTTTAAAAATATTGCATGGAATCTCCCGCCTGCCTGATAGTACAATTCAGAACTATTCTGTTGTCCATTTCCTGAGAAAGATTATTTTTATTCCAAAAACTTTTTAAAGATATTAACGGTCTTGGTATTTCAGCATCCAAAAATCGTTTATTGGGAAGCCAGTCTAACACTTTTAGTGCCACATCCTATAAGACTAAATGATCGTACTTTCATTTCCTGTCTATTTGTTTGGTCATTTAATGACTAAATAATTTCACATATACAATGGATAAAGTTTTCTCATTTTTTTCCCCAATTTATTTCCTAAAGTTGTTCTTCCAAATGTTTTGTTTTTAATTATTTTTTTGTGTTATTTTTAATTTAAATGGAATAAACTTTTTCGAGTTTTAGATTTAAATGGACAAAAGCTGGAGTGTGAGTAATTGAAACATTTATGCTGCTAATTGTAAATGTCTGGAACTTACTTTCTGCTCCTGTTGTCCTTGTAGTTTGAGCACTTATGCTAATTAGTATTTGTAGTACAATTAAAATGATTGTTGGCAAATCAGGAAATAAATCGATAAATATTTAATAAGGCAGTTAAATACTTTAATTGAAAGTTATTTTACTTTCATGACAGAATAAAAGCAAAAAAATAGCCATTAAAGATTATTTTTCAGAGTTATTAATTATTTTGTAGTCCAAATAAAACACAGTGGGAGTGAATAAAAAAATACTTTTAAAATAATATTGGCCGTTTTTAAACGAATACCATAGACAATTATGCTTGAATATGATTCAAAGAATACATGATCAAGCATGTCCGAGCATGACTCAGGCGAAGCACGTGACAAACTGTTTATTGGATTTCAGTTGAATTGAAAGGCTGGCAAGTGTAATTTGAGATACGGAGGAACAAAAATCTGGAAAAGAAGTAGCAACCGAATATATAATTTTCTTTTTTCGATATACTTAACATTCTATTACCCCACACTTGCAAATAATTATTTTCAAAAACCAACAACATCTTACATTAAATGTTTGGTAATGAAAAAAGAAAAAAAAACGAAAATTTACTTGCCTCTTGGCAAACGCAATTCAATTTTAAAACTAACAACTTAATCCTTTATTTAATTTGAAACCCATTAAAAGGACATTGCTTATCCTTTTTAAGTGAATACAAACAGATTTTTTATGTAAATAAAGAAAACGAGATCGATTTTCGATTTGGGATACACAGATTTACACAATCTCATACGCAGTCAATCCACCCAAACTTAAATACATGTACACACGAAACAACAACAACAACATTAACAACAACAACAGCATCCCATTAAATTAAAAATGTGTGAGCGAAGGAATACAACCGATAGAAGTGAATTTATTTGCAAAGAGAAAAGAAAATTGAAAAAAAACAGAAACGATAAATTCCTAAGAAGTTGGATAGATTTCGAACGCAATTGACATTTGGAACCGCACTTAAGTGGAAGAAGTTTTTTTTTTCTTCTACGAAAGCACACACTCCTACACATGAACTTAAGTCAAACACTCAAAGAATTGTATGAGTACTTTTTAACATTAATAGATAACAAGTAAGAGCGCTATATTCGACTGGGCCGATTATTAAATACTCTCCAAAATAGGAGCAGCATGGCTGAAGCACCTCTCCATCAGCATAAAAGCAATTTAAGTTTTTTTTTAGGAATAGGACCAGCACTCAGGGGATAACCCCTACATATGCAATGCATTGCGCTGGAACTAGGAAAATAGATTTTGGGAAGGAGGATAAAGGGAGTAGTGTCTGTGGATATTCGACTTAAACCCCCTCAAATTGTAAGTGACGGGGAAGACATCTGCGGAAAAAACGAATTTTCTCTGTAATGGGTAGTGCGATTCGTTGGAATATCGACCACAAACGCATGCGCTCTTGACGAAAAACGCGTTGAGCGTAAGAAAGAATGGGTTTCAGGAACAAGTTCCCTAATTTCACCAGAGCACCTGCCATTATAGTAACGATAGAACAACGATACAAACCCCAGAGTCAATAGAGTTGGCTACTCTACTATCTCCGATGAGTTTCATCGCCCTCTCCTGTACGCGGTCGAGTAACTTCAAAATAGACTTTGAAGCACCGGCCCAAACCTGAGAGTTGTATTCCATCTTCGGTCGGATGTAAGTAGTGTAAATATTAAGAAGATCAGAAGGGGTGAAGTATCTCTTGCACCGTCTTAAGAAGCCAAGGCACTTGAATGCTTCTTTTGCGACTTGAAGGACATGTTCCGTCCATCTGACATCACACTGCACTTTCATGCCCAGAACATCAAGAGCCCTGACTCCACAATACTTATACCACCCATAGAAACAGATGCAGCAGCATGGGTCATACGTACTTCGATGCGTAAGCATACAACACAGGGTCTTACGGGCCTTAAAATCTAAAAAACCTGTTCGCCTGACCCCATTCGGAAATCTTCGCGAGGTCGCTATCCAGAACGTCATTCATAAACTGCCTCCCCGTCTCGATTTCAGACGTTGACGGCCTGCAGTTAAATGAATAGGAATGCGAAAGGCTGCTATCATCTGCGAAAGAGTAAATAGGACAGGAAGTTTGGGAAAGTAGATCGTTAAGAAAAATTAGAAATAGAGTAGGAGAAAGAAAGGAGCCCTTCGGTACCCCTGAGTTGACTCTGAACTCATCGGATGAGACCCCATCTATAACAACTCCTATAGAGCGATCCCTGAGGAAGCTCGATATAAACCGAGAGAAGGTGTTTCCGACACCAAACGCAATAAGTTTGGACAGGAGTGCTCCATGCCACAATCTTAGAAATATCTAGAACTACACCAGTTTTCCGAAAGAAGGGCCAATTTATGTTATTTTTGCAGTTAATATTTTATAGCAACGCGCACGAAAAGGGACAGAGATAAATTAAAATCGTTTAACTTGCTGGGTCAGAGTTACTTTAAGACACTTCTGTGCCAAATTTTCAAACCCTATTTTGACAGGGTCACTCCGAGAAGGGCCACGAGGGAGTCAGCTCACCTATATTGTAAAAACTTGAAAAGTAAATTTTTGGTATACAAATTGTTTTTTTTGTTAAGGTCTTTTAGTAGCCCAAGAGAGAAAGGGGGAGGGAGGAAGGGTAGGGCAGAGAAGCATTATAGAACATGTCAGCTTTATCATAGAAGATGAAAATTTTTTAAGGAATGTAGAGTTAAGGAATATAATTTTTTTAAATATTTACACAATTTTTTTATATAATACTTCAACGTCCTCCAAAAAGGCGGGTTCCAAAAATGGGTTTTTCTGATTTTCGTGCTTAACACTTTGACATAAAAATGTGTCATTTGCAAAAATAACAAAAAACTTTTAAAAATTATGTTGTTTTTTAGAGGTTGGCTTAGATGTTCTTAGGGAAACTTTTTTCCCTCTGGCCCGATTTGAACTGAGCTAACGTTTATCTTTACCAAATTTCAAGGGTCCGGCCCTTTTCTCTTCTGGACAGTATTGTGATTTCCACAGACGAACGGACGGACATGTCTAGATCGTCTCAAATATCATCACTGATCAAGAATACGATTATGTATACTTAATGGAGTCTTAGAGGTACATTTCACTGCGTTACATATGGAATGACGAAGTTAATATACCCTCCAATTCTGTGTAGTATGCTTGCTAGAGCTATTATATAGCTTGTTTTTTGAGAGTGTCACAACACCAGAGCAACGCGTGCAAATTGTTGAAATTTTTAATCAAAATAATTGTTCTATTCGTCAAACTTATCGTGCACTTCTTTCAATTTATAGCGTACATAATCGTCCTTTAGGCTGGCTAATTCAAGAACAATAGATCGTTTTCGGACCACATTTGCTGTTACTGATAGTGTGCATCCCGTCAGATGCCGAACAGTGCACACTGAAGAATCTATAGCCGCTGTACAGGAAAGCATTGAAGATTATCCTAATCAATCAATTCATCGCCGTTCTCAGCAACTGGGGCTGTGACCTTCCACTTTATGGAAGATTTTTTTAGTTGTTGAAAACTGGTATTTCAGATTTCAGCTTCTTCGCGCCAGCCGTGGCGGCCACATGGCAGAAATCATATTTAAACATTAATTTCATAAAATTTTCTTTCTAATGAAGCCCATTTCATTGATATTGAAAATATATTTTCTTGTTTTATTATGATTTGAACTTGTGCCACTCTATAAAAAATAGCCTTCATGTAGCGTGTTGTTTTAGCTGTATGAGTTTTAAGAAAAAACTTTGAATTTTTACTGTATTCAAAATGTTATTCTTTTGGCGCTTCTAAGTCTAATTTTTACAGTCATTAACTGATATAAGAAATTTAATTCAATTTGAAGGGAATTGGATACAAATTTTATAAAGCGTCTTCCAAACTTTGACATTTCATGGCGACCAAGAAGGATGTTCTGGAATTCGAATAACATCAATATAAAAAAGAAAAATTAAAAAAAAAATTGGCTTGATAGGATAAGTGGTCATTATGAAAAAATGGAGATGAGTCCACATATCCCACTGTATACATTAAGTGTACCATAATGACCACAGCCAATTTTTTTTTAAATTGATATTGAAATTTCAAAATTATTCGAATATAAGGCCTCCCTGGGCCCCATTTTCCCACGATGCACTGTGGGGTTTTTGATACCAAAAATGGGAATTAATTGGAAAATTAAATTTAGGAGAACCGAATAAATTTTTGTAGTCGGTAAAAGTACACAACATTCCACATCACTAGTGCAAACATTTTGTTTTTGACAACTACCGTTATGTCACTATACAATTTTAAAATTTGAGTTATTTGATGTTTTTCTCGCGTGCAATATAAATTTCAACTTTTGTTGTCTTAAAAATTCGGTTTGAGTGTTTTCCAAAGTGATAATTAAAAATATTTTAATTGAACCTTCAACCTCAGGTTAGTAAGATTAATTTATGTTTTTTGTTTTTATGTGTAATTTCAATTATTATTTTTAATTAATTTTCACGCGTAACCCTATAAGTTAGTGAATTTCGGGAAATATTTTGATAAATAGTTGTGAATAATGCCAAATTAAGAAAACAAAAACCATTTCGTTTTTAAAAATTGAAACGCTTTTGAAAACATGTATGAAAAAATTGTCTGCACTTTTTTGCACATTTTGAAATAAAATTCAAATGTATTGTTGCATCGACATATAAAAAACCAACTTTTTATAAAAAGCAATACAAACATTAAGTGTTATTATTGCTTTTGTTTTCATGAGAGCTTGGGTTTAATTATTAAATTAGACTAGATAAAAACATATTAAAAGAAGAAAGGGAAAACAATAAAAATTTTAAACAATAATAGCAACAAAAACAATAAGTAACCTAAGCTAATATCACAAAATTGGATGCAGAATTGGTAAGACAACTGCATTCAATTATGGTTACCATTTCTAGTGGTTTTCAAATAAAGACTAATGGCTTTCAAGATTTCGCATTCCTGGTATTATACGTCCTCAACTATCCATAAGTTTTTAATCGATGGACCAGAAATAGAAACACTCTTTACTACCAATTCTACAGTTGACGGAAGAAGCACAGGCAGCTCGAAACAAAGATTTAAAAAGTTTTACGCAGCATTTTTCGCGAAAATGTTCTAGAGAAAAATCAAATGAAAATATATTTAAAAGACTATTAGTTACTTCAGATCCTGTAATATCATATATTAGAAAATTTAAAGAGAAAAAAACCAATAATTTTCCTATGGAAGCAATTCAATTCTTAATATTTGATTCAAGTCTCGATAGCGAAGAAAATGCCAGTGATGATGATAATGATATTTATACCAATTATACAGATGATGATGGTTATTGATAAGCATTAGATACGTAATAGAGCTGTTCATATATGTATTTCTATTCCCTTTTTAACTTGCATTAAATAATGAACTAATAATAGTAAAAAAATAATAATAATAATTTGAAACCTCTTACTATGAAAGGTTTCTAGATAGCAGATTTTTTAATATTATTTTGTATGGGGAGTACTCCTTCCCGCAGTCCTATTCCGCCAATTTTTTTGCCCAACTTCGAAAATCGCTCCCTTTCATTGATATTGACAAAAAAAAAATCTGAAATTATAAACAGGGAAAGTCACCACGAATTAATTCCCATTTTAGCCATCGAAAACCCCACTGTGCAATGACCGGAAACCTCTTCAGGAAAATAATTATTTTTCAAATGAATGTTTTTACAATATTTTATATATTCAGTACATCCCTTAAGCATATATTTATTAAGTATTTCTGGGACCATAATTTCTATTCACTAGTTTGGGCAGAACCGGCTTCAGTTCCTAGATTTTGGGGTCCAAATTAACCTGATAAAATTTTACTCCAAATTTTAAGTAGTTAATAGAGCTCTGTTAACTGCAGAATAGGTTTGGTACAACTTTCGGTTTGCGTCTTGGCTAATATAAATTTAAATTTATCTTTACACATATTTGTTTTCTAAATATGACTTCCAGGAGATGTCCATCGCGGCTACGAGTTACCTAGTCCATTTCAGCAGTCCAGTTTCTGACTATCTTTTCCAATAAATTTCTCTCTATTGGCTTCTAATGCTTTAAGAGTCACTGGTTTGTCGGCACAAATTAGCGATATAACATGTCCCCAATTTTAATGGTTTTATATTGAGCCGATGTGAAGTATAGGATACCCCGAAGGCACACCGGCATTGTGGCTTACCGGCATTATTTTGCTAAAGCTTCTTCCAATTCCACTTGTCGTCATCATCTACTAACATATTTCTGTGAGTGCGTCTATGTTCAGTATTTAAAAAGCAAATCAAATAATAGTTTGGCAAGAATTGGTTACACTTAGCAATTTCGCATGGAAATATATTCATTTCAGTTGAGTATTTGTATAAATTATTGATGTTGAAATCTGGTCTCGAATAAGAGCCTTAATAAAGCAGTTGCTGCTGCACGAGCAACGGAATAAATTGAAGCATTGACATCAACACATTTAGATGCTTATTTACTGCTTATGTACTTTCTATGTGTGTGTGTAAATATTATTTATAGAGCCACAAAGTGGTATGTCATGCCAATGTTGCCATATATATCTATATTTTTAGAAAAATCTTGCAAGTGCAAACGTTGATCTCTTCTTTAAAACTATTCCTTAAGCTTCAATATATGGTTTCTTTAAAAACATCATCTTTTAATTATAATGAAGTTGTTATACTCCTCACAAAAATGGTTTAAAAATCCGTGAGTAACTTCCACATTATTAATATGCGTTTCCATGAAATACATACATTCTTGGTCCTTATAAATAGGGAGTTCGAATAGGCGATGTTCGTCTGTCTGCAGGTGAAATCGGATTTTCAAAGCCCTAGTGACTTCAGCCCTAGATTCATGTATTGGAAATAGTCTTAAATCGATTGCTATGGAAAATCTACAAAATCCATAATACGATTCCAGAGCTGGAAAATTTTAATTTATATTTGGTTTGTGAATAATACAGGGTCCGCCAAATGACTTTTTTTTGGAAAATGCTATAAAAAAACTACTGAATATTTTCTCAAATTTCTTTTTTTATTTGAAAGTACAATCCTTACGGTAAATAATGGAAAATAGTTTCATTCAAATGGCTGCCTCGGATAGCGTCATACCAAGGTCTTTATGCAAAATTCGTCTCAATGATGTCTCCGAAATGTTCAATTGTTGAGAACTCACCGTCGTTCTTTGATGTTGATGGCGCTTCACGCATACTTTCTGCCACTGCAACAATATTCTCGGGTGTACGCACTGTTTTTGGCTTTTTACGCTTTGGTTTATCGACGCGGATGCCAGTTTCTTTCACTTTTTTCACAAGATAGCGAACATACGGAGCTGACGGTGCTTCTCTTCTTCCAAAATCCGTATGCAATTTTCGCACACATTCTGCAAAACATTACCATGATTTTCAAAATAATGTCGCCATATTTCCCAGCGTTGTTCAAGCGTATACACAACCATAGTGGCTCAGCGGAAGGATAAAACTAATTATCTGTCAAATCAGACATGAGCTAAGTTGAAAAAAAACGTTAGATGGCGGACCCTTTAGTAATTAACCAATTTTATTTTTAAGCCTATGAAACCTATTTTAATGACACCTATTTTATACTTCAGGAATAATTCGATTGGTATTAAAAATCAAACAAAATCTAAAATGCGATTCCAGGGTTGGACAATTGAATGTTTTTTTGTAACTAAAACAAATTTTTTTTTTATATATTAAACATATTTGATGCTTATAAGAGAAATTCATTAGAAATAAGAAAAGCCACAAAGACAGTTGCAGAGCTGGAAAACTTAGTAACATTAAAGTAACTAAACAAGATTATTTTTTTCCTTAGTAATCAAACATATTTTATGTAGTAAGTATTTTAACGAACATTTATATTGCTATATTAAATTGAATTAAGATTTATAGGCTAATTGTTTGAAATTGGTTTTTAAATCTCAGAAAAAATCCAAATTTTTGATGCCGAAAATGCATTTGATGCGGAACTTTTTTTTTTTAAGATATCATAAAAGTAAAAACGCAGTTTGTCTTAGAATTTTTTTCTGCATATGAAAACCTAGTGAGACCTTCGCGTTTTGCAATTTTTTTCTTTTCTGCATAAGCCTAATGTATACACTACTGGCGTACGTCGGTGAAAGATACATAAGTTTCAGCACAGCCGAATATAGAGCTCTTACTCGTTTTTGCTTGTGATTGGATTGCGACTGTTTGTATTTCATGAAACAGAATTACAAGTATTACCAATAGAGGCTATAAAGGTCTTGGTGAAGCATAAAGAGGTTCACCCTAGACACTCCTACGAAGTACTGGTCTATAGGTTCCTAAGAACTTTTTACAACGTCCAGTAAGATGGTCAGTGATATGCTCTTACAGGGCCGTCTGTCACAGAGAACATGTTGAACTAATTTGTCCTTTTCGTCGTCGAAACAACTTTTGCTACATCCGATTTCGGGCCTGCACTTAAAGGCTGGTCAGCCATTTCGTTCTTCTGGAATCCAAAGTTTCCTGACATCATGTATTTCTAACTGAGCCACAGATTGGATGCATCTAGCACATACTTCGGCTTCAGGAGCCCTACCGCTGCCATAAATGTCTAAATGTTTAGTGTCCATCAATTCAAACAAAAGGTTCCTTCTTATCAATCTTGGCCAACATTTTTGGGGACTAAATTTACAAAAAAAAAAATGGATAACGGTTGACTTAAAGCCCATCTCTGCAACTTCCCGTTAATTTTAACCGCTAAAGATTGTATTATTTTAATTTTAAAACTGCTATAACTTTCGAATGGATCAGCCGATTCCCACGTGGTAAGCAGTGGTTAATATGTATAGTTCTTCGATACCTATAAAAGAATCCAGGACACTAATTGATCACATATATAATTTCGGAGTGTTTCTCGAAATATTCGTTCATAATATCTCACGAACGCATCAACCGATTTTCAGCCCCTTGGTAGCAGTCGACGTGATTTTTCAATGTCTAGAGCTGATTCGATTTTGAAATCCATCGGCTAAGCTATTCTAAAAATTTATTTTGGAAAATCAATTTTTTTTTCAATTTATTTTTTATAGATCCCAAAATCTACCCGTCCGAACCGCCTCCAATTCACATAAAATCTAAGTTTGAAGGAACCCTTTAAAACGTGACTAGTTTGGTTGGATTCGGTTCAATCGTACATTCACACACATACACAGACGAATACATACACACACAGACGCATACATACACATACACACACATACACATACACACACATACACTGAACCACTGTGAGGCTGCCCAGGATCTTTTAGCCCAGAGAGTCCTAGAAGAGAACTTCGATGTCGCAATCATAAGCGAGCCATATAAAGTACCGAAAAATAGCACCTGGATCGCCGATGAGTCAACAACGGCAGCTATTTGGACTTGTGGCTCATTACCTTTCCAACAGACCCATACATTGGATAAAGGTTTCGTAATGGCGAAGATAAAGGGAACTTTTTTGTACAGTTGCTATGCTCCCCCAAGGTGGTCCCTTGGCGAATTTGATATTATGCTAGAGAGCTTAGTTGCGAATGCACACTTAAATTCACCGATCATCATATGCGGCGATTTTAATGCCTGGGCGATGGAATGGGGCAGTAGGTGGACTAATGCAAGAGGTCGCAGTATTTTAGAAGCTTTCGCATCCCTGCGGGTCACGTTATTAAATGATGGAATGAGGAGTACCTTTAGGAGATCAGATACCAGTTCTACGATAGATATATCGTTTGCCAGCGACAGCCTTGTTTCGCGAACGGTGTGGAGACTCACTGAAGACTTCACAAATAGCGATCATCAGGCAATTGTAATCACGATTGCTGGGCAGAACACTGACACAGCAAGAATGCTTGAGTTCACTGGGCCTAAATGGAAAGACTCATGCTTTGATGGTGACACGTTTAAGCTGCTACTGTCTAGCTTTACCGCAACCGGGGACTTAGTAGATGATAGGGTGCAAAGCGTATACGAAATGCTCTACACTGCCTGCGATGCTGCTATGCCTCGAAGATATACGCTTCGAGGACGGTCTCCCTATTATTGGTGGAATGATGAAATAAGAGAGTTACGATCAGCATGCCTTAGAGCAAGAAGAAGGGCCCAACGTTCCAGAGGAAGATCATCATGGGAAGATTATCAAGTTAGATATCAAGATCTACGCACCCAATTAAGGAAAGCCATAAAGAGAAGTAAAAAGCTATCCTTCCAACAAATATGCCAAGAGGCTAACATCAACCCTTTTGGAACAGCATACAAGGTAGTTTTCAAAAACATAGGAGCGCAGAAGCATCCCAGATTGGGATGCCCAAATTTGCTTCGGAAGATTATTGGCACCCTGTTTCCACGAGGTCAACCGTATACGATTATAAGGACGGAGACGGCGGCGACTAACACAATCCCAGAGATCACACAAGGGGAGTTGCTTGCGGCATGCGCTAAAATTGGCGATAGAAAAACGCCTGGACCAGATGGAATCCCGAACAAAGCGCTCAAGTTGGCTATTCAACATAGGCCGGACATATTTGCCACCATGTTCCAGAAATGCCTAGTCGAGGGTATTTTCCCCCGGAGTTGGAAGGTGCAGAAACTGGTACTTATCCCGAAACACGGCAAGCCTCCGGGTGAACCATCTTCGTACCGCCCAATCTGTCTCCTTGACACGATGGGTAAAGTTCTCGAGCGAATTATATACAATAGACTTCTAGCCTGCGCTGAAGCCAGAGGAGCTCTCTCCGACCTGCAGTATGGATTTAGGAAAGGCCGTTCCACTGTAGATGCGATTAGGAGAATAGTAGACATAGCAGAAGACGCAATAGAAGGTGGAAGATGGAGATTTGGTTCCAAGGAATACTGCTCGGTGGTCACCCTGGATATTCAAAACGCATTTAATTCCGTGAATTGGGGGAATATTGCCAAGGCCCTTTTCATTATGGGTACGCCGCCGTACCTAATGAATTTGGTGAACGACTACTTTCGGGATCGGAAACTTTTGTATGTGACCGATGATGGCGAAGTAGAATATGAAGTCACTGCAGGTGTACCGCAAGGTTCTATTCTTGGCCCTCTGCTCTGGAACATAATGTATGATGGAATACTGCGACCATCCTTACCGGATAAGAGTTCCATTATTGGCTTTGCGGACGACATTGCCATAGTCTCAGTGGCAAAAACCGTGGAGGAGGTGGAGATGAACGCAAATGCGGCAGTCGCAATGATTGAATCGTGGCTTAATGGGACTGGATTGACACTAGCTGCCCATAAAACAGAGGCTGTCTTAATAAGTAGCAGAAAAATAGTAGAAAGGATGACTGTAACAGTTGGCGATGCAAGAATAGAATCGAAAAGGGCCATAAAATAACTAGGCGTAATGATCGATGACAGGCTAGATTCCAAGGAACATGTAAGGTTCATTGTGAAAAAGGCATCCGGCGTACAAGCAGCTCAGGCAAGAATAATGCCAAAAACTGGAGGACCAACATCATTTAAAAAAAGGGTAATATCGTGGGTTGTGACCTCGATAATAATATATGCCTGCCCAGTATGGTCTGTAGCACTCTCCGAGGAGACGACAAGAAGAAAACTGTCTTCGGTGTACCGTCTAAGTGCAATAAGACAAATAAGTGGTTTCAGTACAATATCCGATGACGCAGCAATGCTATTGGCAGGAACAATACCTATAGATATACTGACGGATGAAATGAGGCGAATCTACTTTCGTCGTCTTGAGGATCCAGGGCAAATTGCTGCAATAAGGAGAGAGGAAAGGAGTGTTTCAATCTGCAGATGACAGTCTAGATGGGAATGCAGTTCGAAAGGCAGATGGACTTATTATCTTCTACCCCATCATAATCCCCTGGCTGGAGGCGAAACACTGCGAGGCCAACTTTTATATGACGCAGTTCTTGAGTGGACATGGTTGTTTCAGAAAATATCTGCACAAATTTGGGCACGATAGATCCCCAACATGCCCAAACTGTGTTGAGGAAGATGAGGACGCTCAGCACGTTTTATTTTGCTGGCCGAGATTTAGGGGACCTTGGAAATTGAATATTACTCCCCATCAGCTTCTAAACGAGGTTTTGGGTTCCGAAATTAAATGGAACGAGTGCAACCGCCATATATCTGTAGTTATGCAGGAACTACGAAGGCTGGAAAGCCAGATATCGAAGGAGCGTACATAATATGAAGCGAAATCGCTAACCAGCCCTTCGCTAAGTAATACCTAGCGGCTGTCCCGCGGAGGGAGAGTGGTCGAAGGAAACACGGGGTGGGCTTAATACGTAGGCACCAGTGATGGTGAATCGTGCATGCTTATGATGGAACATAAGTATCTTTTGAAGATTACCACCTCCGGTTTCATACAAAAAAAAAAATAAAAAAAAAACATACGCACACATACACACACAGAGAAAGTGACGGCTTCTCAGGAATGGTCAGGAAAGCCTCTAATACATCGAGGTCTGATGAAAACTCGATTTTTTTTTAAACGGAGTAAAACCAGTAAATTTTCACTTTTTTAAAAAATTTCAATATTCTTAGTTAAAAATTTATATACGAGTAGTTACATCTGGGGCCAAATTACCGCATTCGATATCGATCGAAATTTCCATACAATTTAAATAACGAGTGATTTTTTTGCTATTATCTTTTTGGCAACACTGGTTTTGACAGCTCACGCACGTTTCGTATCTTGTGTCACTGTCAAACATCTTTAGTTTGGTCTATAATTTAATCATGAATCGTCTTACAAACGAACAACGCTTGCAAGTTATTGAATTTTATTACCAAAATGCGTGCTCTGTTAAGAAAGTTGATCGCGCCCTTCTTATCGAAGAATTGTGTTCAGCGACGAGGCTCATTTCTGGTTGAATGGATACGTGAACAAGCTAAACTGCCGTATTTGGAGTGAAGAGCAGCCAGAAACATTGCAAGAGCAACCAATGCATCCACAAAAAACAACCGTTTGGTGCGGATTATGGGCTGGCGGCATCATTGGGCCGTATTTCTTCAAAGATGATGCGAATCACAACGTTACTGTGAGTGGTGAGCGCTACCGTGCGATGATAACAAACTTTTTTTTGCCCAAAACGGAAGAGCTTGACTTGCATGACATGTGGTTTCAACAAGACGGTGCCACATGCCACACAGCACGCGAAACAATGGACCAATTGAGAGGCGAGTTCGGTGAACAGTTTATTTCACGTTTGGGACCGGTCAATTGGCCGCCCAGATCGTGCGATTTAACGCCTCTAGACTATTTTTTGTGGGGCTATGTTAAGGCTAATGTCTATAGCGACAAGCCCGCTTCGATTGACGCACTGGAAGCCAACATTGAAGCATTTATTCGTGAGATACCGGTCGAAATGTTGGAAAGAGTATGCCAAAATTGGACTAAGCGGATGGACCATTTGAAGCGCAGCCGCGGCCAACATTTGCATATAATAATCTTCAAACATTAAATTATATCGACCCTACTATCGATCCATATAAATATTTCATTAATTTTTTTGAATTTTATGTTTTTTTTTTTTTTTAAATTTCCGATAGCTCATAAAAAATCACCGTTTACAAATTTCGATCGATATCGAATGCCGTAATTTGGTCCCTGATTCTAAACTTTGAAAAATTTGTTTTTGTAAGAGACTCTTGTAATAGTGGCGGCTTTGGACCCATTAAAAATCTTCAAATACAACATAAACCTTCGCATATGGCAACAGCGTATCAGGATATTGTTTAAAAAATATAAAAAAAAAAAAAAATTGTGTGTGCTTTTCGGAGAAAACTTTCTGAAATTGCAAGTCTTAAAAAAACGAGCGCTTAAGAAAAAAAAGGAAAGCATTTTTATTATTCGATGGTTTTATTTATTCAAGAAAAGATTTTTCTTTTTTGGGTTTACTATTTTGTTTCTATTTTTTATATGTGTTTTTGTTGCATTTACGTTTTGAAAGTATAAGAAGTATAAAACACCTTCAAGGCATTTGTTAAGTTCCATTTGATATCTTTTATCCTCCTCCACTCATACACTTCACAAACGAAATTAGTTTAAATGTGTGAAAAACAATAACAACTCGAAAGAAGTTGAGGGGGGGAAAATGTGCAAAAGCATCATCACTTTTAGCCACTCACACCTCTTTTAACACTTAAGTAGAGTTTGGGAATTTGAGCATGTGGTGAACACACTCGTACGAGCACGGGAACAATTTAAAATTTACCCTGAAAAAGTGTTTGTTGCTCAGCTGAATTAAAATGAACAAAATCTCTTTATTTTTTAATGTTGTTGCTATTTTGATTTTGTTTTTAATAACTAAAGTAGTAAGTGAGTGAGTGGGTGAGTGGCTGAGTGAGTCGTATGGTTAGTGAACGCATAAAAATATTTTTCTTTTTCCATTGTGTCTAGTTAGCTGGCAGCCACGGTGTGATTTAGCAACCTCACGCCAGATGCAACACACACACACACACACACACACAATCATCATGCCAAAATCACTTTAAAATTGTAATAAATAAATAGATTTATGATAAAAATATATTTCTCTCCCTTCCGAGCCTAAAGACCGAAAGTCGCAAAGTTGTGTTTTTTTGTCTCTTTAGTTTTACTTCCTCGCTTATTTCCTTTCTTGCTTTCTTAATGCACCCTTGTCCTTTAATTACGAGTGTACATGGTGTCTGCTGTTGGCTGTGTGTGGATGTGTGCGTGTGTGTGTGATATTTACACACCATTTGAATTTCATTTGTTACTGGCGGAGTGTTTCCTTATTTATGTTTTATTTTGATTTCCATTTGTTTATTTGTTATTGTTATTTTTTACTAGTTTACATAATAAGCTTAATATGTTATCGGTGTTTTGCCATATTTAACGCATCACTTCATTTGTTCAGAGCATAATGTAACTTTTGTGAAGTGATTTGAATAGAAACAAAAAAATCAACTACAAGCTGCGTATCTACTTTAAATTGCTGATAAAGTATTATTGAAATGCCAGAACGATTTATGAATTTGTTCATTGTTCTTTGTGTGAGTTTCATAATATCTATGCAATATCTCATGGAGAAAGAAGTGATCCGGCAATTGAAGTTTTAATTAAAACCAGTACGAACGTTATATACGACCGGGTCTAATCTTAAATGCCCGCCAAATAGGAGCAGTATGGCTGAGACACCTTTTCATCAGCATAAAAGCAATTTGCGTTAATTTTGTAGTTCATATTTTATATCAACGCGCATAAAAAAAGACGAAGATAAACCCTATTTTGACAGGGTCACTCCGGGAAAGGTGACGAGATTTTCGTAAAATCTCAAAAGTAAATATTTAGAATTATTTCTTGTTGGGGTTATTTAGGTGGCAAAGGTAGATGAAGGGGTAGGGCAGAGGAAGATCAGAGAATATCTCAATTTCGTCGTAAAAGCTTAAAATTATAATTTTAAAGGAATGTAGGCTTAAGTAATGCAATTCGATGAATATTTGCACTATCTTACGTAGATATGCGGGTCAAAAAATTGATTTTTTTGATTTTCTGCCTCCAATTTTAACGCTTTATAGTTTTTTTGACATAAAAATAGATCATTTGCTTAACGAAATTGCAAAAAAAAAATATTAAAAATTATGTTGTTTTTTAGAAGTTGGCTTAGTTCTTCTTTGGGAAACTGGTTTCTCTTTGGCTCGATTCAGCTCAAAAATAGGCTTCCAGAGTTGGGAAACTTACACCTATTTCTGGGCGCAAAATTAACAGGGAACAACTATTTATTTGTTGTTTTTTTGCTAATTAGGAAAAAATAAAATTTTTCTTATAAACTAGAAAAAATTTAAGTTTCATTCCAGGGATGGAAAATTTAAATTTTTTTTGGTACATGAAAGCAAGTCTTTTCCTGTTGTTGCTAATTAAAACTATTTTAGAATTAAGCAAAAATAAAATTGGTATTTAAATTAAAAAAAATTAAATTTTGATTCCAGGGTTGGAAAACTGAAATATTTTGTGGTACATGAAATTGACCAAAAAGGTTAAAAATTTTAGTTTTTTCTTAAGTAAAACTATTTTATACCTCATTAAAAGTTGCCTCGTTAAATATAAATTAAAAATTCGGTTCCAGGGTTGGGAAATTGAAACATTTTTTTTAAATAAAAGTAACCAAAAAACAACTGACGCTTTTTTTTTTGCTAATTAAAACTATTTTATAATTCAGGAAGAACAAAATTGATATTACAATCTTAAAAAAAAATCATAATTTCGATTCCAGGGTTGGAAAACTGAAATATTTTGTGGTACATGAAATTGAGCAAAAAGGTTGAAAAGTTTAATTTTTTGTTAATTAAAACTATTTGATACCTCATTAAAAGTTGCCTTGTTAAATAAAAATTTAAAATTCGCTTCCAGGGTTGGAAAACTAAAATTCTTTTTATGCATAAAAGCAACCAAAAAACCAACTGACGTTTATTTTTTGTTAATTAAAACAATTTTATAATTCAGGAAGAACAAAATTGGTATTAAAATCATATAAAAACATAATTTCGATTCCAGGGTTGGAAAACTGAAATATTATGCGGTACATGAAATTGACCAAAAAGGTTAAAAATTTTAATTTTTTGTTAAGTAAAACTATTTTATACCTCATTAAAAGTTGCCTTGTTAAATAAAAATTTAAAATTCGCTTCCAGGGTTGGAAAATTTAAATTTTTTTATACAAAAAAATAGCCAAATAAGCAACTGACGTTTTTTTTTGCTAATTAAAACTATTTTATAATTCAGGAAGAACAAAATTGATATTAAAATCTTAAAAAATCATAATTTCGATTCCAGGGTTAGAAAACTGAAGTATTTTTTGTGGTACATGAAATTGACCAAAAAGGTTAAAAATTTTAATTTTTTGTTAAGTAAAACTATTTGATACCTCATTAAGAGTTGCATTGGAAAAAAGAAAAAAAAAAGAAATTAAAATTTCGCTTCCAGGGTTGGAATATTGCAATATTTTTGGTACATAAAAGTTGCCACAGACGTTCCAAATTTTTGGTTTTTTAGTAAGACCTATTTTATACTTCGCGAAGAATTCAATTGATATTAAAAACAAACAAAAAAATAAATTTAAATTTGATTCCAGGGTTGGAAAATGTAAATTTTTTAGCACATAAAAGTAACTAAATAAGTTCCTAATATTGTTTTTTCCACATGGCAGAAATCATATTCAAACATTAATTTTTCATAAAATTTTCTTTCCAATAAAGTTTCATTGATATTAAAAATATGTCCTTGTTTTAATATTAAACTTGTGTCACTCTATAAAAAACACCCTTTATTAAGCCAACTCTTATTAAAATGTTTCTTTGAAAATGATGAGCTTTTGTTGCTTTTAACGATATAAATCTCTTCTTATATTTATCATTTAAAACATACTTTTGGTTTTAGTTTACATTCGACTTTATCTTGTTGATAAAATTCCTCAATTCACCAGCCTCTTTGTGTTGCTTAGAATTGTATTTTAAAAAACTTAAATTTGCTCTGTAGTATTTCGCTTAACAAATTATTTGTGTTTTGAGAATTTTTTTTAAGCTGTCTTTTCAAAATGAACTTTAATGGATACCACAAGCCTTGTGAATAGAACAAATATATTTTCCAATAAGCAGTAAATTATTTTTCTTACAATTAAGAATTATATTTTTCTATTATGAATTGAAATCTATAATTATTTACGCTTTTGATATGTTCCTTTCGCTAACAGATCCTTGATGGATAATAATTTTCCGGTTAATAACAAAATCAAATTGCTAAAACTGCGAGTATCGTAGTTAAAAAAAAAATGTCCTGCAGATTTTGCAACAATAGGTTACAAACAACTCGAGGTCCATGTCAGCAAAACAATGCACGATACTCGTTTTAATAACGATGGTGTTGCATTCATGGCCGTCAATAATTCAAATAACATAATTATCATTTTAATGGCAACTGCTGCCAGTTGGAAATACCTACGAGTATTTGAATCAAACAAATGAACTCGGCAGCACCAACCAAATATTTGGGTTTGCTTCTGGGGTAGAGACATGAAAATATTAAACTCGGCGATGATGATGATGACGATGATGTTGATCATTTGTGAGTAGTAACAATAGGAGATTTGTCACACTAGCTGTGAACCAAAGTATTAGAGTTGTGTAACTAATTGTCATTAGAAGATAAAAAGTAATAAAAAAGCAATAATAAATCTATTTATGGTGGTGGTTATATGGCCGATGTGGAATATGTTACGCAGCGCATAAAAGAAGAGGGTGACAATCGGCCTGGAATACGTTAACAATTATTTGGCCATTTCTAAACATGTTGCAAAATGATTTTTGCGCATTTTTCTTTTTTGAATCGCACGTGTTAGATGATGAGAAGGCAGATTTAGTTTGTCATAGCGTTTGTGGTTTTTCTTAATATTGTGAATTCACAGATTGAGTTTAAAAATTAAATTTAATTGGTATGAATTTTTCATATAAAGAGTGTCTTAATAAGAATTTTCTTTTTCATTTTAAAATAAAAACACGTATTTGTTGAGGTACTTGCGATTTTTTTGTTTGTTGGAAAGAAGACAAGTTAGAATTAATTATGGACTAAAATTTCCGTCAAATGGCCGCCACGGCTCTGATGCCAAGCCATTAATTTTTCTCACCAATCTCAGGTATCGTTTCTGGCTTATTCGTATAAGTCCAATAAATGGCATGATTTTGGTGGCCAGTTGACATCTGAAGTTCGTGAGATAATTCGTTTTGGAAACCATTGCTTTTTTCAAGTAGGGTCAGCACTCAAAGGATATATGTCATATGTCAATCGCTGCCCGTTATATGCAATGACTACTGCTATGTCTTCATCACTGAACAACGGGTGCTGTTGGCTGAAGGATATAGTTAACACGATACTCTGAAGTGGAAGGTCCTGAGTTGAACTCAGGGTTAAGTTATGAATATTGTATTGAATTCTTCCGATCAGTATTACTGCATGGTTTTGTTAGTTGTTGTCAGTAATTTTCATTTTTTTCTTTCTTGGACCATCACTCAGGGGATGACCCCTACATGTGCGATGCATTGCGCCAGAACTAGGAAAATGTCACCGATGAGCTTTTTCGCTATCAATTGTACGCCGGCCCATACATGTAAGTTGTATTCCATTTTTGGTCGGATGTAGGTGAGGAGATCAGTTGAATTCAATATTATTGGAAATTGTTTAACTCTATAAACACTTGCCTTACTTAAAACGTTTTTCATTCGCATTTAGTGGTTACGCTTTTTTGGGCAAATATTTGATAAGAGCGACCGTACCTTTACACCGTCTTAAAAAGCCAAGGCACTTGAATGCTTCTTTTGAAATATGAAAAATGTGATCAGTCCATCGAACGTCACACCGTATTTTCATACCAAGAACATCAAGAGCTTCTGATTCCCCAATACCTATACCATCCTGGCTGGCGCAGAACCTTCTACCAGCCGCCTATGGTCACTGAACAGAACTGCCAGCGATTGACACTGTCTTATACTAAAGAGCAGAGGAACAACACCTTCCTTTGTCGGCCATGTAGCAAAAAATTTGTCGGCGAAGTAAAAGGTGGAAATACCTCTCAATACCATCCGCTCCTTTCTAGTTCCTTTGTAATGCACTGCATATGTAGGGGAAATTCCCTGAGTTCTGGTCCGAAAAAAAACTAACACAACCACGCACTAAATGCTGATCAGCATTATTAGTACTGCTAAACGGTGTGGCAAATTTGAGGTTAGGAAGTAAATTGACTGAAACATACACTTTTTTCTAGACAGCGTCAGTTTCAATGAAATCAAATTAAAGGAATTTGGGAATTGATAATAAAATATGATATCGACCAAATGTCCACCTCCAGCACTTCGGCAGACGTCGGCTCTTTTCACAAAATTTTGCAAGAAACCTTCGCTTATCTCGTCAATGAAGCACCGAATTTCATTTCTCAGAGTGCCAGTTGTTTGTGATTTTTTCACTTAAACCCGGTCTTTCAAAGGGACTCAGAGAAAATAATTCAACGGCATTAAAACACAAGAACGAGGCGGCCAATTAACATCGCCAAATCAAGAAATTAAGCGACGGGGAAATTTCTCATACAATAACTGATTTGTTTGGCCGGCTATGTGGATTGTGGCACCGTCCTGCCGAAACCAAAGGTCACTGATATCAACATGAGGCAATTGTGACCATAAAAAATTGGTTGACGTGGTTTTTTGAGCGCAGAGAATTTACGGTGACAGCATTTTCTTGCTCATTTTCGAAAACTACGAGCCGGTGATGTCACCTGACCAAAAACCGCATCATTCGCTCACTTTCTTTGGATGTAAAGATTTTGGAATTTTTTGATCCTCATATGTGATTCTTCTGTGTATTTGCATAAACGCCTAATTGAAAATGGGCCTCATCACTCAGGATGGTTTTATGGAAAAATTTGGTTGTTTTCGTTCAGTTTTTTTAAACAGGCAGTTCACAAATGTTCGACGAAGACAAATAGTCATTCGGCTTTCATTTCTGAAAATTGCCCAACTTTTTATTTAATAAATGACAGAGGATGACACCTCAATTCTTGATATTTCATCACTTGACAGCCATTTTATTTCCTAACCTCAAATTTGCCCATCTGGTATATGAGGCCATAAGAACTCCTTTCTCATGTTCCTGCAGCGAATGCCGTTCACAGTCACACACAATTTCGCCCCAATCCCGCTACCTGGCTAAAATTCGCACCATCGTTGTTTCTCATAATTTGCATGAGATTTTTCTAGTCCCACATTCAATAAATTTGGGTATTCACGAAGCTATTCAGATGGAAGTGCGATTCATCTGAGAAGATTATTTTTATATATTTAAGAAAAATTGGTATTGAATTTTGTACGCAAGAAGGTGGAACTCTTTTGTCTTTTTTGAAGTTGTTGTTTTTTGAGGAAGTGATGTTTTCGGTAGACCGATCGGTACCTTGACGCACGAGAGTCTTAATGCTGAGACACATAGAATCCGTCATGCGTTATACGTCGCCTTTTTCAACTGACAACTGAGTTGAAATACATGCTTTTTTATTTGAGTTGTCACATTCAGTACTTCTGCGTCAACGCAAAGTACGAAAGTTGATCAACTTTTAACTTTTGACGTACGTTGAATACTTCGACAGACATCCGTAAGATTTTCAAAATGTTATGATTAATTTTTTTGTATTGTGTGTTCAGGTAAAATTAAATCATATATAAAAAATTTTATAAAATAAATAAATTTAAGTTAATTAAATAAAATGGAAAACATACAACTGATTTCGTAACTGTCAACGAAGTACTCATTCTGCCAACTTTCTCCGTCGCACTGTGGGGTTTTTGATACCAAAAATGGGAAATAATTGGAAAATTAAATTTAGGAGAACCGAATAAATTTTTGTAGTCGGTAAAAGTACACAACATTCCACATCACTAGTGCAAACATTTTGTTTTTGACAACTACCGTTATGTCACTATACAATTTTAAAGTTTGAGTTATTTGACGTTTTCTTCTCGTGCAATATAAATTTCAACTTTTGTTGTCTTAAAAATTCGGTTTGAGTATTTTCCAAAGTGATAATTAAAAACATTTTAATTGAACCTTCAACCTCAGGTTAGTAAGATTAATTTATGTTTTTTGTTTTTATGTGTAATTTGAGTTATTATTTTTAATTAATTTTCACGCGCAAGCCTATAAATTAGTGAATTTCGGGAAATATGTCGATAAATAGTTGTGAATAAAGCCAAATTAAGAAAAAAACCATTTCGTTTCTAAAAATTTAAACGCTTTTGAAAACATGTATGAAAAATTTGTCTGCACTTTTTTTGCACATTTTGAAATAAAATTCAAATGTATTGTTGCACCGACATATAAAAAACCAACTTTTTATAAAAAGTTGGCAATACAAACATTAGTGTTATTATTGCTTGTTTTCATGCGAGCTTGGGCTTAATTATTAAATTGGACTAGATAAAAACATATTAAAAGAAGAAACGGAAAACAATAAAAAAATTAAACAATAATAGCAACAAAAACAATAAGTAACCTAAGCTAATATTACAAAATTGGATGCAAAATTGGTAAGACAACTGCATTCAATTATGGTTACCATTTCTAGTGATTTTCAAATAAACACTAATGCCTTTCAAGATTTCGCATTCCTGGTATTAGGCGTCCTCAACTATCCATAAGTTTTTAATCCATGGACCAGAAATAGTAAAACACGCTTTACTGCCAATTGTAGTACAGTTGACGGAAGAAGCACAGGAAGCTCGAAACAAAGATTTAAAAAGTTTTACGCAGCATTTTTCGCGAAAATGTTCTAGAGAAAAATCAAATGAAAATATATTTAAAAGACTATTAGTTACTTCAGATCCTGTAATATCATACATTAGAAAATTTAAAGAGAAAAAAACCCATAATTTTCCTATGGAAGCAATTCATTTCTTAATATTTGATTCAAGTCTCCACAGTGAAGAGAATGCCAGTGATGATGATAATGATATTTATACCAATTATACAGATGATGATGGTTATTGATAAGCATTAGATACGTAATAGAGCTGTTTAAATATGTATTTTTATTCCCTTTTTAACCTACTGCCAATAAAATTGCATTAAATAATGAACTAATAATAGTAAAAAAAATAATAATAATTTGAAGCCTCTTACTATCATGGGTTTCTAGATAGCAGATTTTTTAATATTATTTTGTATGGGGAGTACTCCTTCCCGCAGTCCTATTCCGCCAATTCTTTTGCCCAACTTCGAAAATCGATCTCTTTAATTGATATTGACCAAAAAAATCTAAAATTATAAACAGGGAAAGTCACCACGAATTAATTCCCATTTTAGCCATTGAAAACCCCACTGTGCGTCGGTGCGTTCATGTCAGTTAAAAAAGGCGAAAGGTGTCTCGGTATTTACTGCCAATAGCCGATCGCGTTTCTTCAAATTTCTTACTCGACCGAACATATTTCTAAGTTTGCTAGCTGCCTCAGCAGAACTTTCACAAATTTATTGTAATAAATTCAGACAATTATATTTCATTGTTCTTACGCTCAAGCGCTGCATTCTTAAAAATCGGAATAGGCATTTGCCACAGCTGCCATGTAGCTGACCACATGATTCGTCCTTTAGCCACCTTTTTGCGTAAAACATATTTTCTAACTCAAATCAATGTGTTGTTGAGCACAATAATAGAAAATTGTCATAACGACCTCATGGCTGCATTTTAAAAGGATTTTTTTTTTCATGGCTTTTGTCAGACGAGTATATCCTTCTGCGATGAATATACGGATTTGATCTATTGTTAAAACTGATGAATGGAAAAATACGCTTCAGAAAGAGTTCACTTAGCGTCAGGTGTACAAAATGATACGGGCAAATTGATTTGGTTGCTGTTTTGAAGCTTAAATCCATTCCAGCTTTTGCTCATTTGAAGTTTTACCTACAAAATATATATATTTTTGCTACTTTTACTTAACAAATCCATATCTTTTAGTTTTTTTTTTTTTTAATTTTATTTACTCGCACAAGTGGAAAACTTTAATGAGCACATTAGTTTAGCTGGCAACAACATTTGCAACCTTATAATTTTGTGTTGTTCGCATTTGTACTGTAGTTCTAAATACATTTTAATCTTTATCTCTTGTTTTGTGTTGCCGTCAAGTCGGTTTGTGCATTTCAAACTTATTTTCGGTTTAGCAAAGTTTGGGTATTGTAATTATTCTTAACATCCACCTTCATTAATTGTTCCACCTTTAAGTAATTTCTCAATGACATTTAAGCAGTTGGTGGTTATACAGAAGCTACTTTCCATTTCGTTTTTTTTAGACTTTTTCTTTTTGGTCTAGTGTTTTCCTTTTGTTTCCTTATTCTCGTACGGGGCTAAATTGTGTTGTGGGAAGACTGCTGTTTATTTTCTTGAGTTCTTTTGTTTTATATTTTAGGTTGTTAAGGTGTTTACAAACCTTTAGTTGCATTAATATAAATGTCTTCATTATAATTTCGTATGTATATATTTGAAGTTGTTTCTTTTTTTTTTTGTAAATGAGTGGCAATATTTAGTTAGATGTTGTTTAATGTGCTTGAAAATTTCCTGGCAACGCAGTAAGTAAATATTATACTTATTTTTTGCAATTTGCTAAAGGGATTTGCTATAAATATTCTTAACTCGCTTAATTTGAAGAATTTGGTTGTTTTATAAGTTAAAACTTTCCCTGCCAATTAATCAGGAAGATAATCAAATCATTGGAAGCTTCAAATTTAAGCAGGCAATTATTCATAGTAGTGATGCATATTTGATCTTAGAATTCTTTGAAGGAAACAATGCGGTGTAAAGATCTTGACTGCGACATCTTTTTTCTAACTCGAACCAGCACTCACAGAATAATCCTTACATATGCAATATATTGCGCCGGAAGAACAAAGAAGGGGATTGTATTGAGAGATATTTCAACCTTCCACTTCGCCAGCTAATTTGTTGCAACAAAAACTACGAAAGAGAGTGCTCTTCCGGTGCTGTTCTTGCACCTTTCTCTGCTCTACGGAATCTTCATTGCGATCATCACCCATTTGTCGTGGATATACTCGTGAACCGCACTACGCAATATAGGGAGAATTCTGTGTCCGGCCTAGCAGCCCTGCATATAGAATAAACTTCCTGCTGAGGTCTGTCCTATCTTATATGGCATGGAAAAATTCAAATCGAACATTCCTCCCTCCCACAACAAATTTTCCTAGATCCATTACAATGCGCTCATAAGTAGACGTCATACAGTAACACTGAAACAAAAGAAAATGTTTTCCTTATTATACATATATAGGTTTTTACTCCCAAATTAAAAATTTTTTATATCAAATTAAGATTTTTTAAATTCAAACTCAATTTTTTTCAAAACAAATTAACATTTATTTCAAACAAATTAAATTATTTTTAAAATAAATTAAAATTTTTGCATATGAAATTCAACATTTTTCATATTAAATTCACTTTTTTTAATTTAAAATTAAGTATTTTCATTTTCAAATTCAATTGTTTTTGAAGTTTGTTTAATTGTTGTTTAAAACTAAGTTGTTTTATTTAAAATTTAAATATTTTTAAAATTAACTAAATTTTTATACATTAACTCGCTTTTTTTGACTTCAAACTGATTTGTTTTTTAAATTAACTTAATTTTTTATATATTTTGTTTTCTTTAATATTGTTAAAAAAATACAACTGCCTGTTCCACTGGAATATCTTCCAAACCTGTACTGTTACACACAGTAAAAACTTTTCAATTACATTTACTACCAAATCTAAAAAAAGGTCATTCGAATGTAATGAAATTTAAAAAAAAAGAAGAAAGCTTAAAAATTAAGTTAATTTATATTTTTATATTTATTCTATTAAATTTTAAAACTTAACTCAAATCTAGTTCATAACAGTACTAATCGAAAAGTTTAAAAATTAAACTGCGACCCATAGAAATACATTAAATAAGAGCTTAATGCACATAAATTATTTTTTATAAACAAGGCCTTTATTTTTTAAGCTTTTAATATTGAATTAAAAAACAAATGAATTTGGATTTTAATAATTTGAATTTGAAAAAAAAACATTGAATTAGAAATGAAAAAAAATCAATTTAAGAAGGAAAATGTTTAATTCGTGTTGAAAATAATTCAAATTACTTTGAAAAAAAAAAGTTAATTTGTTTTGAAAATAATTTAATTTAATTTGAAAAAAGTTGAATTTGTTCCGAAAATGGGTTAATATTACAGTTTTGAAACTTATTCTAGCATTAGATTGCAGCACACAATCGCTTGCTGAATGTATTTAATCACCGAATCCTTCTACTTCAATATCAATCAGGTGTTCCACTGCATGCATTAGTCCAAACATCTCTGCCTGCTAAACGGAACTGTGCTGCCCTAACAGCAAGACAAAGACCAACCCTAGAATTGGAACGATTTTCTTTCATCACATGTCAATATGGGTATTCAAACAGACCCCTTTCGAGCTTCTGTAGTGCTTTAAATTTCTTTAATATAATTTTTCCAATAGCGTATTTTTGTGTATGTGCGAGTACTTACAGCGAGAAAACCTCAAAATAACTTTATTTAACCTTTAATAAAGTCCTAATCTACCGCAAAACTATTTTCGCTAATTTTTCTTTACAAAGAATGGCACTAAGATACAATTTAAATAAATACCTAGTAAAACGATTAATTTGTCTTCAGCAAAGCAGAACCACCATCATCCAAAAATAAAAACGAAGTGCTTTCTTTAACCAACCCGCTACAGGATATCAACAGCTTTAATACAATTTAAAAACCCGAAAGGTGTGGTTTAGTTTACAAACAAAACTACGCGGTCCCCAACCAAAATAATTTTATAATTGCAAATGCGCGGTTGTTTGTAAAGGAAAAACATCAGAAGAAAATAAGTTTCTTCTTATTACTTCTAATTGTAGTCCTTTGAACAGACAGGCTAAGCAAATGTTTTGTAGTTTATAACAAATAATAAAGGCTGTGGACTACAAATGTTGCACAGTGTTTCGTGCAGTAGGAAATATAGAAAACACTGTCCTTGGTATATAAAAATAGGGTTCGAAGCTCTATGAAAACAGAATAGTTTTGCTTTTTACAGATATATTTTAGACAGAAATAGATTGCAAATATTTTGTATTCAAAATATAAAAGATGTTTATCGTTTCTTTGTGAGGTGACCTCATTTTATCAAATGCATTAATTTCTTGCAGTTTTTAGAATTTTGGTTTTCTTAAGGAACAGCAGAAGAAATTGTCATCAATGTAATTTTCCAATCTTAAAACAGTTTCACAGGACGGCACTGTTTTCGGAAGTCGGAAACGCAAATACTGATGCTCTGCGCAAACAAGCGAGGTCTTCGTGTGCCAGAGTGCTAAGGCGTGAAAAAGCTTTGTACGAGCAGCGCCTTCGTGCTAAAGATCTTACCGCCCCGAGAGGTAGTAAAAGCTTTTGGTCATTCGTTAAAAGAGTAAAGGATAAAGCTAGTTCATCAATTCCAACTCTTTTAGGGGATGACCAAATATTCACTGAACCTGTTGATAAAGCTAACCTTTTGGCTGAAATGTTTGCAGGTAATTCTGGCTTGCCAGGTAGCAATCAGCAATTGCCCGTGGTGGAAGGAGTATCAGTTACTATGCCAAGAATATTCTTTCGACCACGAGCAGTTGAAAAGGTTTTAGCGAATCTCAACATAAACAAGTCTCCTGGTCCGAATGACATTCCAGCACTTGTTTTGAAGCAGTGTTTTTCGACGCTAGCGCGTCCATTGGCTAAGCTATTCAGTGCATCGTACCATGCCGGTAAATTTCCGATGTGCTGGAAGTTAGCCAATGTAACGCCGATCCCTAAGAAGAGAGAGAGGCGCAATACCCCGAAAATTGCCACCCAATCGCAGTCTGTTCTGCACTTTCCAATGTCATGGAAATTATGACCAACTTCCACCTGGTAAGGTATCTGGAGACCAACACCTTACTTAACGACCGGCAGTAAGGTTTCCGCAGAGCTCGCTCTACGGGAGACCTTCTCCCTCTGTTAACAGAAAAATGGTGTAATTCCATCCACCATTTCGGCGAGAGTAAGGTGGTGGCTTTAGATATCTCAAAAGCATTTGATGGAGTATGGCATGATGCACTTCTGTCAAAACTGGCTGCTTTTGGTGTCGGTGATGATTTCTCTCGCTTCATAGCGAGCTTCCTCAGAGACCGCACTATACGAGTTGTTATAGATGGTGTCTCATCAGACCAGTTCAAGGTTACTTCAGGGGTGCCGCAAGGCTCTGTTCTATCTTCTACTCTCTTCCTCATCTTTATAAATGACCTTCTATGTCAGACTTTAAACCCTATCTACTCTTTCGCGGATGATAGCAGCATTAACCATTCTTTCTCGTTCACCAGCCGGCCAAGCCTGGAGGAGGTTGACGCCAGGAGACGAAGAACGAATGAGTCACTCACGAGTGATCTCGTGTAAATCTCCGAATGGGGCCTCGCGAACAGGGTTAACTTTAACCCTGGACGCAGTACTGCGTGCTTACGCATAGGCGACTGGTCGAAGATTCTGCGCCATCCGTGTTTATGGATGGTATAGGTATTGGGGAATCAGAAGCTTTTGATGTTGTTGGTATGAAAATACAGTGTGACGTTCGATGGACTGATCACATTTTTCATATTTCAAAAGAAGCATTCAAGTGCCTCTGCTTTTTAAGTTGGGGTGAAGACATACTTCACCCCAACTGATCTTCTCACTATCCGACCAAAAATGGAATACAACTCACATGTATGGGCCGGTGCTTCAAAGTCTGTTTTAAAGTTGCTCGACCGCGTACAAGAGATAGCGAAGAAGCTCATCGGTGACATTAGGGTAGGCAACTCTATTGACTCACTGAAGCATCGACGCAACGTGGGGTGTGTTTCACTGTTCTACCGATACTACAACGGAATGTGTTCTGGTGAAATAAGGGAGCTTGTGCCGGATAACAGTTTATTTCTGCGATCTACCCGCTTTTCACATAGGGCACATCCTTTTGTGGTTGAGTTGCCAGTGAATCGCACCACGCATTACAGAGAGAATTCGTTCTTTGGCCGAACGGTTCGTATGTGGAACAAACTTCCAGCAGAGGTCTTTCGTGCCAATTTCAACTTGGGGAGGTTCAAATCGAACGTCCACAAACACTACTCCCTCTATCCTCCTTCCCACAACCAATTTTCCTAGTTCTGCCACAATGCATCGCATATGTAGGGGTCAGCCCCTGAGTGCTGGTCCAAGAAAAAAAATAAAAATAAAACCTCTTAGCTTATGCATAAACTACCAAAAACTAATTGAGAATTATTTAAGCAAAAGTAATTCATTCGATAAAAATCTATTATATTTCTCTCAAATAAATTAAACGCCTTTATGCAGCTCGAAAGATGGGATATTTAAATTTGTAATAATACAGTTATTTAGTTATTTTAATATAAAAAGTAATGTTTTTCTTTGATAGTTATAATCAAACATATTTTATTGTTGAGACAGAAATAAATTAGCATTGATAATTAAGAAGATCAAAAATATGGTTCCAGGGTTGGAATAAATATGTGCTAAGTGTGTTGGCAAATTTAAGGTAAGGAAGTAAATTGTCTTAAAAAGCACATCGTTGTTGGAAAATTAAATTTTATTGGAATCAATGTAAAATGAAGATGTGGACATTAATAATATAATATGATGTCGGACAAATGTCCACCTCTAGTACGTCGGCAGACCTCCGTTCTTTGCACAACATTTTGATCCACATTTTGCAACAGAGTTTCACTTATCTCGCCAATGCAGCACCGAATTTCATCAGTCAGAGCGTCAGTTGTTTGTGATTTGTTCAAGTGAAACCGGTTTTTCAAATGGTCCTAGAGAAAATAATCCAAGGGCTAAATGAAATCGCCGAATTGAGAAATTAAGCGACCGGGAAATTTTTCATGCAATATCGCGGAGGATTCAAGGTGATGACGTTTTCTTTCTCATTTTCGAAAAAATACCGCCTGACTACAAACCGCACCATACGGTAATTTTCTTTGGATATAATGGTTTCTCGAGAACTCTTTGTAGGTTTTGTGAGGCCCATATGCGACAATTTTGTTTGTTTATATAACTGCCCAATTGATCACCAAAGACGATTTTGTTGAAAAATGCGTTGTTTTCTTCCAGATTTTCAAACAATAAATTTTCACAATTAAAATTCTTTGTTCAAGAGTGCAACGTTCCATCGTTAAAATTTCCCAACTTTTTACTAAATAAATATAAACATTTCATCATTTGACAGCCAATTTACTTCCTAAAGTCAAATTCGCCCATTTTCTAAAGGATGTTTTTTTTACAGAGTGTTACAAGTTTAAATCATAATAAAACAAGGAAATATATTTTTAATATCAATGAAACGGGCTTTATTGCTAAGAAAATTTTACGAAATTAATGTCTAAATATGATTTCTGCCATGTGGCCATCACGGCGGGCACATAGAAGGCGCAATCTGGAACAACAATTTTCAACAGCTAAAAAAATCTTCCATAAAGTGGAAGGTCATAACGACAGTTGCTGAGAACGGCGATGAATTGATTGATTAGGATCATCTTCAATACTTTCCTGTACAGCGGCTGCAGCTTCTTCAGTGCGCACTGTTCGGCGTCTTAAGGCATACACATGATCAGTAACAGTAAGTGATCTATTGTTCTTCGAACTTCCCCCCGGGGGTGCCGTTGGGGAGCTTGGTTATGATGTCAGACCTTGCTCCAGCACAGATCCGGGGAAAGGGTTATGCAGTTTTTACAGACGTTGCTTTTGCTGATAACCTATAAAAACTCATATGTTTCCTGCCCAATTCCTGAAGTTGCAGTGCAACGGGTGGGCATATAAGAAATTAAAAAGTAGTAGGTGCATCTTTGCTGAAGACTACATCGTCCTAGTACGATCACTGTAGTAGGAGCCCACAACACTCCGAAACACATCGGAAGACACGCATGGAAATTTGGCAAAGGACTGTTCCTATGTAGTCTGTTGTAAGGAAGAAGGTTTAAGAACGCCTGGTACCGTAAGAGGACCGAAGTCAATAGAGAGCTGAAAACCTGTACTGGTTTTGCTCTCGGGGGTTACACAATTTTCTCAAACAGAACTTTTGTTGGTAACCCATAAAACTTATAAGTACCTGCCTAGTTTCCAAATAGGATCCGGGATAGGTCCCAGTAGGAAACTTAGCTGGTCTACTGTAAGAGATCTAAAGGAGTAGGGGGCCTGCGCGACGGTCACCTACGTAATTTTGAAATAAGAAAGGAGGCTTAAGGACGCCTTGATTTTATTTTTAAAGAAGAAAAAAATCAATGTCAATAGAAAGTTAAAACCTATTATAGTTGGCTTTCGAGGGGCTACGATGTTTTTCAGGCAGTACTTTTGCATGTACCCCCGTAAAACGTATATGTTACTGCCCAACCTCTGTTACAGTGTAACGGATGTGCATATAAGAATATAAAAGTAGGAGGTTCGCCTACGTGCCTGAGTAAGAAACAATAGGTGAGGCGACACCTAGGTGTGGGTAAAAAAGAAATCGAAGTCGATAGAAAGTTTATAGAACCTCCACTGGTTTGACTTTCGAGGCTTTACCAGTAGTTGGAACTGGTACTACGGGATCCAGTATAAGCCTCGCAGTTTACTGCGGCTGGATATTGGTGAGGTCTCCGTCGGGAGTACACGTGGTGGTTGTGGTCACCAATTTGATGGAAGATTTGGCAGATAAGGATTGATGTCCGGTCCTTGCGGTTGGGCTTTGGTCTGGCTGATAGTAGCAAAATCTATGTGTTGCGGTGAATCAACAAATAAAAGATCATCTAGATAGGATCGGCACTTTCGCAAGGTGTTAGATCATGGGGCTTACCAACTCATGTTCTAGAAATTGCCACCTGGGCGACCCGAGGTCGCCTTCGTGTGGTTTATTGGGTGCTTAGAGGGGTAGTGGTGACACTTAATTTCACCCGATGTTAAGAGCATCGTCAGGTTAGGCCGCAAGGCAGGAACTGACGTAAATCAATGACATATATTTGTTCTTCGAACTAGCCGCTTCGAAGGATGATTATGAATATCATAAAATGGAAGAAGAGCACGATGAGTTTGATGAATAGAAAAATTATTTTAATAAAAATTTCAACATTTAAAATATATCGATAGAATATTTAACTATGGCGATTTCTCGTATTTGTTAACGTTTCTAACCTGAAATTTTTGTGATCAACCAAAAACCTACTAAATTCAGTTTATCAGTGACAACTTTTCTAAATTTCTTCTATCACGATATGCCAGCTAAGCACCAGTGTGCCAAACAACTTTAAAACACCAATTTGCTAAAAAACTTTGGATTATTTCCTTTAACTGAGAACTTGCTTCACGTTAGTAGAGTGTAATTTGTACACTTTATTTTTATCGGATTAAAACATGAATCTTCTCTTAATTTGGTTAACCTCCACAGCAAAACACAAGTTTAGCTCTTCGTAATGGACTCATTTCGCTGTACATTTCACATTCCGAGATTATTTCTTTCAACTTTCTTTTTGGCACCAGCAAATCTCAGTAGTGTAATTTGTTAAGACGTTACAATTTGGTAATTGAGTTTGTGGCTGCTGAGTTGTAACTGAAGTTTACGAGACAGAAAATAAACACAAAAGTATCATAAGCGCGGGCGGCAGCACATTCTTAAGCAAATAGTTACATAAATATCTAGTACAAGAACGCGCACTCATTCTCTTGCCAGGCGGCACAAGTGCTTTACAATTAAATTTAAATTAAATTTGATAAATTGCAAAACAAACTGCTGATGTTTTTATGTTTATCGTTGTAATAACAGGCCTAAAGGGGGAACGGAACTGTTATGAAATTAATAATTACAATTGTACGAGTTGAGAGGTTATAAGAGCTCGAGATAAACATCGCTACAACAATAGAACAGGATAAATGTTATCATTAAGTTAAAGCCAAAATAGTGTTTGCACAGGCAGATAAAGCGGCCACGAGTGGCTGGTGCTAAAGTGTAACTGATTTCTTTTGCCAGCCAACAAACCCGCCAATTCATCAATTTCTTTTCTTTCCTTTCCCCCAACCCCAAAATTTCATTTAAATTGTGTGAGAAAGCGTGCCTGGTTGCCTATTGTTGGAATGAAATTGCACTTTGCGTTGCCAAAACATTAGATGACACGCGTCTAGCGTTTAACCTCTTACAGCGGGCACGCACAACAACAAACTTGGCGAAGGACCCACCGGCTAGAGTGTGTTTATAAACAACTCTATTTAGAAGCAGTTAACCACGTAATTGTTGCACGTGCCGTGAACGTCTGCCAGTTATAATACATACTTTTTCTCTCTGCGGTCTTTTACTTACGGCCGTTTACGGTGGCACAGCGAATTGTTTTTCTTCTTTTGGGCGCTATTTTTTAATTCAAAGTCAGCGCATAAAATCAACTAGTTTCACACTAATTCACAAAACTCTAAGCATTTAATTTCTTTATACGTATACTTTTCCAACCACCTTGTGCGAAAGACATTCATCATTGTGCGGCTACATTTTTTGTGTCTTCTTCTGAAGACTGTTTTGTTCGACAGCGTACATCAGCCCAGTTCTCAGTTCGATATTTTCTCACAAAACTAAATGCGGCTACGAGTTCTGGGCATGTAATTTAATGCTTGTTACTTTATAATTTGCGAACTGTTTCTTAATTTGTTATGCACGCTTATGCCAATGATTGAACTGTAAATTGCCACAAATTCCAGGCGGTGTAATTTCTGATTTCTGTGCTGTATTTTCTATTCTAACGCATAACGCGGTAAAAACAGTTTGTTATCAGTCTATATCTTCTGAACCGTTGATATGTTTCAAGTGATGGGGAAAAATTTTTTTCTAAGAAACTCAGAACTATTTTCAGCTACAGTAGGATGTTGAAAGGAGTCTTTCTCTACAAAAGTGGCCTTCTTCATTTGGTTCCCTCGGGCGTGCGATTAAACGTCTCAGGATTACCTTTTGTTTTTCTATATTAAATCATTGATTTATGCTCACAAAACAGTAACTCTTGAAGCATAGGAAGCCAATTTTTAAGCCAGATTTACGGGTATTACAGATATTAGTAAAAAACTGGTCTGTCTGTTACCTTTTCACGCTTAAATCGCTGAACCAATTTAGATGAAATTTGGCGTCGAGGTATTTTGGGATCCAAGGAATAATATTAGGAGGACGACCAGATAACACCTCAGCTTCGTAATAAAAGCTTAAAAATATAGTTTTTAAGAAATGCAGGCCTAAATAATGCAATTTAAACATAAAATAGGTTTAAGTCACTGAAAAAAACAAAAATTGAGAACTTATATGGTTACTCTTATGTACCAAAAATTTTCGATTTTCCAACCCTGGAACCGAATTTATAATATTTTTGATACTAGTTTAAATTTTTCAGAAATATCTAATAGGTTTAATTGACTAAAAGCAAAAAATTTTGATTTTATGTATGTACTATTATGTACGAAAAATATTTCGATTTTCCAACTCTGGAAGTGAATTTTTATTTTTTTACCAATGCAATTCTTAGTGAGGTGTAACATAGTTTTACTTGACCAAAAAATTAAAATTTTTAAACTTTTTGGTCATTTTCATGTACCACAATACCAATGTTGTTGTTCCTGAATTGTAAAACAGCTTTAATTAGCAAAAAGAAACAACGTCAATTGCTTTTTTGGTTACTCTTAATGAGGCATGAAATAGTTTTATTTAAGAAAAACTTAATATTTGTAATCATTTAGTTAATTTTTATGTACTACAAAATATTGCAGTTATCCAACTCTGGAATCTAAATTTTAATTATTTTAAATTTTTGATACCAATTTTGTTTTTTCTGAACTAAAAAATAGTTTTAATTAGTAAAAAAACAACGTCAATTGCCTTTTTGGTTACTTTTATGTATAAAGAAAAAATTTCAATTTCCCAATCCGGGAAGCGAAATTTAAATTTTTTAAAATTTTCTTTATCAATGCAAATCTTCATGAGGTATAAAGTAGTTTTGTTTAATAAAAAATCGAATTTTGCAAGCATTTTGTTTATTACATGTACTACAAAATATTGCATGTACCAAAAAAAATAAATTTTTCCAACCCTGGAAACGAAATTTTAATTTTTTTGTATCAGTGCAACGCTTCTTAAGGTATAAAGTAGTTTTATTTAAGAAAAATTGCAAATATTTTACCATTTTGGTAACTTTCATGTACCATAAAATATTGCAGTTGTCCATCCCTGGATTCGAAATTTTATTTTGCATTTTTGAATTTTTGATACCAGTTTTGTTGTTCCAAAATTATAAGACAGTTTTAGTTAGCAAAAAACAAAAAAAAAAAAACAACATCAGTTGCCTGTTTTATTACTTTCATGTATAAAAAAAATTCAATTCCCCACCACTGGAAGCAAAATTTGAATTTAAAATTTTTTTTTTTTTTTGCCAATGCAAATCTTCATGACGTATAAATTGGTTTTGTTAAAGAAAAACTTGAAATTTTTTAATTACTACATGTGCTACAAAATACGGAATAGGCCGAAAAAAAATTTTAAATTTCCCATCCCTGAAATTTTTTTTATATTTTTTTTAGTTTTTAATAGACCATTGAGGCTCCCCAAAGCACGAAATAGGTTTAATTTACAAACATAAACAAAAAATTTATTTTTGGTATAAATTTTGCGTCGAGAAATAGGTGTAAACTTCCCAGCTCTGGAACCATACTTCGGATCTTTCTGAATTCATTTCCAATCCAACGGTGCTAGAACGAAGTCTCTAGCTCTTCTGGGGGCTTGGGAAAACCACCACGTACAGACGGACGGACATCGCTCAATCGTCATCGCTATTCATAAGGATCCAGAATATATATACTTTATGGGGTCCCATGTGCATATCGAAGAAATTACACACGGAATGACAAACCTATATATACCCTTTCACTTTTTTGTGAAGGGTATAAGAACTTAAAATATTTAGTGTTTTTTTAGAGGTTAGTTTAGTTCTTCTTAGGGGAACTCTTTTCTCTCTGGCCCGATTCAGCCCATTTACGAACTTGACCTGTGCTACCCTTGAAGATATAGTTATAACAAGTTTCAAGGGCCTGGTTCTTTTAATTTTTACTGAATCGTGATTTCCACAGACGAACGGCCGGACGGACATGGCTAGATCGTCTCATATTTCATCACTGATCAAGAATATATATACTTTATGGGGTCTTAGAGGGATATTTCGCTGCGTTACTCATGGAAGGACAAAGTGAATATGCCCTCCAATTCTTTTTTGGACGATATAAAAAGAAAATTGTTTTGAGTGATGGAAATTTCAATTTGGATCTGTAGAATTTTTTCTGTTAATTTGTAATTATAATATCATCCAAGTGCCTGAAGCCAGTGTTAACACATATTTGGCCCATTTTAGCGCTTTTTCCATAACTTCCGGCAATACTGCTGGTGATAACTGTTCGCATTCCTATCGAATATTCTCCTTAAGGGCTGCGCTTGTCTGGGGGTTGTTGTCATAAAGCCGCGACTTCAAGTAGCCCCAAAGAAAAAAACTCTGGGATGGTAAAATCGGGCGATCTTGCGGGCCATGCCAAATCGTCAAAACGATAGATTGCGCGACCAGGAAATGATTCCTTCGCAGTATCCATTGTGGTGGTTGTACTGTCTTATTGAAAACACATGTGCACCAAGCCCCTCTCATTCACTTCTGGCAATAAGAACTCACGGTACAACCACTACTCCCGCTTAAACACCGCACCACACAGTAGCCTTGTGTGTATGTAACGGCTTTTCATGCACCACACGCCGGTTTTCAGTATCCTAAAATCGTCGCTGATGATGACAATCTGGCCAAGAAGAACTAAACCAACACCTAAAAAACAACATAATTTTTAAAGTTATTTTTTGTATATTTAATTGAATTAAGATTATGGGCTAATTGTTCGAAATTTGCTTTAAATCTCAGAGATACATGATATATATTCCAAGGCACAAAAAAAATTTAACATCAGTTTTCAATTATTCAACTTACACAGCAGAGCAGAACAGCTGTTTTCGAAAGCCGCAACACTTTCGTCATTAGTGCTCATGTGTATTGTGTTTGTCACCACTTATTACTGTTATTTTTTGTAATTTTGTTAAGCAAATGATATATATTTATCTCAAAGCGTTAAACTTGGAGCGTATTCTTGGACCCCGCCCTCTTTAGTGGGCGCTATTATATGCAAAAATAGTGTACAAATTTAACAAATTGTTGTGCTTAAGCCTACATTCCTTAAAAATAATATTTTTAAGGTTTAATGATGAAGCTGAGACGTAACCTGGTACTACTCTGCCCTACGCCCTCCTCCCCCTTTGCCTTACCCCCTCTTTCCCCTTTGCCCCTATATGACCCATTCAAAAAAAATTTTTTTACACTTGATTATCTCAAAAATTTATTTTTAGTGTTTGATGGCAAAGATGAAATGTCCCCCCACGGCCCTTGCCAGGGTGACCCCGACAAAATACAGTGTTCATACCCTCCAAAAAAATTGAATTTCATAAAGTATGTATATACATATAATCTTGATTAGTGATGAAGTCTAAGAAGATCTAGCAACGCCCATACGTCCGTCTGTGGAACACACGATAGAGGCTATTTTTGGACCGCGCCCCTTTTTTGGGCGCTAAAATTACATATTATATGAAAAAATAGTGTAAATATTTAATATTGTATTCCTTAAGCCTAAATTCCTTAAAAATGTAATTTTTTAAGCCTTTACGATGAAGGTAATACGTTCTCCGATCTTCCCTTGCCCTACCCCGCCACCCCCCTTTGACCCTTAAATGACATTATCAAAAAAGTTGGTTTTCTACACTTAATAATCCCGAAAATTTAGGTATTCAGTTTTTACGATTTAGGTGAGATGCCTCCCCCACGGCCTGTGTGGAAGTTAGCCTATGTATAGTTTTAAAATTGGGCACAGAAATGTCTTAAAGGAACTGTGACTCAGCAGTTTAAACTTTTCTAACCTTCTCAGTCCCTTTTTGCACGTTGATATCAAATATTAACACGAAAATTTTTATGGTGATGGAGAGGTGTCTGCCCCATGCTCCTCCCAACACATTCGAAACGAACGTACTCGTATTAAACCAAATTTTTACTTAAGCCAAATACCATAAACATGTAAATATTGATAAGAATAAAAATATAGATTTTAATTACTAAATATTTGGAGGGTATTTAAGATTCGATCCGGTCGAATGGAATATCTTTATTTGTTAATACCATTGCTACGGTGACCATTCGTCCTTATTTTAAATGATGTCCTCTTAGATAAACAAAAATTAAAGTATCGCTTTTTAATTGAAATATCCTTTATTGTGCTCTTTTTGATTATTAATACTTTTATGTTTAAACTCGAAAGTTATAAGTTTTATTTTCTCAATACAATAAAAGTCAAAATCAAAAATACAATAAAAATTATAATCAACAAATGGATTGTGCGGAAATTAAAATCTATTTTCTCTAATGACTGTAATATTTCTGGACATATTTTAAGTTCTGGGCCGTATTTTGTTTAAAAAACATTAACATATGTCAGTAAGTCGGCCATACCAACAATATATGCAATTAACTACCCTGCAGGACATCGAACTAGTATCAAAATAAGTATTGCACTAGTACAAAAATCACCAGTACTAGTCCCCAACTGTGAACTTTCCTATACCATGTTAATGCTCAAATTAACATTGAGTGTGTTTGGAAAATTACTAGTACCATTGATACTAGATGGAAACTAGGGGGATAGTAGTACTATTAGTACTAGATGAGTACTAGTATAAATTCTTCTAGTCGGATACTAGTACAATCAATTCTGCATTCAGAATTGGTTTATATATAAAAAATCCCTAAATTTATTAGTTTTTTAAACCCAATGAAATTTGTTAAGTCTTTGTCTTCACAAGCAATTTTTGGTTCATCAATTCTTAGTTTATAAGAGGACATGAATAGTTCCTTCAGGGCACAGTCAATCCACTAGCAACTTGTACAACTTGAGTCACGTTTGGTACTCCACCATATACCAAAAACTAATGAACATACAATACATATATCAGTTTTTAATATTTTAAAAAAGATCGCTGATTTTATGAATATATTTATTAACAAAAAAACACGTTTAAAAAATTTTAAAATTAGCTTTTAATTTTATTTATTTTTTTAAAAGTCACTTTTTTAACACACAAGAAAACTGCGACTTACATAAATGATTGAATAAATAAACTGATATGCAGGTGGCAAAGTGTTCTAATAGTATTCTTTGTTTCAAATTTGAATTTGTTTAAAAATTGTAACAATTAAAAAGAAAATAAATGAAAATGCGAATTAGAAATTCGTTTTAAAACAGGATCAAAAAGTAATATGAAATTCTACAAGTCAAATCAATCTACAAAAGAACTACTTGAAGTACTAGTACTTTTCTGTATATGTTCAATCACCTTTTGAACTAGTGCTTGCTATACTAGTAGTCGTATCAGTAGCTTAAAGACAATTAACGCTTATCCTCCTGCAGGGTATAAATAGTAAAAACAATTTTTATTACATTTCTAAATGTATTTGTTTGAAATTCATGCGAATCACCAAAAAAGTCTATTTCATAAAAATACTTATTGGAGACTTCCTAATTGCAAACCATCGATATGATTTTTATTAATAGAAAAAAGAAGACGGAGAAGAAGAAACTGAATATGTAATATTCCTCAAAGCGGCCATGCCACCTCAACTATAATTTTTTTAACCTCAAAGTCACAACCAACACACATGTGCTCGTTTTTTATTCAACATTTTGTGCACCTCAACAAAAGCTTTTGTTAATTTGTCCAGTCAGTCCCCTGGTGATATTTTAGAGTTTGTAAACGAATAAATTGGATATTTAACATGTTGAGCAGAAACACAAGGACATTGTAATTGTGAAATTTGTTGTTGTACTTCTTAGGGATATTACGGGGGTGGTGTTTTAATCGAATTCAACCTTTTTAACTTCGTTTAGTAGCTTTTTACTTTATAATAGTTTTTTTTTTCATCTTTAACCATTTATGCTCACATTTTGTAATCGAGCTGGCAAATCTGTCATATAAATGACATTTTAGTCTACCAAACAACCAAGGAAGCAACACAAACAACCACCAGCAGCAGCAGCCCAGTGGAAAGCTAAAGTCTCTACAAGACAACATCATCATAATCATTACTTTACTATTATCGTCATTATCAATGATGGAAGCGGCAGCGTCGACAATGTATCGCACTTACTTCTGTTGAAATTTTTCTTTTCTTTCGTTTTATTTTTAGTTGCATTGTATTAAAGATACTTGTGCTTTATGCTCTGGTAAAGCGTTCTCTGGGGACCCTGTTTATGTCAACTTTTATTTATTTATTTTATTTTTGTGTCTCTTCCATCGTATAATTTATTTTTATGCGTAACATATGAGCTCAAATTGTTTGGTAAAACACTCTTCTTTTTGTGAACCGCTGCTGGTGCAGTGGAAGGATTCAGGGTGTGTATTCGTTTGATGTTAAGGATTTACAAAAGAGGCATTTTAATTGTCATTAGTAGTCGTTATTGTAAACACTTGTTATTTGATGGAGTGTATTTTTGTCATTGAAATTTTTATTTCTGCAGAAAAAAAATGAAAGTCTTTTATTTTTGCACAGGAACTGGAAAGCATGTCACTATGATTAATTTCAAGAGATGTCAACTTTAATTTGTCTAACTGTCACATTTGTCATAACGTTTTGAATAGGTAATATTTGCTAATCAGTTTTTATATTTATTCAATTATTTTGGACACAAGTTTGAATTTTTTGTACAAGATTTGATGTAGACAAATTTTTTTTAACAGTTAGAAACTACTGAAATGAATAATTTTCTAGATTATTGAGGAATAGGGAACAAATATTTAAAGAAGTGTAATATATATGAAAAAAAATTATTTAATTTCTAAATAACAAGAAGCTTTAGCTATCAGCAGCCGATGGCTCTGGAAAAAGCGAAAGAGATAAATGAAATATTGGGAATATTAATCGTCAGGGTTGGGGAATTTCGTACTAACCAAAAAGGTAATAACTTAAAAATATGAATGTGGGAACTTCTCATATTCAATTTTCGTTAAAAACATTTGGTTAAATAGTTGATATTTCTACTAACTAGCACCTCTAGCAAAAGTGGAAAAATTGAATAAAGAACGCTTATGAGATGGCGTAGCGGCCTCGAAATCAGTATTGATCCGTTCTGCTGGTTTGATGATTATTGAAAATATTCTTAATATTCCAATCTTAATATAAAAAATAATAAATAGAATTTGAACAAATTCAGTTATTAATAAAATAATAAAAAATGATGTGCAGTCTTGCAGATTCGAACTTTAGCCCGTTGAAAAAATTAACAATTTGAAAAAAATTTATTTAATTTCGTTTAAGAGCTTATATTTGAAAAATCTGCATGTATTGTGGGTTAAGGTATTCTATCTGCAGGAATTTCATTAGTGCTAAGAAATAATTTGTCTTTACTTTCATTGGCTCCTAACTTATTCACAAACATTCAAAAACAAATTGAGAATTATATAAGAAAATCAATAGTAGGTTTAAAAAATGTCTTAAAAAACACAACATTTAAATTCTATTCGGTATGAATTTATTTTATTTTTCTACCTCCTGTACAATTGGTTTGTTATAAAAAAAATTTAATTTTAAGCCTAAATGATATTTGACAATGTTTCGGGCATATGGCGATTTCGGAGTGTGTGGTGCCAAATCTCACGACTCAATACATTTCCTGTAATAATTTTTTTCCAAAATTTTATGCAGCGCTCAGATTTACTCGATTTTACTCGCGAGTGAAAAATACTCGCGAAGAAGAGTACTCGAAGATTACGAGTGTTACAAAAAGTTTACTCTCCACTCGTTTGTTTTAGGTGGGAGTACTCGCGAGTACTCCTTTTTAAAAAGTAAGAGTGGGAGTAAAAATCTTCGAAATAGAGTGAGAGTAAAATCGAGTGGAAAAATAGAAACTGTTTGTCTTTGCTGACTTGTGTGTGCGTGTGGTTTTTGTGTACTCTTTCAGTGTTTCCATACAGTACGCGTGTGCGGAGCAATTAGTTGGTTTTATAAAAAAAGTTTTTTTATATTTTTAAAAGTTTACTTATATTTTCAATATTATAATGAACAATAAAGACATAAATAATACTATACTTGCTACTACACACACACAAATCGGCAAAAACAAACAGTTTCTATTTTTCCACTGTATGAGAAAGACTGAAAGAGTACTCGGCAAGAGTATAATCTGCTCGATTTCGAGCGTATTTTACTCGCACTCGAAATCGAGCAAAGCATATGCGCTCTTATTCGAGTGGCATAGAAAAATAGAGTACACTCGATATTTTTTTTTCACTAGCAGGAGTACTCGCGCTCGAATTCGAGCGAGTTTCACTCTCTACTCGAATTCGAGTAAAGATTTCGGAGCTCTGATTTTATATCAATAACCAACTCGATGGTTGTAGTCGCCGTATGGCAGGTAGAGGTCGTCCTGTCGAAACTACCTGTCGCCAGAATAAGTATTATTCATAGTATTATTGATCATAGTGCGGTAACATTCCCTAATGACTATAGTGACCATTCGTCATTTTTTCAAGAGGACAGTACTCTTTTTTTACACAATGTCCTCTTGGGTTAAAAAAATTAAAGTATCCTTTTCCTAATTGAAGTGTCCTTTATTATACTTTTTTATACCCTCCAAAAAAGAATTTGAAGGGTATATTCACCTTGTCATTCCGCTTGTAATGCATCAAAATATCCATCTCAGACCCCATAAAGTATATATATTCTTGATCAGTAATGAAATCTAAGACGATCTGAGCATGTCCGTCCGTCTGTCCGTCTGTGGAAATCACGATTCAATCCAAACGAAAAGACCTAGACTCTTGAAATATGGTACAAATATATATTAAAGCTTAGAGCAGGTTAAGTTCGGAGATAGGTTAAATCGAGTAAGGGGGAAAAAAGTTCCCCTAAGAAGAACTAAACCAACGCAGAAAAAACAACATAATTTTTAAAGTTTTTTGGTTATTTTGTTAAGCAAATGATATATTTTTATGTCAAATACGGTCCAACGTCTTAAACTGGAGCCATAAAATAAAAAAAAAATTATTTGTGGACCCCGCCTACTATATTTAATTATAATTTCGGGCATATGGCCACCACGACTATTTTGCACAAAGGTCATTCTGGAGGTCCAATTTTCGACCACCTTTTCAAGCATTTGAGGGCGTATTTCAGCAATGACACGTTGAATACTGGTTTCCAAAGCGTCAATCGTTGCTGGTTTATCCACGTAAACCAATGAATGATTTCAGGTATCCCCACAAAAAATAATAGAGTGGCGTCAAATCACACGAACGCGGAGGCCAATTCACCGGTCCACCTCTCGAAATAATGTTGTCGTTGAAATGTTCTTTCAATAAGTTCATTGTTTCGCCCGCAGTATAACAAGTGGCACCATCCTGTTGAAACCACATTTCGTTAACATCCATATCTTGAAGTTTTGGCACCAAAAATTCATTGATCATGATTCTGTATTGATTTCCATTCACGGTAAAGCGTTGCCCTTCCTCATTTTTAACGAAATAAGGGCCGATGATTTCACCAGCCCATAGACCGCACCAAACAGTACATTTTTCGGTGGCTTGGCATCCAAAAGAGTGAATGTAGACCGAAATTTGGTAATTACGTTCTTTATGGTGGTCTCAGACGGACGATTATGTGCACCATCAAATTCAGGAAGTGTTCTATAAACATTTTTAATTAAACACTGTTTTTGAAATTAAATTTCCTCGATTTGGAAGCGTTGTTCTGGAGTTAACCTGTTCATGATGATTTGCCAAACAATACTGACCAAACAATACTGAGTAGAGACGTCACTTTAAACTGTCAAAACAGCTGTCAGACAACAGAGTGATTCGTATAAAAAAAAACTTCATAAAAAAACACTCTTTATAATAGAAAATACTTAAATTTTCTACGCTACTCCACTCCACCAAAACCTAAGTGAATAAATTAAAGGGAAAAGTGGAAAAACTACCGGGAAAAAGATCATTCGCGATAAGGGGAATTTAGTTTTAACATAAAATCATTTACGGGAAATTTTTTTCGTGATTGTAATTTTAGGGAAAAGTGAAAAATTTCGAGGGAAAAATTATTCATGCTTGGGGTGATTGCGAAAATCAAACGAGTATCAATAGTTTATAGGTGCCTCGCTGGATATTTTAATAAAAATTTTAATAAAAATGGCTGTGCCAACGTTGGTTTACATTCTAAACGGTGGAGTTTCTGTGCTCAAAACATCAAATAGTGAAAAGTGGTGTTCAATTTTATTTAAATTATTAAATTACTATTTAAATTAAACTAACGCTGTTGATTAGTACACCCAATTTGGGTTCGTACACCCACATCGAGTTAATAATTCATTCACGGCGCTCCAACTGGATACTACAGTTACATCAAGTTATAATGTTTAAAGGGGAGAATTGTGACTGGCAGTTACAAAACTTCACATAACTTTTAAATATGTAACTGAACAATTGGGCAAACAGCAGCAACAATTGCAAGATTTATGTGAATAGTATTTATTTCGACTTCATTTCGGCAGTCACGTGTCTGTGTTTTTAGACTCCATCGTGTTTGGAAAAAATATGATTTTGCTGCTGTGAGAAGTTGTCAAACGGTATTTCTTTTTCTTTGGGTTCTATTTTGATTTAAATTCAATGTGGTAAGAAAATTGCGAAAAGTATTCGATGCGAAAGAGTATAACAAGAAAGGGTGTTATCATAATTTGTAGTTAGTTTCCATGAGTGTGCGTGTGTGTATGCGTGTGTGTAAGTAATACTTTTATGGGTGGGTGTGAATGTTTGAGCGTGGAGATGTACCATGATTTCACGTTTATTGTAATGGTGACATCTGTGGATTAAATTACAATTTGTGCTCATGTAATATTGAATAAATTTTGTTATTCTAGTTATTCTCCTTGCAATTGTGGTTGGATATATTTTGTGTCTCTCGCTTTCACTCTTTCTCTCCGGGGAATATATGAAACAGGCATGGGTATAAGGATTTTTAAATTGTACCCAACCCTCGACTTGCCAGATTACTTTTTTGTCCAGGAAAATATAAATTTTGTTATCTTCTTAAGGACAACGATTTTTTCATAAGATTTACAAAAATGAAAATGAATTGAATATTTTTTAAATATTCTTAGCAGGAAATTTAAAAAAGTTATGTTGTTTATTGTGGGCTGTGGTCCCATCAGTAGGCGGTGGTCGTATGATTATACAAAAAAATATTCAAGGAACAAATGAGAATTACAATAGACTTAAGACAACGTTTACGTTTATAAATAGAGACATTTCAAATAAATGTTGAAATTATGTATAAATTTTTATTAGTCGAATTTTCTTAAATAAATTGTTCATTTTTTTCAACGGGCTTAAGTTCGAATCTGCAAATCACTTTTTATTATTTTTGTTTAGGTTAAAAATTAAACTGTTAAGCCGATTGATTAACCGATTGAAACAAAAACCCCATAAATTAATCACATATAATTTTGTTGTACTCTTTTAGAAGTATTCTTGCTTCTCATATTAATACAATTTATATTTTTTTATTAACGTTTTTATGTAGATGTGCAGAATGTAAATTTTATGAAAAGCTTTTGCATAAAAATTAAAAAAAAAACCTGCTTATATTTGCTTGAAGGCAACAACAAAATCTTACAATTTCTCTTTCATTCTGAAGTTGGCAGCAGAGTATGGAAGTGTCTCAGTATAATATTTTATGACTCGATGCCTTTAGGCCGGATCTTTGGCATCTCAGTTAAACTAGGTTTAGTTAATCTGAAAACAGATTTTTGCCGCTATTATCAAGTTTTTATAAAAAATTTTGTCGGAACAGCTTAGTTTTGCTTAAAATGTGTGTCCTTAATGAAATAATAAAAAAAAAATCCCAGCTTGCTGGAAAGATCAGAGTTTCAGACTTCGTTGAACGAGGATTAAACTTAAACCACCTCTCAAAAACCCGACCTAAGACATTTTGTTGGTTAAGGAAGAGGAAGTGGATGTTCCCATATAAAAAGAGATGGAGTTTTTTTAAATGTAAATTGCAAGTGGTTAAATTTTGACCACCAGTAGAATCTACTATAAATAAATCTGTCCAGCTGAGATAAAATTTGGTTCGGGTTGTTATATTTTTTTCTGTTTGTGGAGTCAGTTGTGTGGACTTTACAGTCGTTTAATAATATATTTTGCCGCAAAGTCTCTGTTCTATCTCCTACTCTCTTCCTCATTTTTAAAAATGACCTTCTATGTCAAACTTCAAACTCTATCTACTCTTTCGCAGATGATAGCAGCATTAACCACTTTTTTTCGTTCACCAGGCCGGCCAAGCCTGGAGGAGATTGACGCCAGAAGAGTCGCTCACAAGTGATCTCATGTCAATCTCCGAATGGCGCCTCGCGAACAGGGTTAACTTTAACCCTCATAGGACGCAGTACTGCGTGCTTACGCATAGGCGGCTGGTAGAAGGTTCTGCGCCGTCCGTGCTTATCGATGGTATAGGTATTGGGGAATCAGAACCTCTTGATGTTCTTGGAATGAAAATACAGTGCGACGTTCGATGGACCTGGTCACATTTTTCATATTGCAAAAGAAGCATTCAAGTGCCTCGGCTTTTTAAGACGGTGTCAGACATACTTCACCCCAACTGATCTCCTCACCACCTACATCCGACCAAAAATGGAATACAACTCACATATATGGGCCGGTGCTTCAAAGTCTGTTTTGAAGTTGCTCGACCGCGTACAAGAGAGAGCGAAGAAGCTCATGGGTGACAGTAGGGTAGCCAATTCTATTGACTCACTGGAGCATCGACGCAACTTGGGGTGTGTTTCACTGTTCTACCGATACTACAACGGAATGTGTTCTGGTGAAATAAGGGAGCTTGTGCCTGAGAACCATTTATTTCTGCGAGCTACGCGCAATTCAAATAGGGCGCATCCTTTTTTTTTTATCTTGGACCAGCACTCAGGGGATGACCCTCATATTTGAGGGGACAGATTAGGAAAGATGAGACGATAGAAATTTTTTTTGTAGCTATTTCAACCTTTTACTTCGCCGGCTAATTTTTGCTACAGGGCCGACGAAGGCGGGTGCTGTTACTCTGCTTTTAGTACATGATAGTGTCAGTTGTTGCCAATTATGTCCAGTGACTATGCCTTCGTCATTGAAATAGGCTGGCAACAACTAACGCAACCACGCACTAATGCTGATCAGAAGAATTCAACAAAATATTTCATGACTCAGCGCGGGCTCGAACTCAGGACCCTCCGCTTCATAGTCTCGTGTTGTACTACCTCAGCCAACAGCACCACGCCACGAGGTGTCAGTGAACCGCACCACGCATTACAGAGAGAATTCGTACTTTGACCGAACGGTTCATATGTGGAACAAACTTCCAGCAGAGGTCTTTTGTGCCAATTTCAACTTGGGGAGGTTCAAATCGAACGTCCACAGGCACTCCTCCCTCTATCCTCCTTCCCACAACCAATTTTCCTAGTTCTGGCACAATGCATCGCACATGTAGGCTTCATACCCTGAGTGCTGGTCCAAGAAAAAAAATATTTGGAAAAAATAAATAACTTATGTGCCACATATTGTCTCATGATCTTGTCGTTTATACTAAAATGTAAAACAAGGAGTCAAATCACTGCTTTCAATATCCATCGAAATTTCAATTAAATTTATAATGAAATTTCAATTGATATCGAATGCGTTAACTTGGCCCCAGTTACCATTCAAATGCTTGTGCTATTTTTCTTCAACTACCTGAAACATATTCATTACAAATAACAACAATATGTGAACATTTCCATTATCCATCCCCGATGTGTTTGCTTTAAATCCGTTTGAAATTTTGTTTGTTAATACAGAGGCGCGTTCGTGTTTGCAAGTATTGGTTTTTCTGTCTATTCTTTGTTCTTTCATCTTTCTCCTTTGTGGCTATTAATATTTTAAATTGCTTGCAATAAAATACTAAAATTGTATTTTATACTTTAACACAATTTCTTTTTTTTTATAAATAAAATGTGTAATTTGATGTCTTTATGGTCAATTAAAAAATTATTGTATTTTGTGGGCTTAAAATTTTTTCAAAAAAGACACACACATACGAATAAATGGGTTATAAATCGTGATTGGTTGGATTTGCAATAAAATAAATACAAATAATCATATGTTAAAATATTTTGTGCGCAAATTATTTTTTCACGAACTATTAACTTGAGTTTTGGTTTATGCACTGTTTTTCGAAATTAATAAATATAAAAACAACAACAAAAGCGGTTGTTTAAAGAATATGGGCCAGTAATATCTCTGCCAATAATGGAAATAAAACTATACTGACACTTAACATATATTTTTTTTATATCTTGGACCAGCACTCAGGGGATGAGCCCTACATATGCAATGCATTGCGCCGGAACTGAAAACGAGGGGACGAGTATTAAGGGGACAGATTGGGAAAGATGAGAAGATAGAGTTTTTTTGATTTTGTGGATTAGTTTAATTCATATGGTGTTAACTTCATTCATTTCATTAGCAGATATTGTAAAATCTGGTTCGAACTAACTCAAAACTGAAAATGTAATCAGTGCATTGATACTTATCAAATCTGGACTTGTTTGTCTTTCAAACTTACAACGCATTTAAATACTAGACTCAGTGATAAATATTTAAGGCTACAACTCCTAATTCTGTGGGTCTCTTAAGGACTTTTTACAAAAAAGCGGCTATTATTCTCAAGAAGCTACAAACAGGTTGGACTAACACTCGTACAAAAAATATGTTAAAACAAGTAAAAACGTTATATTCGACCGGGTCGAATCTTAAACGCCCTCCAAATATTTTGTAAGTAAATTTAAAATGTTTAACGTAATGGCACAGAGTTCCTTTAAGACATCTCTGTACCCAAAACTGTATTTTGTCGGGGTCTCTCTGGCAAGGGCCGTGGGGGAGACATTTCATCTTTGCCATAAAACTCTAAAAAGAAAATTTTGGGATAATTAAGTGTAAAAAAATTATTTTTTGAATGGGTCATATAGGGGCAAATGGGGAGGAAGGGGCAGGGCAAAGGGGGAAGAAGGGGTAGGGCAAAGTAGTACCAGGTTAGGTCTCAGCTCCGTCATTAAAGCTAAAAAATTTTATTTTTAAGGAATGTAGGCCTAAGTAAAACAATTTGTTAAATGATTACACTATTTTTGCATATAATAATTCCCACTAAAGGGGGCGAGGTTCAAAAATAGACAATATCATGTCTAAGGCTAGAGCGCCTTAGACTTCATCACTGATCAAGAATATATATACTATATGGGGTACAATTCTCTTTGAAGGGTATTAAAATCGTATTTTGTAGGGGTCGCTCTGGCAAGGCCTGTGGGGGAGACATTTCACCTTTGTCATAAAACTTTAAAAATAAATGCTTGGGATAATTATATACAAAATTAAAATACCTATTTTTTCAAAATTTTTTATTTTATTTTATAGGGTCATTTACGGGGAAAAGGGGGTAGGGCAGAAACAGGTAGTCATAAAGCTCTAAAAATAAATGCTTGGGATGATTATATACAAAATTAAAAAAAATATTTTATTTTTGATAGGATCATTTAGGGGGCAAAAGGGGAGGAGAGGGTAGGGCAGAAACATGCAGCCATAAAACTCTAAAAATAAATGCTTGGGATGATTATTTACAAAATTAAAATTTTTTTTATAGGGTCATTTAGGGGGCAAAGAGGGAGGAGGGGGTAGGGCAGAAACAGATAGTCATGAAACTCTAAAAATAAATGCTTGGGATGATTACATACAAAATTAAAATTTTTTTTTTTTGGTAGGGTCATTTAGGGGGTGAAAGGGGAGGAGGGGGTAGGGCAGAGGAGTACCAGGTATCGTCTCAGCTTCGTCATTAAAGCTTAGAAATTTTATTTTTAAGAAATGTAGGCTTAAGTAAAACAATTTGTTAAATTTTTATGCTATTTTTGCATATAATAACGCCCACTAAACTGGGCGGGGTCCACAAATAATTTTTATTTTATTTTATGGCTCCAGTTTAAGGCGTTGGACCGTATTTGACATAAAAATATATCATTTGCTTAACAAAATAACCAAAAAACTTTAAAAATTATGTTGTTTTTTCTGGGTTGGTTTAGTTTTTCTTAGGGGAACTTTTTTCCCCCTTGCCCGATTTAGCCCATCTCCAAACTTAACCTGCTCTAAGCTTCAAAATATATTTATGTAAAATTTCAAGAGTCTAGGTCTTTTCGTTTGGACTGCATCGTGATTTCCACAGACGGGTGGACGGACGAACGGAGGGACATGCTCAGATCGTCTTAGATTTCATCACTGATCAAGAATATATATACTTTATGGGGTCTGAGATGGATATTTCGATGCGTTACAAACGGAATGACAAAGTGAATATACCCTCCAAATTCTTTTTTGGGGGTATAAAAACACTTGAAATTTTGATTCCTTTTTTTTTGATTCCCAATTCACATAAAATCTAAGTTAAAAGGAAATCTTTTAAACTTTTGTAATTTTAAAAATGCTGTATTTTTAAAAGGTTGGTTTAGTTCTTCTTAGGGCAACTAATATTGCCCACTAAAGTAGGCGGGATAAAAAAATTGTATTTTCTGTTTTCCCGGCTTTTTTGACATAAAATACATCATTTGTTTAACAAAATTACAAAAAAAAACTGTAAAAATTATGTTGTTTTTTTAGAGGCTGGTTTAGTTTTTCCTCCTGGCCCAATTCAACCCATTCATGAACTTGACCTGTGCTATCCTTCAAAATTTATCTTAACCAAATTTCAAGGGTCTGTCTCTATTCGTTTGTACTGAATCGTGGTTTCCACAGGCGGACGGACGGACATGACTAGATCGTCTTAGATTTCATCACAGATCAAGAATATATATATATATATATATATATATATATATATATATATATATATATATATATACTTTATGAGCTCTTAGAAAGATATTTCGCTCCGTTACACACGAAATGATGAGGTGGATATTCTTTTTTTGGAGGGTATAAAAAATGGAAGTGCCTGATGACTGTGATGACTCAGTGAGTATCACCAATTTCCCCCAATTTGCCTCACATCTCGGCGATTTTTGGTGGTAGAAGCTTAAAAAATTTCACACACCAGCTACGGGAATAAAAGTTATGCTTCGTGTAATAAAAACAAAACTCCCTCGATTAATTTTCTCTTTCCAAGCTTGAAAGACCTCTTATTGATATCAAAATAAAAATATTTATTTATAACAATATATTAAAATATTAAATTTTCTTAACCGTTTCCACTTGTTATCCTTAAATTAAAAAAAAAAAAGAATATGCTTCTTTGGAACAGTAATTTAAGGACATTTAAAGTAAAACGTTATGTGGCATTTAAGATTGAATCGCTTCGCTTAACATCTTTCAAGATTAATACGGCAGAAAATAGCTGCCGAAGACAAAAGGAAACAGAAAAAGTATTTAAAATTATCTTTATAGAGCACCATATACGACATCTGTGAGTACTCAATTGCGGTGAACTTGGATAGGCCAATGGATATCAGGCCTCTTTAAAATATTTGTTCTATTGACAATTCTGGCTCTTTCGCTTAAAGTTGTAAAAAGAGAATGTAAAAAAAGCAATCTCTGAAATCAAACATTATTTACATTTTAATTTCTTTTATTTTGAAAAATTTTGTTTGAAATTTTCTTTTCATATACAACTTTAAGCGATACGACAAGGCTGATGAATTTAGCAATTATTTCTTTAAACGATTTTTTTTTTTTAAATTAGGCAAAAAACCTGAAATTAAGGCCATAATTTTTAATTTAACTCACTTTGTGTTAAGAAAATTTATAGGAAAGGAAAATCAAAATAATTTGTTCACCGAATGCAAAAATTTGTGAGGTTTTCAAAATGTCGGAAATTTTTATGAAAAATAAAAACAAATAGACTAAAACAAAACAAAAAATAATATTTATGTATATGAAAAATCCTCACCAATTTGATGATACGAAACACCCTCACCAATTTGGTTTTCAGAGTAGAAAAACGATATTTTCGAAATCTGCTACACTTTCATCATCAGTACTCAAGTGTAGTTGATTTTTGCCACTTGTTAAGTGGCTTTTGAGAGCAGTTGCCATTTATACACTTTTTTTGAGGAAATTTTATACGAAAACCTTTTCAAAACTAAACTGATGTAGAAAATCTACATCAAATCTGGATGTGGATTCAGTCCAAACGAAAAGAGCAATACTCTTGAAATTTGGAGTAAAAAAAGTCCCCCTATGAACTAAACTAACCTCAAAGTTTTTTTTTGTAATTTTGTTAAGCAAATGATATATTTTTATATCAAAGAAGATCCAACGCGTTAAACTTGAGCCCATAAAATGAAAAAAAGTTATTTTTGGACCCCGCCCCATTTAGTGGGCGTTATTATATGCAAACATAGTGTAAAAATTTAAAAAATTGTATTAAATTCATTTAAAATAACATTTTTAAGCTTTAATGATGAAGCTGAGACGTAAATAGGTACTCCTCTGCCCTACCCCCTCCTCCCTCTTTACGCCCTAAATGACCCTCTAAAAAATTTAAATAAATTTTACATTTAATAATTCCGATCATTTATTTTTGGAGTTTTATGGCAAAGGTGAAATGTCTCCCTCACCGCCCTTGCCAGAGAGACCCCGCCAAAATACAATTTTTATACCCTCCAAAGAGAATTGGACCCTATAAAGTAAATATGTATATTCTTGATCAGTGATGAAGTCTAAGACGGTCTAGCAATGCCCATACGTTCGCCTGTGGAAAACATGATATAGTCTATTTATGGATCCCGCCCCCTTTAATAGATATTGACATACGATATTAGATGAAAAATAGTGTAAATATTGAAAAATTTGTATTCCTTAACCCTATAAGAAGCTGAGATGTTCTCTGATCTTGCAGAGGAATGACTCTGTCAAAATATTACTCTCTCCCACGAAATTAAACACTTTAATTCATAGGCTAATTGTTCGAAATTTTAATTTAAATCTCAGAAAGACAGGATAAATATTGCAAGGCACAAAGACAAGTCAACATCAGTTTTTGTTATTCAACTTACACAGCAGAGCAGAACAGCTGTTTTCGAAAGACGCAACCCTTTCATCATCAGTGCTCATGTGTATTGTGTTTGTCACCACTTATTAGGTGGCTTAGTTGAATGTGATAACAGTCCCTATTTACACAAGTTTTATTGTGAAAAAGAATCCGAGAACTGTATCAACCTGATGTTAACATGTTATTGTTATAATACCCGTGTTACCGTTTGATTATTTTTCTTCATGTCCCATTTTTCCGAATTTTTTGTCTTTCGAAAACAGCTGTTCTGCTCTGCTGTGTAAGTTGAATAAAACTGATGTTGACTTTCCTTTGTGCCTTGGAATATTTATCATGTCTTTCTGAGATTTAAAAACAAATTTCGAACAATTAGCCTATGAATCTTAATTCAAGTTAATATAGCAATATAAATGTTCGTTAAAATTCTTACTACATTAAACATTTTAAATTTACTTACTAAATATTTGGAGGGTATTTAAGATTTGACCCGGTCGAATATAACGTTTTTACTTGTCATGTATAAAATTTAGTGATAGACAGTGCAATCTAATCTACTTCAAATAGGTCTTTAGTAGACTTGTCAACCGACTAAGAATAATACGATTAATAGATTAAACAAAACAAAACTCTTATGTAAAAAATTTTATACTTACGAATTTCGAATATCGAATAAATAAATTAATTAATCGAACAATTTACTTTGTTAAAAGTTTAAATAAAAGATTAGTATTTGATGATTTTATATAAAATGTAGGAAAGTTAAAAACTATTTCCTCGATTTACAAACTTTGTTGTGCCGTTTATGATTGTATTAAATAAAAACAATTTCAAATTAAATTTCTCAAAGCAAAAACAAATTATGTGTTAAAAATGTTTTTTTTTTTATTTTTGAGAGATTTTATTCGAAATTAACTTTTCCCTTACAACCAAAAACGTTACAACAGGGCTGGGGCCAAATTACGGCATTCGATATCGATCGAAATTTGTATTTAAATTGTATGGAAATTTCGATCGATATCAAATGCGGTAATTTGGCCCCTGGTGAATTGAACAATTGTATAAAAAATTATTTGATATACAGACATATTTTGGTTGACTAAAATATGTGTACCCTGCAGGAAATGTCAATAGCGGAACTGTATTGACACAAGTCTCCAGTACTAGTGATTTGTAATATCCCAGACAAGGGTATTTACTAGAGACATTTAGCATGTGCCTGTGACTGAAAACATACTACTAACATTGGTACTAGTGATCCACTAGTACATTTCAGTAATTCTCGTCTACACTTTTCATACTTTTCCGAAATAGGTATCGATAATGAAAATGTTAACTTTTGGAGTTTTATTAAAAAAAAATTAAAGGACCAATAGGCACTAATTCGTAAAAGTAATTTTTTTTTCAATATCAAAACATTTGCCGCAAATATAAAAATGCAGACGCTTTATTGACAATGACGCCAAACAGTCACCATAATAGTAGACAGAAATATTGACTTTTCGGCACTCGTCCACATGTTTCCTTCAGGGTATTTAAATTATTTGTCTAGAAGTATTTAAATCGTTTTACATCAGTTAAAAGTGATCTAAGTTGTTCAATTTACAACTTTTTTATGTAGTGGTTTGTTAATGAAAATATTAGATATTTCATTTTAATTTTTTTCTTTTTATAAGCATTTTTTTGTTTTAATAACAATATTTTATTAATAATTTTGTTTTATGAATTGCTTATTTTTTGTTAATAATATTTTTTAGATACAATTTTTTGAACAAACAAAAAACCAAGTTGAAAGACGAATAATTAATAACACCACTTTTTAGTTAAGTCATTTAACATTTATCTAGATATAATTATATGATGAACATATATTTAGTAATTTTTTTTATTTATTTTTTATTTACAGGTATGTGAAATGCTAACAGTACTTTTTTAACATGTAAGTCATAAAATATTTTGTTTCATAAGTAAATCAGATTTCTCAGAACTTTAGAAAAAGTTTGTTTTTATAAAATTTTTCTTATTGTAATTGAACTATTTTTTAAGCTTAAGGTTTTTATTTCATTTATCAATTGTGTTGTATTTAACCAAAGGCTAACAAAGTACTGTAAATAAATCTGAATACAATTTACATAAAATAAAGACCTAATGCTTAAAACTTAATTTAGTTCTCTTTTGAAGGAGTTCTTATCAAATACCAGCTTTATAAACCATATGCAGAATGTTTATTAAGGATGACAAAATTCACGATACAGCCAACTATCGAACGATTGTCATACTTCAATCACTTCGTGCATCATTATAACCATCAGCAAAAATTTTAAAAAGTTATTTATAGACATGTTTGCCATTCCGCGTGTTATTTGCGAAACATTAATATCCGACTTCATAAATTGCATACATATCGCACCCTAAATACAAAAGGGGCACAACTCAAAATTTTCCAAAGTTGACTTTTTTCCATAAATTAATTCAGAATACACATCTCTAACTACTGCAAAACTTTCTTTCACATCACTATCTTCTTTAACTGGAAAAATACAGTTATGTCTATTTTTGTTCAGCTTCTGCACTATGAACAGTTTTTTGTCTCTCCTGAAAATTTTAGTATTTTGAGTTGTGCCCCTTTTGTATTTAGGGTGCGATATAATCTGGGACCTTATGCCCATCTGTCTGCACGTGAAATCGTTTTTCCGCAGACCCCGAGAAACTAGAGTCTTCAGTCCTGGATTGATGTATTGAAATTAGTTGTAAATAGAATCCATAAATACGGTTCCAGAGCTGAAAATTTAAACATATTTTTAGTATATAAAAGTAACAAACTAAAAATAATTTTAATTTTTTTTCTTCACAAAAAGAAAAAAATTGGTTTAATCGAACGAAATTAATAAGACGATTCTAGGACTGGCCAATCAAAATTTTTATTTGGATATAAAAGTAACAAACTAAAACAATTTTTTTTCTTTTTCTTTTTTTCTTTTCTTTTGTTGCTTGTGCTTTTTGTTTGTTATGTGGCCAAGTATGATTTGTTGTGGCCTGCATTTGATTGGCTCTTGCACCAAATCTTACTTGGTTGGACTTTGTTAAGCAAATGATATATGTTTATGTCAAAGAAGGTCCAACGCGTTAAACTTGGAGCCATAAAATAAAAAATAAATAAGTTTTTAACCCCACCCCTTTAGTGGGCTTTGACGTACGATATGCTATGCAAAAATAGTGTAAATATTAAACAATTTGTATTCCTTAACCCTATAAAAAACTGAGATGTTCTCTGATCTTGCAGAGGTGAAACGTTTCTCCCACGGCCCTTCTCGGAATGGCCCTCTCAAAATAGAGATTAAAAATTGGGTATAGGGATGTCTTAAAGGAACTCTGTCCCACCAAGTTAAACATATTAAATTTACTTACTAAATATTTGGAGGATATTTAAGGGCACTGCTACACGTTCAATATTTATCGCGTCCGTATTTACGTTATTTTTGTGCTGTGCGGATCATATATTAAAAAAATTTCGCTAGAAAACAACAAAAAAAGCTTTAGCCGACGAGTCCCACAACCCCGGCAATGCCTCCAAATTAAAAATTAAGTCTTTTAAAATAATATTTTCGGTCGTTAATTCCGATTCCACCGGCAAAACCCACTCGCTTTCGCTATCTTCCGCCATTACCCTTTTAAAACAAACTTTAAACAATTGTAATAAACTTTTTTACTTTTTATTTGTTAATTTTTTCCACTGCGTCTTTTATTTTATTTGTTTTATTTCACTTCTTCTTAACCCTTAACAGCATGATGTTTTCTTTAGGCCGGAAAAAATCAGTGTTATAAAACTTGCAATTCTAAACATATTTTACTCTACAACTTTCTTCGCAATTTCTATTTACCTGAAAAATTTAACAAGTACCTGGTTGGTTCCTAGCGGGACGAGTAGCCTATTAAGGGTTAACGTATCGCGATCTAATATCATAAAAATGCTACACTTTCAATATTTATCACGCGATCCGCGATCCACGATCTGGATTTCATATTTTAGGCCATTCTGCGATATGGATCGCAATCCATCAAAACTGCATGCTACACGTTCAATAAATATCGCGATACTGGATCGCGTTCAAAATATATTGAACGTGTAGCAGTGCCCTAAGATTCGAACCGGTCGAATATAACGTTTTTACTTGTTGAATTCTGAGAATGTGTTTTTAGTTTTGGTGAAAATAAAAAGAAAACATTTAATAAAATATTTTCATTATTTTATTGTTACTTCGTTAGTGAGATCATGTTGAAGTCGTCAGGGTAGCCTAGTACAGTTTTGTGATTTGAACTCGCCGAGAGTCTAGGGATTGCGATTTAAAGGACGCTTATGTTGCGAGTTTAAATCGCAATTGCAAAAGTCATGCGAGATACGAGTGTCATGACCGTATAACGAATGAACACAAACAGGAAAAGTGATAACATGTTGTATCTCTGCAATGAGGCCTTTGAAAGCATCCTTAACTTCGTTCCTTTATAAACAGTAAAGTTCAGTTTTATTTTGTAGCGTTTGTTTATATGTTTTCGGTATGTGTGAAAGTGTATGTGCGTATTTGTATGAATGTGTGTGTGTGTGTGCATAAGAAAACGCTAAAGCTTATAACAATCCAAATTCAATTAAACAAACACAATAACTTTTATATGTATTTTTTCCGTCAGCGATAAATCCTAGTGATAACTACATAAAACTAAACATTCACACTGAACAGTTCTGTTGCCAAAAGCTAGAAAACGAAACAACTCAAGTGGTCATACACACACATACACACCCACCCACCCACCAATACTTTCATTTCAGCATTTAAATACAATCTGTAGTACAAGAAATAAAATGCTGGTCTTTGACTACGGCAATAGCGTGAGTGTATTAATTCTAAGAGATGAGGTTCTGAATCTTTTCAACAATTAATATATGAGCTGTTCTTAAAAATTTTTTCTTTTTGTTTTTAAATTAATCATATATGATATTTTTGAAACAATTTAATATTGAACTTTTCAAGTGTATATTAAATTATATTAAGATTGATAGGCCAATTGTTCAAATCATTGTTTTAAATTCAGAAAAACATGATAAATATTCCAAGGCATAAAGGAAAGTCAACATCAGTTTTAATCATCCAACTAACACAGCAGAACAGCTGTTTTTGAAAGCCACTACACTTTCATCATCAGCACTCTTGTGTATTTTTGTTTGTCAGCGCTTATTAAGTGGCTTAGTTGAATGTGTGTTTTTATACCTTTCACAAAAAAGTGAAAGGCTATATTTAAGTTTGTCAATCCGTGTGTAATATCCTCAATATTAACATGGGACCCCATTAAGTATATATATATATATATATATATATATATATATACTATATATATACATATGTATATATACATACATATTTTGGATCCTAATAAATACCAATGACGCATGAGAGATGCTCGTCTGTCCGTCTGTTCGTGAAATCGATTTTCCCAAGGCACCAGAGAAGCTAGAGGCTTTATTCTTGGGCTGAACTTAAATAGAGTGGTATTGAAATTCTGAAAAATACGGTTCCAGAGCTGGGAAGCATACATCTATGTATTTGGGGACGTAAAATTAGCTAGCAAAAACCATTTATTTTTTGTTTGTTTCTTAATTAAATCTATGTCATACCTTGGGAAAAATAAATTTTGTATTAAAAATTAAAAAAATACAAATTTTTTTCCCAGGGATGGGAAATTGCAAAATTTGTTTATTTTTATTTTTTTTTGTAATAAACACTATGTTAGAATTTAGGAAAAATAAAATTGGTATTAAAATAAAAAAAAATAATTATAATCATAATAAACTTTTGATTCCAGGGTTGGACAACTGCAATATTTTGTAGTACATAAAAGTGACCAAAATGTTTTTTAAATATTTCTTAAATAAAACTATTTTATACCTCATTAAGAGTTGCATTGGTATTAAGAAGACAAGAAAATTTTATTTTCGCTTCCAGGGTTCGGAAATTGAAATATTTTTGTACATAAAAGCAGGCATATATGTTCCTAATATAATTTTTTTAGAGAACTAAACTTACTTTATGCTTTAGGAAGAATTAAATTGGCACTTAAACAAAAAACAAAAAAAAAAGTTGATATTCGATTCCAGGGTTGGAAAATCCAATTTTTTTTACATGTATAAAATAGCAATATAAGTTTCCAATTTTTTTTTAATTATACCTATTTTATACTTCAGGCAGAATTAAAGTGATATTAAAAACAAAACAAAAATTAAAATTCGGTCCCAAGGTTGGAAAATCGAAATTTTTTGGTACATACAAGTAACCAAATAAGTTCCTAATTTTTATTGTAATATTTTTTTTGTTAAGTTAAACGTTTTTTATACTTCAGGAAGAATTACATGTGTGTAAAAAATTAAAAAAAAAAGAAATAAAATTAGATTCCAGAGTTGGATAGACGAAATTTTTTGGTACATACTTGGTTACTTGTTCCTAATTTTTATTTTAATATTCTTAATTTTTATTTTAATATTATGTTTGTTGAATTAAACGTTTTTTATACTTCAGGAAGAGTTACATGTGTGTAAAAAATTTAAAATTAGATTCCAGAGTTGGAAAATCGAAATTTGTTGGTATATATAAATAACCAAATAAGTTCCTAATTTTTATTTTAATATAATTTGTGTTGAATAAAATGTTTTTTAAATTATGTATGAATTTTTATTAGTCGAACTTTCTTATGTAAATTGTTAATTTTTTCAACGGGCTTAAGTTCGAATCTGCATGACTGCAAATGAGTTTTTTTATTATTTTATTAATAAATGAATTTGTTCAAATTCTATCTATTATTTTATGTTAAGATTGGAATATTAAGAATATTTTCAATAATCATCAAACCAGCAGAACGGATCAGTACTGATTTCGAGGCGGCTACGCCATCTCATCAGCGTTCTTTGTTCAATTTTTCCACTTTTTGCAAGTGGTGCTAGTTAGTAGGAATATCAACTATTTGACCAATGTTTTTAAGGAAAATTTAATAAATGTTTTTTTTTTTACTTCAGGAGAAGTTTCATGTGTGCAAAAAATTTAAAATTGTATTCCAGAGTTGGAAAATCGAAATTTTTTGGTACATACAAGTATCCAAATAAGTTTTTTTTTTTTTTTTTGTAGCTATTTCAACCTTTTACTTCGCCGGCTAATTTTTGCTACAGGGCCGACGAAGGTGTTTGCTGTTACTCTGCTTTTAGTACATGATTGGGCCAGTCGCTGCCAGTAATTGTCCAGTGATCAGTACTATGCCTTCATCACTGAAAACAGGCTGGTAACAACGAACACAACCACGCACTAATGCTGATCAGAAGAATTCAACACAATATTTGATGACTCAGCTGGGGCTCGAACTCTCCTGACTCCTGACTCTCCGCTTCATAGTCTCGTGTTCTACTACTTCAGCCAACAGCACCCAAAGTTCCTTATTTTGTATTTTTTTTTTTGGTGAATAAAATCTATTTTCTGTTTTAGAAAGGAAACAGAAATACAACTGTGAAGGATACTTAAGATTCGGTATAGCCGAATATAGCACTTTCACTTGTTTTATTTAAATTTTATTAGGAAATTTCAAGTGAGAACCGTATCAAAGCAATGGCAACAAAATGGTAGTCCACTTATTGTTTTAAATTTTGGAGCGGATTGTATAATATCTTAGGCAAGAAAAATACGGATAGAAATGCACCTATTTCTAATAAAAATTTATTTTATTTTGAAAGAATTTATTAGCCAAACTGAGTTAGACCAGAAATCGATAGAATTTGCAGTGCAAACTTCAAATCACATGTTTATGATTTTAATGTTAAAACAGGATTTTAACTGAAAACTCTATTAGTTTGGCGAACTCTGCTTTTGGTGTTATGGCAAGGTTAACGAAAGATAAGTAAAATGCAACAACCCTCCCATTCAGTTTATTTTGACTTCAAAGCTCTTACTCAAACATTAAATCTGATTTTTATTTCTGTGTCTTTATGTGTTTCCTATAAAAGTCAATGATGCACATGAAATGTTTGTAGCATTTTTAAACACAAACAACTACTCGTACCTCGTGCTAAATCAGTAGATAATTTTGAAAATTATAGAAAAAGCTAAATAAGCAATCACACATTTCCCATGATGCACTTGAACAAATTTCACAAATAAAATAAGTGAATTACGAGTAGATGTTCAGAATCTTCATTTATTCAGATACTTGAGCTTGAAGCACAGAGGGTTTTTTCTCTTCTTTTGCACAGAAAATTATAATAACAAATAAAATAAATAAATAAATACGCGTGAATACGACAACACTCCCATAAACAATTTAATTGTCTTTCATGGATTTACGTGGATTTCATGTCTGCATTTGATTTGATTTGTTTGTCTCTCATAAATTTCGTAGGCGTTTTTGCATAAATTACAAAAATAAAAAATTTATCTTTTGTAATTCCACTTTGTTGTTGTTGTTATTGTTGTTGTTTCATTTTAAATTGGAAAGCAATTGTTTTGGAATTACTTGTATTAGAAAACGTTTTATTTAATACATTCAAAGTTGTTGTATCATCCGAATGATATGCCATAAAATTAATTAAATAAAGATTTAAATAAAAGATTTATGAAAGTAAAATTGAAGTTAAAGTACTTTGAATGGGAAAAGGAACTATTAAATTTGTAAATATCTAAAGTGTCTTTAATATATAAAGGGAAAATTATTAGGGTATACAATCAGCTAACCGTTAATGGGTTAAACGATTAAACGCTTATCCATTTGGCTAATTTAAAATTGGCTATTTTCGATTAACGATTTAATCGGTTGATTTCGGATGACTGGGCACATAAGGAAATCTTCATATGTATTATTTCTGATATAAAATATGTGTGTGATTTGAAAATCTTAAAGACGTTCATGCATGTATCGATAAAAATTCATCTATTCCAATTCCATATATACGAGGGTGGCATATATAGCTTCGTGAGTATTTGAATAACTTTTTTCCGGCAAATAAACGAACAAAATATTGTAATAAATTAATCTAGGACTGAAATCTCCAGGTGCTCTGGGTACATACTGACAAACGTCGCTTATCCGATTTCCCTATTCACAAGGACCTAGAATATAATATATACTTTAAAGCAAGAAGAAATCATTCCGAATTGATATTGAAGATACGATACTTAAACGAATAATTTCCATATTGTCTTTGTATTCAAGGTGAAATAAAATATCTCAACTGACTTGTTATACTCTCCAAAAAATAATTGGAGGGTACATTCACTTTGTCATTCCGTTTGTAAATATACTCTTGATCAGTAATGAAATCTAAGACGATCTAGTCATGTCCGTCCGTCCGTCCTTCCGTCTGTCTGTAGAAACCCCGATTCAGTACAAACGAAAAGAGCCAGACTTTTGAAATCAAATATTTATATCTTGAAGGATAGCACAGGCTAAGTTCGGAAATGGGCTAAATCGGGCAAGAGGGAAAAAAGTTGCCCTAAGAAGAGCTAAACCAACCTCTAAAAGACAACATAATTTTTAACGTTTTTTTTTATAATTTTGTTAAGCAAATGATAAATGTAAAAATTTAACAAATTGTTTTACTTAAGCCTGTATTCCTTAAAAATAAAATTTTTAAGCTTTAATGACGAAGCTGAGACGTAACCTGGTACACTTCTACCCCATCCCCTCTTCCCCCTTTGCACTCTAAATGACCCTATAAAAAAAATTTATTAAATTTTACATTTAATCATACCAAACATTTATTTTTGAAGTTTTATGGCAAAGGCGAAATGTCTCCCCCACGGTCCTTGCCAGAGAGAACCCGACAAAATACAGTTTCAATGCCATCCAAAGAGAATTGGACCTCATAAAGTATATATATATATATATATATATATATATATACATATATATATATATATATATATATATATATATATATATATATATATATATTCTTGATCAGTGATGAAGTCTAACACGATCTGGCAATGCCCAGAGATGTCCTACAGGAACTCTGTCCCCCCAAGTTAAACATTTTAAATTTACATACTAAATATTAGGAGGCGTGGTTGGTTGGTATACGTGGCTGCCTGTATCCCACAAGCATTCAAGTTGGATCTCTGAGATCCCGTTTTGAAAGACCACTCCTCTCGTCAGTGTCAACCAGTGCAGAACCGAGTCCAGATCTCGGATACGGTGATGGATGCTAGCTCCAACCTCTCGCATCGAGAAATCTAATAAGGTCACCTAGATCTATACCTGATAGCTCCGAAAAGTCGGATATTATACTGTTGCCTAAGATTCTGTGTCTCGTATGGTGCAATGCCGGGCATTCACAAAGGAAGTGATAAACTGTCTCTTCCTTGCCCTGATCCCGGCTGCTGCGACAGAATGCATTATAGGAGAGACCCATCCTACCAGCATGTCTGCCTATTGCCCAGTGCCCCGTCACTACTGCGACGAGTCTTGAGATGTTCCTACGGTTCCTGTTGATCAGCTGTGCTGTCCTCCTGTCGTTGTAGCAGGGCCACATACTTCTGGCCACCCTACACTTGTCCAGCTTGCGCCATCTGTCTGCAGCCTTCTGCCGATAATGGCTCTGAATGCCGCATCTTATAGCGCCATACGGCATGGCTACCGATACAGCGGTGGAGACGTCCATAGCAGATCCAGCCCTAGCTAGCTCGTCCGCCCGTTCGTTTCCAGGGAAGTTACAATGTGCGGGAATCCAGATGAGGATTGTGTCAGTCTGATATTCTAATCTGGATAGAAGCTCCCTGCATTGAGTTACCAAGGTAGAAGAAGTAGTGAACGACCTCAGAGACAGAAGTGCTGCCTGGGTGTCGACGAAGATACCGACCCTACCCTGAACACCCCTGTCAATTAGTAACCTAGCCGCCTCCCTTATAGCCAATATTTCCGCCTGAAATACACTAGCTTCATCAGGGAGTATATTTGGAGGGTATTTGAGATTCGATTCGGTCGAATATGACGATTTTACTTGTTTTTTCATAAATTTTATTGGCAATTATGGTTTCTGGATTTTTTTTCTCCTAGCCAAGTATCATTTCATTTAATACAAAAACACGTGGAATACATGGGCAACCATTGCATATGAGAAGGATATTCCAAGAGGTAGCAAATTATAAAATTTAATTGAAAATCATACAGACAACATAAAAGTATCACCCAATACTCCGTTCCTTTGCTTGGCATCAAACTCCCATTTTTTTTATGCAAATGCCAGCTCGTGTGTATGTACGTACGTGTGTACTTGTGGTCAAAATGATGTCGGTGGTGTGTCAAATAAGCCGCTTATAAAATTTCATTCATTTTCACGTAATTGAATTCGTCATAAGTTTAAGTAGAATATTTGCTGTTACTTCTGTTTAGTTTAATGCCGAGTCCTCTTTTTATCACAGAATCCATGTGTGTGACAGCATTTTTGTTGTTGTTTTTTTTATTGCTTAAAGAAGGAGAAAATTTAAAAATTTCCACTTGACTTAATTTCTGTTGTCAAACAATTTACTCATTTATGTGATCAAATTGAAATGGAATTTTACACGTTGCAAACTAAAAAAGGTTTGCTAGAAATATTTGAAGAACGTGTATCCAATTTTGATTTCCGTGTGTTATTTCCACAATATTAATATGTGACCCCATAAAGTATTTTTATTCGGTGTGCTTAAGAAGAGGGAATTCGAATAAATTATATAGCCCTTTCTCTACGTCAAGAAAAGCTGGACACTGCGTTACTGGATTGATGTAAACGGTGATTTTTTAAGAGCTACCGGAAATTTTGTTCAAAAAAAAAACATAAAATTCCAAAAAATGCATGAAATATTTATTTGGATCGATAGTAGGGTCGATATAATTTAATGTTTGAAGATTATTATATGCAAATGTTGGCCGCGGCTGCGCTTCAAATGGTCCATCCGCTTAGTCCAATTTTGGCATACTCTTTCCAACATTTCGGCCGGTATTTCACGAATAAATGCTTCAATGTTGGCTTCCAGTGCGTCAATCGAAGCGGGCTTGTCGCTATAGACATTAGCCTTAACATAGCCCCACAAAAAATAGTCTAGACGCGTTAAATCGCACGATCTGGGCGGCCAATTGACCGGTCCCAAACGTGAAATAAACTGTTCACCGAACTCGCCTCTCAATTGGTCCATTGTTTCGCGTGCTGTGTGGCATGTGGCACCGTCTTGTTGAAACCACATGTCATGCAAGTCAAGCTCTTCCATTTTGGGCAAAAAAAAGTTTGTTATCATCGCACGGTAGCGCTCACCATTCACAGTAACGCTGCGAACGGCGCCGAATCGATAATTCACGGTCATCACCAACACTGGCCGATACGGCTGCGATATTTTCTTCAGTTCGCACTCTACGTAAACGTGTTGGTGGTTTAATGTCCAACAATGTAAATTTGGTGCGAAATTTTGTCACAATAGCCCGAATAGAAGCCTCAGTAGGTCGATTAAACTGACCATAAAATGGAAGAAGGGCGCGATGAACTTTCTTAACAGAGCACGCATTTTGGTAATAAAATTCAATAATTTGCAAGCGTTGTTCGTTTGTAAGACGATTCATGATTAAATTATAGACCAAACTGAAGATGTTTGACAGTGACACAAGATACGAAACGTGCTTGAGCTGTCAAAACCAGTGTTGCCGAAAAGATAATAGCAAAAAAATCACTCTTTATTACAAATCGTCCTAAATAAATTCCTAACGATAATCAGCAAAATCCCAAATACTGTTCCAGAGCTGGAAAGTTTAAATTTTTTTGTGGAATATTAAAGTAGCTAAATAAAACTAATTTTATTCCTTTGGTAATAAAATATACGGAGTGGCGTTCAAAATTGAGGTATCCTTTTAATTTTAATAAGAAAATGATTTTTTCAGTTATTAAAAATAATAGGGAAATCAAGTAATTTTCAAACGTTTCTTTCAAAATATTCATTGTTTCTCTTGCTGTGCCACAAGTGGCACCATCCTTTTAAAACCACATATTCTCTACGTCTAAATCATGAATTTTCCACCAAAAAAAGTTTCGATTCATCTCCCTAAAGCGATTTCGGTTACCCGTATTCGCATATCCATTTTAGTCTTCTGCTTGTTGATGTAGCCATTGAGCTGGAAATGGGCTTCGCCGGTAAAGAGTATTTTGTTAAAAAAAAAAGAATTCTTATTTTATTCCTGTTTTTCGATGGCTCATGAAACGAATTGCCGACGTTATGTGTACTCAACTGGTTTTAAGCCTTTGATCCGCTGGATATTATAAGTTTTTAAAAAGGATATCACTATGCAAAATATTGTATAATGTGATTCGATATTTAATTGCTGCGTACGATGACGAATAGATGGTTTTGGATAATCATTTGTCTCAGTCATGTTCCTTCCAATACATTGGAAACGCCCGTATAAAAATTAATGTTTTTTTTTTGTTTACTTAGGTTAGGTTAGGTTGAAGAGAGGGGCATAAGCTATCCCAATCCGTTCATGATTACACTTGGGCCTCATAGGCCTGTAGTGCGCTCTATAATAAGGAGTTTCCATTCTACTGTAGGGAGCCTCCACCGATACCATGGAAACCTTTGAATTTGATTACGTTAAGCCCCTGGCTTTTTCAATGTATCTCCTTAAGTTCGTCCAACTAGAGCCCCTAAGAAATTCCATCCCCTGTATAATCTCCTGATTAACCCCCTTATTCATAAAAATTATGAGAAGCTTATAAGAGTGTAATAGAGCAAATTTCATATGAAATTTTGTTTTATTACGCTGTTATTAGACTGTCGTAATTTTTATGAATAAGGGGGTAAGTGTTTGTCTTCTAATTTGACTAAAAGCTGGACAGTAGCACAAGTAGTGCTCCAGTGTTTCGTCTTCTTCCTGACAGGCCTTGCATGTAATATCGTCAACGATATCCATTCGTGCCAAGTGATTCCTTAACTCTGTATGTTTACTTAAGCCAAATTGCCATAAAAATGTAATCTTTAATAAGAATAACAATTAAAAACCTTATATTCGACCGGGTCGAATTATAGATACCCTTCAAATATTTAGTAAGTAAATTTAAAATGTTTAATTTGGTGGGATAGAGTTCCTTTAAGGCATCTCTGTACCCACCCAATTTCAAGAAACTCTTGTGAAAGAGTCATTCCGGGAAGGGCCGTGGGAGAGACGTTTCACCTCTGCTAGATCAGAGAACATCTCAGCTTCTAATAGGCTTGAGGAATACAAATTGTTCAATATTTAGACTATTCTTGCATATAATATCGTACCTCAACGCCCACTAAAGGGGGCGGGGTGCAAAAATAGACTATATTATGTTTTCCATAGATGAACGTATGGGCGTTGCTAGATCGTCTTAGACTTTATCACTGATCAACAATATATGTACTTTATGGGGTCCAATTCTTTCTGGAGGGTATTGAAACTGTATTTTGGCGGGGTCGCTCTGGCAAGGGCTATGGGGGAGACATTTCACCTTTGTCATAAAACTCTAAAATAAATGTTTGGGATAATCAAGAATGATAAAATAAAGATTACGCCAACAAGCTGAAATAAAAATACTTTTCTGCGCATGATGGAGCTCTGACGTCACTCAACATGTGCTCTGATTGGCTAATAAAATTCAGTTGGAGAACTATTATGTTATTGTAAAAACATGACAGTTTGACAAATTGTTATTTTTCTACCTAAATTTTTTGAAAGCAAACAAATTCTTTATAATAATTCCATATATAGATTTTCATTACTTTTAATACAATATTTCACTATTGCTGCAAATAAAATATAGTTTTAAAAAAAAAAAAAATTTTTTATAGAGAACAAACGTCTCAAGGCCTTCTCAAGATTAACGTTTGCAAAGCTTAATTTCTGAATACGACATGATAAATTTTTTATAATGACATCACACTGACTTTTTGCTATATTTAGCCTAAAATTTTCCTTGAGAAGTGCATCTCTAAAAACGATTCGAATAAATATTTGCTTAATGTTAAAAAATGTACATACATTTTCATTTCCAAAGTTTTATTGTACGTTTGGAGGCCATGTTCTTTTTCAAAATCTTCAAGATCAGTCGGCCGTGGAGCATTTGCCGTGACCAATTTTTCTTCAAAACTATTCGAAATATCATTTTGTTTTTCAGTTTCACATAGTCTTTCATATACTTTTGCAACTTCAGTTTCATTAGCAGTTGTCGTTTCAATTTCAATAGCACTAGTGTCTAAAGAGGGAACTGCATGGGATTTTAATATTTTTGCACGCCGTTTGCTAAATCCTATTCATAACGCCTTAGTAATGTACTGCAAGAATTAATTTTGTTTTAACTTACCCATTTCAAATTTCAAGTTTCTTTCAAAATCCTCTTGCTTGAAATGTAAAGCACAAATTATTTCTTTATCCACATTTACAGGCTTCACTCTTTTGCAAAAGATTACCCATAACTTCCTTCGAGCTTCATCTTTTGGAAAATTGTAAAACGATTCAGCTTTTTTAAAACACAAACGTTTTATTAAAAATACTCAAAATATTAGGTTTTAACATAATTTCTAACTTGTTTTTTTGCTGTTACTTTGTTTGCATTTGTTACTTTCTTATCTCTTCAATTTATTTTGTTTTTTATTTTTCTTAGTTTTGCAGCTTTTAAACAACCAAATTTAAACACTTTTTTATAATTTTAATTATTTTAATATTTTTTATATGTATTTATTATAAAATATGACACGAAATTCGTTGTTTATTAAGCACCGATGAAATACTTTTTTTAAAACTCTCTGAGTAAATTAATTACAGGGCTGCCAACTATTACAAAATAGATAAATTTTTTGTAAGAAATTATAAATTTCTCATATGATACAGACTTGGTAACCTTTGCGAGGTGCTACTACGTCATCAAACGGTAAATCATGCGCAAGGCGTAATCTTTATTTTATCATTCTTGGGGATAATTAAATACTAAACTAAATTTTTTTTTTGATAGGTTCATTTAGGGGGCAAAGGGGGAGGAGAGGGTAAGGCAGAGTTACGTCTCTTGGTCATTAAAGGTTAAAAATTTTATTTTTAAGTAATGTGGGCTTAAGTAAACCAATTTGTTAAGTTCTTACACTATTTTTGCATATAATAACGCCCACTAAAGGGGCGGGGTCCAAATTTTTTTTTTATTATTTTATGGCTCCAATTTTAACGCGTTGGACTTTCTTTGTTGTTTTTTAGAGGTTGGTTTCGGTTTAGATTTAGCCCATTTACGAACTTGACCTGTGCTAACTTTCAGCATTTGTCTATACCAAATTTTAGGGGTCTGTCTTGGACATGGCTAGATCGTCTTAGATTTCATCACTGATCAAGAATATACTTTATGGGGTATTAGAGGGATATTTCGCTGCGTTACATACGGAATGACAAAGTGAATATACCCTGCAATTATTTTTTGTGGGGTATAAAAATAGAGTTTTTATATACTAAATATTTAGAGGGTATTTAAGATTCGACCTGGTCGAATATAACGTGTTTAATTGTTTTTAAGCCACTTTTTTATTTATTAAAATACTGTACTTTAAAAGAGTTCTTGTGTTAATCAAAATTTTTTTCACAGTCTTCTTTTGAGTGGAACTCTTTGTTTTGTAAAAACCGAAAGTTCCTTAATGAAATAATGAACCACAAAAGTTATTTTACTTTTCAATGTAAACCCGTAAAGGGTCACTCCTCATTTGAAATGAAATTACATTTTCCTAGAGTCAATGTTTTTGCTACTGAGATAATAACTCTTAGGCTAAGCTCTTGAAATGAAGTTAATATTAAAATAATATTAATTCCATCCTCTTGGATATTAAACACATAAATAAATATAGACAATTACTTACATACATACTCACATACATATATAACCATATCGATGGTCACAATTAGAAATGGTCTAAGTCGTATTTTTAAGAAATTGACTTTATCAGTGATTTCAATGCTTTTCACACAAATAAACCTCGTCACAAAAATAACTATTTTACAAATAAAGGAGAATTGCAGTTTTTCTTTGGTTTTTACCTTCTGTTGCAAAGTAACAATTAGTTTTGTTAGGCCCTTTCTACTTGCGTCCATCGATATGTACATACACATCAATGTACGTGTGTATAAATTTTTATGAATTTACACACTTCATGGTTGTTAAATTGAATTTATTCGTTGCGGAATTTATTTGCATATAAAAATAAATGCTCCTGAATGTATGCATAAGGATTCCATTATGCGTCTATAAACGACTCATACGTGCATGCGGGGGAAAAAAAACATTTCCATTTCCATGTATTTGTGTATCATAGCACACATACATTTGCAGGCTTATTCACATTCCACTTATTCAATTATTTAAACATGATTGTAGTTGTTAAAACTGATATGTGTAAGAGCCTTTTTTTGTGAGTTGTTCCCTGTAAAAATATCTTTTGCTTTTAATTCTTATGGCTGCTACATATTTATATAGTCGTCGTTTTTGTTGTTTCATAATTTATTAAAATCGTACAGTTTTAACAATTGTTTTTTGGCAGAATAATTATATGGTCGTAGCATGTATGCGTGTGCGTGTGTGTGCGTTAGTATGCATTTGTTTTAATCTTTACTCAAGTACTTTGCAATTAGTTTCCTTAACTCCTATTTGTTTGTATTGTGTTCAACTGATTTTTTATTTTTGTCTCTGCTCAGACTTTTATTTCTATTGTTCGTTTTATGTGTGTGAATGTGTACTGATAAGTTTAACAAATATATTTTAATTTAATTAATTATGAGTGTGTGACTTCAACATATTTGTTTTTAGTAAACGTATAATTATATTTATAGAAACTGGTGTTTTAAAAAGTCTCTTAAGTCATTTTGCTCTACATCAACAGAGCACATTTATAATTTTGGAAATTCAGGTGATTTAAGATACAAACAAGTAAAAACAATATATTCGTCCGTGTCGAATCTTTAATACCCTCCAAATATTTAGCAAATAAAAACTCTATATCTATTCTTATTAAAATTTACATTTTTATGGTACAGTCGACTCTTGATAATTTGAAACTCGTTAATTTGAATCTCGCGGAAATTTCAACTGTTTTCCAAGTCCCTTGAAAAACACTCAATAAATTGAAAAATATCTCTGTAATTTGGTCCCCTCAATAATTTGGAATTATTTGAATGGCATTTTGATCGCCGACACGCTATATTTTGAATTTTTTGGCTCTACGCTCTATAATTTGAATTATTTTAATTGCTGTGTTTAATGCAAAATATAAAATAAATAAAACAACCATTTATTTTAGTTTTTTGCGATGTGCTACAAAAATGACATTTTGCTCGCCAACGTTCTATAATTTGAAGTTCGGTTATTTTACACTCTTTAATTTGAACTCCTAATGTGATTTTGTTGCTGTTTTTGAAAGAAATTTAAATCGTTTGCATTAGTTGCTGTGCCACGATTTTAGTACACACCACTACATTGACAGTTCCCAACATAAAAAATTAAATTTCTTTGCTTTGGTTTTGCGGAATTTAGTGCGTGCAAATGGTTTTGCTTTTTTTTTATGAAAACTCTTGTTAATTTGAATTTTTTCTGTCTCTCTTTCGATATTTTGAAGTCTCGTTAAAATGAAAACTCGATTATTTGAACTTTTTCTCTGGTCCCTTCAGTTTCAAACAGTCGACTGTATTTGGCTTAAGTAAACAAGAAAAAAATTTATTTTAAAACGGCCGTTTCCAATGTGTTGGGAGGAGCATGACGGAGACACCTTTCCGTCAGCAAAAAAAACTTAATATTTTATTAAACTGAATTAAGATTTTATAGACTAATTGTTCGAAAATTTTGTTGCTTAATTTTTAAATTCAGAAAGACATGATAAATATTCCAAGGCACAAAGGAAAGTCAACATCAGTTTTAAGTTATTCAACTTACAAAGCAGAGCAGAACAGCTGTTTTCGAAAGCCGCAACGCTTGCAGCATCAGTGCTCATGTGTATTGTGTGTGTCACCACTTACTAGGTGGCTTACATGGTGTTCACACATGCATTTTTAATTGAGTCAATAATAAGTTAATTGAAAAGTGTCCACACATACTCAATATAGCTAACTCAATTAGCGTTTGACCTGTTGTTGTACGAAATAAATTTTTTATTTTTCATTTGTTTTAATTGTTAATTAACAAATTTTATTTTAAAAACTCACCCTCAACTTGACTCGCCATTTTTTTTTTGTGAATTTGTTTACATATGGGCTGTCAAATTTCATAAAGTTTGTTTAGTAGGCATTATGGTGCTCACTACACAAACTTTTACAGAGCTGCATTTTAGACCTTGCTCAATTTTATAGACAATTAAGCGTTAATTGATCAATTTGCTAATTAAAATTTTGTATGTGTAATTGAGCTCAATAATGTTGTTAATTGCGATAAACTCAATGAATATGATAACAGTTCTTATTTAAACAAACGGCAACACGGATATTAATACAAAAATGTGTTAACATCAGTTCGATACAATTCTCGTATGCAATATTCTAATAAAATTTGTGTAAATAAGAACTGCTATCATATTCAACTAAGCCACTTAATAAGTGATGACAAACACAATAGATACACATGAGCACTGATGATGAAAGCGTTGCGGCTTTCGAAAACAGCTGTTATCATACTTACTTAATATTTTATATTAACGTGCAAAAAAGGCACTGAGACAACCTGATGGGTCACAGTTCCTTTAAGACATATCAGTGCGCAGTTTTAAAAGTCTATACAGGGTCACTCAAGAAGGGCCGTGGAAGAGACATCTCACCAAAATCATAAAAACTTAAAATCTAAATATTCTAAAGGGTGGGTGGAGGGGTAGAGCTGGAGCAGATCGGAGAATATATTACTTTCGCCGTAAAGGCGTATAAATTAAATTGGTAAGGAATACAGGCTTAAGGAATACAATATGTTAAATATTTACAATATTTTTTTCTTATAATATGTAATTTCAAAGCCCACGGAAGGGGGCGGGGTCAAAAATAGACTATATCATGTTGTCCACAGACGAATGCATGGGCATTATTAGATCTTCTCAGATTTCATAACTGATCCAGAATATATACATATACACTTAATGGGGTCCAATTCTTTTTGGTGGGTATTAGAACTGTATTTTGCGGGGTCACTCTGGCAAGGGCCGTGGAATAGACATTTTACTTTTGCCATAAAATACTAAAAATAAATTTTTGGGGTAAAGTGGATTTTTTTTATAGAGCCATTTGGGTGGCAAAAGGAGGGGAGATAAGGATCAGGTGTCGTCATAGCTTCGTCATTTAAACTTAAAATTTTTATTTTTAAAGAATGCAGGCTTAAGTAATACAATTTGTTAAATTTTTGTTAAGTGACTCCCTCTAAAGGAGCCGAGGTCCAAAAATTAACTTAAAAAAATTACAAAAGAAAAAACTTTAAAACTTATGTTGTCTTTTAGAGGTTGGTTTAGTTCTTCTTAGGGGAACTTTTCAAACTCTAGCCCGATTCAGTCTGTTTACGAGCTTTACCTGTGCTATCCTTTAAAGTATATCTGTACCAAATTTCGAGGGTCTATCTCATTTCGTTTGTACTGAATCGTGATTTCCAAAGACGGACGGACATGGCTAGATCGTCTTAGATTTAATCACTGATGAAGAATATATATTCTTTAGCTGCGTGACATACGGAATGACAAAGTGAATATACTCTCCAATTCTTTTTTGGAGGGCTTAATAAGAGTGTTTTACCAAACTTTTATTAGTTTTTTACCTTACCATAGCTTTGCGGTTAAAATTAGAGAGAAGATGCAGGGATAGACTTTAGAGTCAACCCTTTTCCATTTTTTTAAGGAACGGGGTCCAACATCATCGCCAGAATGAACGTGTACAAAAACGGATGTAAGGATGATATTCTCAGCACATCCAAAAGAATTGTAGTATCGCTCTTGCTGATACTACATTTCTTTTAAATCATCTGTCCCCTCAGTATTATCTCCTCCTTTCTAGTTCCATCGCAATGCACTGCATGTGCGGGTCATCCCCTGAGTACTTGTCTGAATTGAAAAAAAATTGGTTTCTTATGTAAAGTTAACAAAAATAGGAATTTTTTATTATTATTGTTTTCCTCCGTTGAAACCCTTTATATATCAGAAGTGCACTCACAATGTTTATATATCCTCAAAATGTTTATTTTATCTGCCAGATTTATACCTCAAAAGGGCGGATACATTTGAGGTTAGAAAGCAAGTTGGCTTAAAAATACCATTCCTTTTGACAAATTCAGTTTTATTGATACCACTATAAAGTAGAAATATCAGAATTAATTGTAGAGTATCAGGTGGAGCCAATGTCCGCCTCTAGTATGTCGGCAGACGTCCGGTCTTTTTACAAAAATTTTAACCATATTTTGCAAAAAAAAAAAACTTCGCTTATCTCTTTTCAGTTATTTGTGGTTCGTTCATGTAAACCCGGCCTTTCAAATGGCCCCGGAGAAAATTACACAGCGGCGCACAGTGGGGTTTTCGATGGCTAAAATGGGAATTAGTTCGTGGTGACTTTCCCTGTTTATAATTTTAGATTTTTTTGGTCAATATCAATTAAAAAGAGCGATTTTCGAAGTTGGGAAAACAAAAATTGGCGGAATAGGACTGCGGGAAGGAGTACTCCCCATACAAAATAATATTAACAAATCTGCTATCTAGAAACCTTTGACAGTAAGAGGCTTCAAATTATTATTATTATATTTTTACTATTATTAGTTCATTATTTAATGCAAGTTAAAAAGGGAATAGAAATACATATTTTAACAGCTCTATTACGTATCTAATGCTTATCAATAACCATCATCATCTGTATAATTGGTATAAATATCATTATCATCATCACTGGCATTTTCTTCACTATCGAGACTTGAATCAAATATTAAGAATTGAATTGCTTCCATAGGAAAATTATGGGTTTTTTTCTCTTTAAATTTTCTAATATATGATATAACAGGATCTGAAGTAACTAATAGTCTTTTAAATATATTTTCATTTGATTTTTCTCTAGAACATTTTCGCGAAAAATGCTGCGTAAAACTTTTTAAATCTTTGCTTCGAGCTCCCTGTGCTTCTTCCGTCAACTCTACAATTGGTAGTAAAGCGTGTTTTACTATTTCTGGTCCATGGATTAAAAACTTATCGATAGTTGAGGACATATAATACCAGAAATGCGAAATCTTGAAAGGCATTAGTGTTTATTTGAAAATCACTAGAAATGGTAACCATAATTGAATGCAGTTGTCTTACCAATTTTGCATCCAATTTTGTAATATTCGCTTAGGTTACTTATTGTTTTTGTTGCTATTATTGTTTAAAATTTGTATTGTTTTCCCTTTCTTCTTTTAATATGTTTTTATCTAGTCTAATTTAATAATTAAACCCAAGCTCTCATGAAAACAAAAGCAACAATAACACTAATGTTGGTATTGCTTTTTATAAAAAGTTAGTTTTTTATATGTGGGTGCGCAACAATACATTTGAATTTTATTTCAAAACGTGCAAAAAAGTGCAGATAAATTCTTCATATATATTTTCAAAAGCGTTTAAATTATTAATTTGGCTTTATTCACAACTATTTATCGACATATTTCCCGAAATTCACTAATTTATAGGATTGCGCGTGAAAATTAATTAAAAATAATAACTCAATTTACACATAAAAACAAAAAAACATAAATTAATCTTACTAACCTGAGGTTGAAGGTTCAATTAAAATATTTTTAATTATCACTTTGGAAAACACTCAAACCGAATTTTTAAGACAACAAAAGTTGAAATTTATATTGCACGCGAGAAAAACATCAAATAACTCAAATTTTAAAATTGTATAGTGACATAACGGTAGTTGTCAAAAACAAAATGTTTGCACTAGTGATGTGGAATGTTGTGTACTTTTACCGACCACAAAAATTTATTCGGTTCTCCTAAATTTAATTTTCCAATTAATTCCCATTTTTGGTATCAAAAACCCCACAGTGCGGCGTTAAACTATAAGAATGAGGCGGCCAATTGATATCGTCAAATGGAGAAATTAGGCGATCCGCAAATTTCTCATGCAATAACTGAATTCTTTGGCCGGCTGTGTGGCGTGTCGTGCCGTTTTGCTGAAAGCAACGGACAATGATGTCAACATTAGAAAATTTCGGACACAAAGAATCGCATATCATGGACTTATAGCGCAGAGAATTCCCGGTGACGACGTTTCCTAGCTGATTTCCGAAAAAAGTACGGGCCGCCTGACCTGATGCTTCCTGAACACAAACCCCAACATGCAGCCACTTTCTTGGTATCAAATGATTTTGGGAGGACTGTTTGTGAGCCCTCTATGCGACAATTTTAGAAAATAGGCCTCATGAAAGGGCAAAGTGCCTCTGGTGATGTCCAATTGTAGCGAACGGCCACTACTTGATGTTCCAGGCTCATTCTCAATACTTTGCTTTGCAGCGGATATATTTGCATTACTACGACCACTAAAAGCATATTTTATTATTCTGTTGCCCGCAACAGTACCGTGAGCCCCGAATTTAGCGCTTGCATTATTCGCAGCGGTCTTAAGAGGAGCCTGATTATGAGGAAAAGCTGCTCGAATTTTACGAAGTGATACAGTAAAATGTTTATCATTTTGATAGTAAATTTTCACAACCAAAGTTCTTTGGTCAAGAGCGTAACTTTCCATGGTTAAAATTCCCAACTTTTTACCAAATAAATATTAAAGAATGGCAGCTGAGGTCTTGACATTTCGTCATTTGACACACAAGTTACTTCCTAACCTCAAATTTGCCCACCCGCATATCTGAAGTGGATTCACAATATTTCCTCCCAATTTATATTTTTTTCTTTTAGATTTATATTTCATAATTCCCAAATTCATGCCCAGATTTTGTCCTTGTCTCAAGACCGAAAATATTTAAAACTAATTTTTCCAAGTAATTCGTATTGACAATACGGTGGAGTTATACTTTTTAATGTTTCTTTATTTTGCTTAAATTTAAAGTTTCTTTTTTCATAATAATTAATTTTTGATTTTCATTCAATTAAACTTAGTTTGCCTTTTAAACTAAATTACAAACTAAATGTTTAAATATTTATGCAAAAAAAAAATTCTCTGATATTTACAAAGTGTTAATGAATGCTCAAGTAAAATTCCGCTTCCGATATAAATAATAGATTTTAATAATAGAAAATATCTTAAATCTGTATTAAAATTAGTTATTGTTTATTTAAATTCTTATATACGAGTAATTTACAGCAAACGGCAAGCTTATTTACAGTTTCTTAATTGTTTAAAAGAAGCCAGTTTTTGTTATAATATTATTTCGGAATAATTGACGTTTACTATGCAAGCAAAATGTTTTTATAATTATTTAAAGTTTTATACAAAATTTCAAAAACAAAAATTTCTAAATTGCACTGGCCCTTTTGTTTAATAATAATTAAAATCTGCTACAAGTTTTTAATTTTATATTACAAAAGTTTTTTTTTTTTTTTTTGGTTTCATCACATTTTGTTTTGTTGATTTCTCCGCACCCTTTCTCAGACTCTAATCTTTCGATTGTGTGCGATATTTACGCATTTCCATTATTTGCAACAGTTTCTGTTGCATCTTGCAATTTTATGAATGCGAATGACTTAGATGATGTGCCGCACCCAAGGGATGAAAGTAGGGGCCGTATGGTGGATATGGCATGGTGTGTGAGTAGAGCAGACTGCTGGCATAGGCACCGGGTCCGAATGTGCCACCCGATGGCGGCGGTATGGTGGGACTGTTGACATCCATGCCGGGATTTTGTTTTTTCCATTTAGTGCGACGATTTTGAAACCATATTTTAACCTGAAATGATATGAAGAGCAAAAAGATTGCATTAAGTAAAATAGATTTTGCAGATTTTAATTGTAATAGAAACAAGTAAAAACGTTATATGCGACTGGGTTGAATCTTAAATACCCTACAAATATTTTGCAAATAATTTCCAAATGTGTAACCTGCTGGGCCAGAATTCCTTTAAGACATTTCTGTGCCCAATTTTAAAACTCTATTATGTCAGGGTGTCTTTGGGACGAGTCGTGGGAAAAACATCTCATCTTTGTCGTAAAAACTAAAAAAGTGAATTCATACACTATTAAGTGTAAACTAAATTTTTTTTTGATAGGATCAGTTATGTGGCAAAGTTGAATGGAAGGGCGGGGCAAGAAAAGATCAGAGAACATCTCCGTTTTGTCGTAAAAGCTTAAAAATTTAATTTTTAAGGAATGTAGACTTAAGGAATGCAATTTGTTAAATATTTACAAAATGTTTGCTTCTACTAAAGATCGCGGGGCGAAAAATTAATTTTTCTGATTCCGAGTTCAACTCTTTGGATCTTCTTTGACATAAAAATATCTCATTTAATTAACAAAATTAAAAAAAAAAAACTTTAAAAATGATATTGTTTTTTAGAGTTTGATTTAATTCTTCTTAGGAAAACTTCTTTCCCTCTGGCCCGATTCGGTCCATTTACGAGCTTGACCTGTGCTATCCTTGAATTGTACCTATACCGAATTTTAAGGGTCTGGCTCTTTGTGTTTCGACTGAATCGGCATTTCCGCAGATGGACGGGCGGACGGACGGACATGGCTAAATCGTCTTAGATTTCATCATTGATCAAGAATATATATAATTAATGGGGTCATAGAGGGATATTTCGCTGCGATACACACGGATTGCCAATTCGTTTTTGGAGGGTATAAAAAGGACAGAAGCGTTGATTTAATTTAAGAAATGAAATGGCGTTCGTTGAAAATTCTAACTTGAAAGAAAATTATTTAATTAGTAGAGGTTTGAAGCAGCCTTATCATGAACTTCACTTTGGAAAATTTTCAACTTAAGTTTAAAAAATTTTACATGTTAAGTTTCACAAGTTCAGAAGTCTCCATGTGAAAATCTACCTATGCAGCAATCGTTTCGGCTGACGAACCAGACTGATTTTTAAGTTTTCTATATTAAATTTATTTATAATAAAAATGGCTTTTGGTGATGTTAAAACTCCACAAGGACTAAAGGAATTGAATAATTTCTTAGCCGACAATAGCTACATGAATGGTTACGAACCATCAAAGGCCGATTTATCTGTGGTCGATGCTTTAGGAAATGCCCCTACCGGTGATGTACCACAAGTACAACGTTGATACCGTCACAATGCTTCTTTCGAAGCTGGTGAAAAGGCTGCTTGGGGCGGTTCCCCATTGCCACATGCTGCTGGTGCTAAACCTACCGTTGCTGCTCCTGCTACCGCTGCTGATGACGATGATGATGTCGACCTGTTCGGTTCCGATGACGTAGGAAAAGATGCTGAAGCTGCCAAAATCCGCGAAGAACGTGTGGCGGCCTATGCTGCTAAAAAATCGAAGAAACCCGCCCTTATTGCAAAATCCTCTGTGCTGCTCGATGTCAAACCTTGGGACGACGAAACCGACATGAAGGAAATGGAAAAACAAGTACGCACCATCGAAATGGACGGTCTTTTGTGGGGTGCCTGTCGGCTATGGTATTAACAAATTGCAAATCATGTGCGTAATTGAAGATGATAAGGTTTCAATTGATTTGTTGACCGAGACGATTCAGGAATTTGAAGATTTTGTACAATCTGTCGATATTGCTGCCTTCAACAAGATATAAAAAGCGGACGTTAAAAAAAGAAAAAGTGTTCTCCATCAGCGCATTTCAATAAAAGATTTGATACAAATTTATAAAAAAAAATTAAAAAAAAGGCTGAATGTCATTCAAATATATGATTCTGGCTATAAGAGGTTCCACTGTATTTAAGTATTTTGATCCCAAGGCTAGTTAACAGATTCAGGGATACAGGGCATCAATGGAATTTATATATTTAAAGGTTTCACATCAAGAGTAGGAAGTATTTTCGTGATTTAAAAAAAAAATATATAATATTTTTGTGCAAAACCAAAAAATTCCTTTCTGTTCTTACCTGAGTTTCCGTTAAAGACAGACTTATGGCCAAATTCAGTCTCTCGCACACACTCAAATAACGTGTCGTTTTAAATTTGTTCTCCAAAGACACCAGCTGCTCATAAGTAAATGCAGTACGAGCTCTACGTGGCTTTGAGCCACCGCCACCATTCTGAGACTTTCCATCACCATTGCGACTGCCACCCTTTTTAGAATCCGTTTCACTCGCATGATCATCCATATCACTCATGCCATCATCACACATGTCATCCTGATCCATGTCGTTAAGGTCATGGGCTAAAAGAAGGCAAGAAACAAAACAAAATAATACATCAAAGAACATTCAATGGCTGGTAATTTACGGGGGAGAATAATGAACGATTAAATTAAATGACATAAAAATAGAATAAAATAAATTAGCATTTATTTAGTCAGTAATAAATTGATTCAACTCAATCCCAAACAGAGGACATGGTCATCAATCATTGAGGGCGTACAATAGAATAGCTTTTTTTATATTTATTTTGAGTGACAAAATGTTTAAGCTGACCACCTTCTGCACTTAACCGTATAATGACCACTTGCAAATGTTATTTTACATGATGGCCAGCCAGCAAACCCCCTTAAATGCTCTCAGATTTTATAAAAACAAATTTAAATCAATCACTTTCATTTCACTTGTCCCCATCATCATTTTGCCATCATCATCATCATCGTACGAGTAAAGAAAGGAAGAGAAAAAGGTCCTTCCAGCAGCAGCTACACATGTCCACTGATGTCACCGGTGTAAAGTAATAAAAAAGAAATTATTCAATCAATATTTTGCCGTTTGTTGCAGAAAAATTAATTGGAAAACATTTTTGTTTTTGTTTTAGATCTTGTGTTTTAGAGGGTGTTTGTTTATTTTCCATTTTGCTGTTATCTATTCAAATACATTCTCAATTAAAATCATTATGAAGAGTTTGGAATACTTTTTTGTTTGTTTTGTTATTTGTTTACTTCTTCATTGTCTTGTCTGATTCCATAATTTTTTTTTTCTTTATATAGACAATTACGTTTCCGATTATACACTTTCTATCCCTTTCCTATTGCCTATTGCAACAGTTTTAATATAAATAATGTGTACAGGTATAGGTCCAAGCCTCCGAAGGTAAATCACTGGCCAAATATTACACCAGTCCATATCGAATGAAACTTCAATGGATATTTCGATCGCTGGCCCCTACATGCAGTGTTTTGAGAGGACAGATGAAGAAGATGAAAAGATGAATAATTTTTTTATACCCTTCACAAAAGTTGAAAGGTTAGGTGGGTCATTCGTGCGTAAATTCCTCAATATTAACATGCGACCACATAAAGTATATATATTTTGGATCCTTATAAATAGCGATGACGAATGAGCGAAGTCCCAAGCCGCCAGAGGAGCTAGAAACTTCATTCTTATACTGATGGATTTGAAATGAATTTAGATAGAGAAAAATCCGAAATACGGTTCCAGAGCTGGGAAACTTAACTAGCCAAACCCAAATTTTTGTTTGTTTTATTGTTAATTAAACCTATTTCACACTTTGGGAACAATATAATAAAAATTAAAAACTAAAAAAATTTTTTTTCCAGGGATGGGAAATCGAAATTTTTTTAACATAAAAATTGCCATACAAGTTCCTTATTTTGGTTTTTAGTGAGTCAAACCTATCTTATACTTCAGGAAGAATGAAATTTTTTATAAAAACCAAAAAAGGAAAAAAATCCGATTTCAGGGTTGGAAAATCGAAATTTTTTATACAGAAAAATAGCCATATAAGTTCCTAATTTAGTTTTTTTTTGTGAACTAAACCTATTTTATACTTCAGGAAGAAATAATTTGGTATTAAAAATCAAAAAATTAGACATTCGATTCCAGGGTTGGAAAATCGATTTTTTTTGGTATGTAGAAGTAGCCACAAAGTTCCAATTTTTTTTTTTTTAAATTTTTGGTACAGACAATTGGTATTTAAATTCTAAAAAAATTATCTGCAGGGTCGGACAATTGAAAATTTTTTTATACAAAAAAAAAAAAAAAAAAAAAATAGCCATATAAGTTCCAAATTTAGTTTTTTTTAGTGAATTAAACCTATTTTATACTTCAGAAAGAATTAAATTAGACATTCGATTCCAGGGTTGGAAAATCGACATTTTTTTTGGTACGTATTATTCGTAAAATTTTTGGTACAGACAAAATTTGGTATTAAATTATGGTAAATTCTAAAAACCTTATCTCCAGGGTTGGACCATTGAAAATTTTTTAATACATAAAACTAAGCAAAGATTATTGGCTGTTTATCTGCTTTAGCTCCGGCTAATTTTTTCTTCAGGGCCGACGAAGGAGGGTAATGTTACTCTGCTCTTTAGTAGATGATAGCGTTAGTCACTGCCCGCATTGATCAGTGATCAATGCTATGCCTTCGTTACTGGATACAAATGTCATTCCGCCGACCCATTTCACAAGTTTGGGAACAAGAAATAGTTACTCGGGGCAAATTTTCAATACTAAGTTTTTTCTTTCTAAAATATAAAATATATTTGATTATCAAGGAAAATAATTTGTTTTATTTAGTTACTTTAATATTCTAAAATAAGTTTTGATTTTCCATGTCTGGAACATTTCTGATTTCTAATAGCATTAAATTTCTTTCGAAAAAATAAAATAAGAAAAAGGAAAAAAATATTTTTATTATTATCTTAATTCAATTTAATATAAAAATTATTTTACTTAGTTAATTTTATGTGACAAGCAATAGTTTCAATTGTCCAACCCTGAAATCAGTTATCATGTTTGATTTTTAATACCCAATTTAAGCCTTCTTGAAGACTAAAACTTATTTAATTTGCAAAAGACAATTACAGTCGACTCTTGATAATTTGAAACTGAAGGGACCAGAGAAAAAGTTCAAATAATAGAGTTTTCATTTTAACGAGACTTCAAAATATCGAAAGCGAGACAGAAAAAATTCAAATTAACAAGAGTTTTCATAAAAAAAGCAAAACCATTTCCACGCACTAAATTCCGCAAAAGCAAAGCAAAGAAATTTAATTTTTTATGTTAGCAGCTGTCGATGTAGTGGTGTATACTGAAATCGTGGTACAGAAACTAATGCAAACGATTTAAATTTCTTTCAATAACAGAAACAAAATCACATTAGGAGTTCAAATTAAAGAGTGTAGAATAACCGAACTTTAAATTATAGAACGTTGGTGAGCAAGATGTCATTTTTGTAGCACATCGCAAAAAACTAAAATAAATGGTTGTTTTATTTATTTTATATTTTGCATAAAACACAGCAAATAAAATAATTCAAATTATAGAGCGTAGAGCCAAAAAATTCAAATTATAGCGAGTCGGCGATCAAAAAGCCATTCAAATAATTTCAAATTATCGAGGGGACCAAATTACATAGATATTTTTCAATTTATTGAGTGTTTTTCAAGGGACTTGGGAAAACAGTTCAAATTACCGCGAGATTCAAATTAACGAGTTTCAAATTATCAAGAGTCGACTGTATTTAGTTTTAGTTTTTTTTTTTTTATCTTGGAGCAGCACTCAGGGGATGACCCCTATATATGCAATGCATTGCGCTGGAACTGAAAACGAGGGGATAGTATTGAGGAGACAGATTAGGAAAGATGAGAAGATAGACAGTTGTTTTTGTAGCTATTTCAACCGTTTACTTCGCCGTCTAATTTTTGCTGCAGGGCCGACGAAGGTGGGTGCTGTTACTCTGCTTTTTAGTACATGATAGTGTCAGTCGCTGCCAATTATGTTCAATGACCAGTGACTATGCCTTCATCCCTGAAAACAGGCTTGCAACAACTAACACAACCACGCACTAATGCTGATCAGAAGAATTCAACACAATATTTCATGACTCAGCGCGGGCTCGAACTCACGACCCTCCGCTTTATAGTCTCGTGTTCTACTACTTCAGCCAACGGCACCCACAAATTTTAATTATTTTAATGCGATTTTCGAGAACTAATTGTCAGAACTATGTTGTTGTTGGTGTTGCCACAATTATAAATACACAGCTCTTGGGGAAAAACACTTTACATACTTTATGGCATCGATGATGCTAACCTTAAAATAGATTAAGTACGGAATGCATTTTTCAAAATTATCCTTTTTATACCCTCCAAAAAAGAATTTGGAGGGTATATTCACTTTGTCATTCCGTTTGTAACGCATCGAAATATCCATCTCAGACCCCATTAAGTATATATATTCTTGATCAGTGATGAAATCTAAGACGATCTGTCCGTCCGTCTGTGGAAATCACGATTCAGTCCAAACGAAAGGAGATAGACTCTTGAAATTTAGTATAAATATATTCTGAGGCTTAGAGCAGGTTAAGTTGGGAAATGGGCTAAATCGGGCAAGGGGGAAAAAAGTTCCCCTAAGAAGAACTAAACCAACCCAGAAAAAACAACATAATTTTTAAAGTTTTTTGGTTATTTTGTTAAGCAAATTATATATTTTTATGTCAAATACAGTCCAACGCCTTAAACTAGAGCCATAAAATAAAAAAAAATTGAACCCCGCCCATTTTAGTGGGCGTTATTATATGCAAAAATAGCATAAAAATTTAACAAATTGTTTTACTTAAGCCTACATTCCTTAAAAATAAAATTTTTAAACGTTAATGACGAAGCTGAAACGATACCTGGTACTCCTCCGCCCTACCCCCTCCTCCCCCTTCACCACCTAAATGACCCTACCAAATAAAAAAGAAAAAATTTTTTTTTAATTTTGTATGTAATCATCCCAAGCATTTATTTTTAGAGTTTTATGACTGCCTGTTTCTGCCCTACCCTCTCCTCCCCCTTTTCCCCCTAAATGGCCTTACCAAAAAAAAAATTTTTTTTTTCTATTTTGTATGTAATCATCCCAAGCATTTATTTTTAGAGTTTTATGACAGAGGTGAAATGTTTCCCCCACAGCCCTTGCCAGAGCGACCCCGCCAAAATACAGTTTTTATACCCTCCAAAGAGAATTGGACTCTATAAAGTAAATATGTATATTCTTGAATAGTGATGAAGTTTAAGACGGTCTAGCAATGCCCATACGTTCGTCTGTGAAAAACATGATATTGTCTATTTTTGAACACCGCTCCCTTTAGTGGGCGTTGACGTACGATATTATATAAATGAACTCTGTGCCACCAAGTTAAACATTTTAAATTCACTTACTAAATATTTAGAGGGTATTTAAGATTCGACCCGGTCGAATATAACGTTTTTAAATGTTTTTTTGTTAAATATATAAACAATTTACAAGATTTGGGTCAGCGTTTTCATGATGAAATTTCAAACCAAATCCATTATTTACAGCGAATTGCATATCAGAACCTTTATATAATTGTGGACAAACAATTGGTCATTATAATAAACTTAAATCATATCAAACAGTATTTGCATCTTAAAGATTTAAACGTTAAAAAAAATCTCTCCGAAGTGGTTTTATGCGTTAGGATTTCCTAGGCGTAATTGGCCCATGTGAATATATAATTGATAATGTAGAACGAACACAATTTTAAAAACTAAACTACTCCTAATATTTCCTTATTCATAGAAAAAACATTAAAAAAGAAATATACTCGTACATCGTATATAAAAACAACGATCGTGACATATCTCCAGAAATGCGTAATATCACCGATCTATTCTGGTCGTTATAGTAGGCTTTCGTAGGCCAAATACTTGTATTTCATCCTTTGATAGAAATAGTTTGTTTTCAAATTTCCGTTTGCAACACAATTGTTTGGATTTACATACACTTAATTTAGATTTATTTCTATTTACATACAATCAATCCCATGCCACCTTTTGCCAAGAAAGTATTTTTGAATTTTTGATTTACAGTTTGAAAAGGGTTGACATTTCCGTATAAAATTTGAATATCGCAGGCTGGCTGCATGATGTTTGTATGTGAGTGCGTACTTGTGTCCTTTTTTTAATATCCCAGCATATAACTGTAAATCTGTATTTTCTATGGTCTCAACTTGATGTAGTCGATTTGATTCCAATTTATTTTGCTAAGAACTTAACATTTAACAATGTTGTTGTCAAGCTTGTCACAATTTTTCCTTAAATGCTTGAGTGCATTTTCAAACGCTTTATAATCTCTGTTAGCTCGAGGAAAACATCAGCAGCAACAGCTAACCCTATTTTCCTATTCCTATTCCGTGTTATGCTGCAGCAAAATAACCCTCTTTTACAAGAGATTTTAAACAGATTCCGTTCAGTAGCTTGTGGCAACTAAATTGTTTTGTTGTGTAGTTAATTTGTTAACAAGTAAACTTTTATTTAACCGTTTTCTTCTAATTCCTTAATGGTTATACGATTTTGTTGTTGTTGTCTTTGGAAAATTTTCAGGCTTGAAAACATTTTAAGAACAATTTGCTGATACCAGAAAATAAAAGGTTTAAGTAAGAATTTCCTTCGAGCAAAGAAACTTCTTATAATTGCGGGTGACTAATTTAAAGAAGATTATTACGAATTTGTTATGGCTTCCAAAGGGTTTACTTTCTATGTAATTATTACAATATTAAGTATATTTTTAATGAGGCCAATTAAAAATATAATCTAAATATTATAAGTCGATTTTTTTTATTACTCTTGAAAAAATTTGGTCATGGGAGCGAGACATTCTTTATAAGGAGAGAAACTTCCTTGTATTAATTTTTTTTAAATATTTTTAAATCTTGTAAAAGTGACTTTATAAATTCTATGGCAATAATAGAATTCAGTGCCCAAGCCGTTACATCCATGAAGGTAAAACTTTTTGGGTGCTGTTGGCTGAAGTAGTAGAACACAAGCGGAGGGTCCCCGCGCTGAATCATGAAATATTGTGTTGAGTTCTTCTGATCAGCATTATGTCATGGTTGTATTAGTTGTTGCCAGCATGTTCTCAGTGACGAAGGCATAGCACTGTACTGACACTATCATGCGCTAAAAAGCAGAGTAACAGCAACCTCCTTCGTCGGTCCTGTAGCAAAAATTAGCCGGCGAAGTAAAAAGTTTGAAGTAGCTACAAAAAAATCTCCATCTGTCCCCTCAGTACTATCCCCTCCTTTTCAGTTCCGGCGCAATGCACTGCATATGTAGGGGTCATCCTCTGAGTGCTGGTGCGAGATAAAACAAAAAAAATCCATGAAGGTAAAACTTGTGAAGCAAAAAAACAGTAGGGAACTCTTGGCTGAGCACGAAACTATGAAACCAAAAGTCCCGAGTTCGAATCCGCTCTCAGTCATGAATTTGATCTCGAATTCTTCTGATCAGCATTAGTACTCCCTCACTCTCATGTACTGAAGAGCCGAGGTAACACCACCCTCTTGTGCGCCCTATAGAAAAAATTAGCCGGCGAAATAAAATGTTAAAATATTCAATACCATCTTCTCGTTTCTAGTTCTGTCGCAATGCACTGCATATGTGGGGGTCCTTCCACTTAGCGCTTATCTTATTAAAAAAAAAAATGGCGCTGAATCGTTGAGGTATCATATTCACCGAGATGCCGGTATGGATGCACTTCTTCATTTTAAAATACAAACACTTATTTTTTTAAAATACTTGTTTTTTTTTGGAGTGTAAAGAAGACGTGTTGCGATTAAGTATGAAATAAACTATTCGTCAAATGGGGTCTTTCGGTCTCATGAAATTTTCTCAAAATTTTTTACACGGATGTGACTGTGTTGACCTCAGGAATTATACCTGATTTGTGCGCATAGAAAAACAAGTTAGAACGTTATATTCGACCCTTCCAAATATTTAGTAAATAAAAATTCTATTTGGTAAGGGTCACTCCGGTAGGGGCCGTGGGGGAAACTTCTTACCTTTGCCATAAAACACTAAAATGTTAATTTTTGTGGTTATTCAGTGTAAAAATTTTTTTTAAGGGGTCATTTAGGGGGGAAAGGATGGGCGGTGGGTCGGGCAGAGGACATCTCACCTTCTTCATATATGGTTTAAAGTTAAATTTTTAAGGAATGTAGGCTTAAGTAAAACAATTCGTTACATTTTTTAACTATTTTTGCATATAATAACGCCCACTAAAGAGGGCGGGGTCCATAAACTATTTATTTTTATGTTCTAGCTGCAAGTTTAATGCTTTGGACCTTCTTTGACATAAAAATATATCATTTGCTTAACAAAATTACAATAATAAATTATTAGTTTTTTAGAGTCTGTTTTAGTTCTTCTTAGGGAAACTTTTTTCCCCCTGGCCCGATTCAGCCCATTTAAAAACTTGACTTTTGCTATCCTTTAAAATGTACTTATACCAAATTTGAAGGGTCTCACTCTTTTCGTTTGGAATGAATCGTGATTTCCACAGTCGGGCGGACGGACATGGCTAGATCGTCTTAGATTTTGTCTTTGATCAAGAATATATTTTAATTTTATGGCCTCTTAGAGGGATATATCCGTGCAATACACATGGGATCACAAAGTGAATAGACAGACCCTCCAATTCTTTTTTGGGGGGTACAAAAATCGTGTTGCATTAAGTCGCATTTTGCATTTGGCATCCAAGATCATGCGATTTGAAGTGAAAATTTCTTGAGATGTTGCGGAATTAGGTGCTGCTATAAATCGATTGTTTCATGTGCAGTGTGGCATTTGTCCGGTCTTTCTGAAAACACTTGTCGTTACCATCTAAACGAGGCCACAAGACTTCCTTTACGATGTTTCTGCTACGAATGCCGTTTACAGCCACTACAATTTCGGTCTCATCTTGAAAAAAGTAAGACCCAATCACGCCATCTGAGCAAAATTCCCACCATACAATTGCTCGTTGTTAGGGTCTTTATTTCTCATGGATTGCATAAGGATTCCCTGAGTCCTTTTTGTGTAGTAATTCACGACGGCATATAGATCGGTGCTTTCCATGAGCGGCTGCTTTGAACTCCTGAGTAAGCGTAATGTTGTAAGCATTAAGACTGGGGGGGTTTTCCCAAAATTCTGTGAGTTGTACTTCGTGAAATTCGAAGTTGTTGCGAATGATGAAGAATTAATGCTGACTCTTGTTTACAGCAGCCATGTTTACTAGGGACCGATCGATACATTGACGCACAATAGTCTTGCTGCTTATAACCGACCCATTTTATTTATTTTTTAAAATTTGTTTCACTAATCTTTGACTAGTTGACAAAGTAGGAGCATTTTCTCTACTAAAAATTCTTCGAAGTTTGCCAGCGGGCTGAGCATAACTTTCCATATTTTTATAATAATTTTACACACGCATAATGTGTTGGCTCTTTAGTAAAGCCTTTTACTGCTGTCTAATTCTAGAGTTGCACAAAAAATTAAGACTTAATTTAAAGTGCATTCTTAAACAGACACACTGTATAAATATTTTTTAAATGTCCACTAAATCCATTCCACAATTAAATTGAAATAACGACCTTATATTTCTGTTTCATTATATTTTAAAATTTAAATTACATCAAAAAAATTGCTGTATACGTTGAGCCAATTAACTATTGGCTGCTCTAACAGCTAATTGGTGTATGTTAAATATGTTTTTGTCTTCATTATAGCCTAAAAGTAGGCAAATAATCAGCTATTTTAATTATGCCTAAACCATTGCACTCAATTTTATCGCCAACGTTCCTAAGCATTTTACAATCATTTTCATTTAACGCAACTCATCAAGTGTTTTTCATACACCCATTAAACAATCACCACGATGGCTCATATGATTTTTCTCGTTCTCGCTCGTTCGCGTGCGTTTTGTAAACACTGCGGTAATTAATCAGTAAATTAACATCAATGCTTCATTTAATATTGAACATTTATTGACCAACAGTGCCTGCCAATAAACACATCATTACCAGACAGACGAGAGTAAATGAATGTGTGTTGGAATGAATGCTAGTACATCTTCTTCCTCTTCTCCTCTTCCCTCCTACATGACTTCCCTGGCTGTAGCTGAAGCTCTATCTTGTCTGCCATTATACGTAATTTAAGTGCTGCTTGGGCTGTGGTGTGAGTGTTTGTATTTTTATTTGTTTATATACTCGTATTTATATACTTTTAAAAAGGTATGTCGCGACATCTCAAGGATTGAATACATTGAGTGAGGGGCCCTCTTGTTTTATTATGTCGTTTTCTAACTCATATATGTAAAAAAATATCAATCTACATCAGACATAGGCACAAACACATCAACACATTTTGAGTTTGTGTGTGTGAGAGAAATTTTGCAAACAAACGAGCATTCTCCCCCACCCTTAAATAACTTTTTTCAACAAGTGCTCAAACAACCGTCTTCGTTGGAAGCTTGTGATAGACTGAATTGTGAACCACAATTTTTGTGATTTGTGAGAACTTCAAATACGTGTGACTCTTAAGAGCGAATTTATATACATGTGAAGCGCGCTCACCCACAATGCCTATGTCTGGTCTACATATATCGAAGAATTTTATTGGAAACGTTAATCCAGCTTGTGCTATATTAGGAATACGATTTTGTACAAAGGCCTTCAACGTGAATGCCTTTATTAATCACCTCTAAGTCTCTTTCACACACATTCATCTATGAACTCATATGAATGCCTGGTATACGGTTACATACATTGTACCCTGTAGGAAATGTCAATTCCGAAAATATATTTCATTGAAAATATCGCATAATGTTTATTGTCCCTGAGCCGAATCCGACTGTGCATGCATAGATGTGTACATATTTTTATACTCGTCAAAAAAATATTAAAGGGTATATTCACTATATCATTCCGTGTGTAACGCAGCGAAATATCCTTCTAATACTCCATAAAGTAAAGGGGCTTTCAACAAGAACTTTGTTTTTCAATTGTGGCAATACCAAAAACATCATGTTTTCCGATCAAAATTTTTATCCGGAGAAAATTTTTTTTACTGAGAGTTTTCTGCAGCGCGATTCACTCATTTCGAAAAATTTGTCCGGAAAATCAAAGTTGCCATACATATAAAAAAGGACGTTTACAAAATGGTAGTACTGCAGCGATTTTTTATGTTTTGCTTTGTTTTCTTGATATTTTGGATATTTGGATATAACATATTTTAAATTATTTTTCAAGAATTTGTGATAATAGTAATGGATGAAAAAAGGAAATTACTGTTCCTTATGGCTATTGAATTGCTTAAAGCATTGTTATTAGCAAAGTACATATAAAAAAAGAACAAATATATAATATTATTTCTCATAATTGCTATTTTTAATCTCATTTACAATTTAATATATCAAACACAAAATGACACCTCAACTTTGTGTGAAAAAGTTTAACCTATTGGCAACTCAGTTCAATTTTGTCCGGACAAAATATAAAATTAAACCAATTTAAGCTCAGACTTGTTCGTAAAAAATATTTTCTCTCTCTCAAGAAGAGAGACGTCAAACTATATAAAAAAAAAAATTTTGTCCGGACAAAAATTTTGTTCGGACAACATGGGTGAATCCGCCTTAAACAATATGATACAAAACAAAAAGAAGAATATTATTACTGTCATTGAATGTAGTCGAAGCCTTTCTATCGACAGTGACAAGAAAACGAGAGTAGACACATTGTTGGCATGGATGTTATATGTGTGGACAAGGTGTTGACTTGTCTATACTTAAAGCCAGCCTCTCTTTAGGGCACACACATCTACAGATACGAATGGCTGTGTAATTGAAGTCTGTTTTACTTGATTTGTTTGTTCAAGAATGGCGTATAATGGCGGCTGTTAGAACAAACAACATTTATAAACCAGTTTACTTTTGTAATGGATGCCTGTTTAAAAGAACATGTACATTTAACAAAACCAACACGAACGAACATCATCATAAACAACAACCTCCAGTCATTTCGATAAACAGTACGTCGCCATGACTGCGAATATACAATGTATACTTATTATACATACGTGATATGTATCTACATAAGCATGGATGTATGTATGGATTTATGTTTGTATGCTAATAAAATATCTGTTTTGGCCAACAGCATTGCCAATTTCTATGCCATTATTTAAAAACTGTATAACATATAATAAAATCTTTTTCACAAAATTTTTGTGCCACTTGACAAACTATTAAAAGTAAAAATAAGAACAATTAAAGAGGAAATTTTAACAGTCGAATACTGTTGCCATCATCAAGAAGGAAAAATTGCACAAAAATGAAAAAAATAATATTTATACAAATATATATTTTACATATATAAATATTGTATAAAAATAGAAGGTTTCAATTTGATTTTATTCCTAAGTCTCTCTGAAAATTAGATTTGAAAATTATAATTTTTATTTTGCAGAAAAAGTGTACCCCTTAATTTTCTCTTTTTTAAAAGTTTTTTTTATTTTTATTTTATTTGATAAAATCCTGAATACTAATAGAAGCAGTTTTATTATTAAAAAAAATTGTCAAAGATAATATCTAAATAAAAATGCCAATTCATTAGGAGCAGAAAATAGAGAATTCTTCTAATTCTTCTAAACAGGGGTTATAATGCTTTAAAATAAGCTCTCAAGTGGCTCAGCTTTCTAAGACGGTGTAAGACATACTTCACTCCATCTCATCTCGTAACTATTTATACGCCCTACATCTGACCGAAAATGGAATACAACTCCAAACATTTAGTGAGCAAATTTAAGACATTTCTGTACCCAACTTTAAATTTCTATTTTGAAGAGCCGTGGGAGAGACGTTTCACCTCTGCAAGATCAGAGAACATCTCAGCTTCTTATAGGCTTAAGGAATAGAAGTTGTTCAATATTTACGATATTTTTGCATATAATATCGTACGCCAGCGCCCACTAAATGGGGCGGGGTCCAAAATTAGACTATATCATTAAATTGAATTAAGATTCTATAGGCTAATTGTACGCAATTTTAATTTAAATCTCAGAAAGACATGATAAATATTCCAATGCACAAAGGCAAGTCAACATCAGCTTTTGTTATTCAACTTACACAGCAGAGAAGAACAGCTGTTTTCGAAAGACGCAACCCTTTCATCATCAGTGCTCATGTGTATTGTGTTTGTCACCACTTATTAGGTGGCTATATAATAAGAAAGATGATTTTGCAATATTTTTTGTATAATTGTGTTTCCACTAACAACGCAGTTTTGGAGAGGTTTTTTAAAGTCGGTCAGACTCTTGGAAGATTTTCGTGCACAATGAATCGTGCGATTGTGTGGCCTAGTCAATCACGGTCTTAAATACTTCTTGTAATATATGAAGTCGATTTCTTTATTTTATTGTTTTATAATACTATAATCTGGAGTAAGAAAGCAGTTCAAAATAATGAAAATTTCGGCAAGATCTTCTTTTTCAAAATACAAATACATATAGAGTGTTCTTTTAGATTGCCACAACACCAGAGCAACGCGTGCAAACTATTGAAATTTTTAATCAAAAGAATTGTTCTATTCCTCAAACTCATCGTGCACTTCTTCCATTTTATGACGTCCATAATCGTCCTTCAGAGCAGCTAATTCGCAGAACAATACATCATTTTCGGGCCCCATTTACTGTTATTGATCATGTGCATCCCGTGAGACGCCGAACAGTACGCACTGACGAAGCTGTAGCCGCTGTACAGGAAAACATTGAAGATGATCCTAATCAATTCGTCGCCGTTTGCAGCAACTGCGATTGTGTCCTTTCACTTTATGGAAGTTTTTTTTAGTTGTTGAAAATTGGTGTTGCAGATTACGCCTTCTTCGCGCCAGCCGTGGCGACCACATGGCAGAAATCATATTTAAACATTAATTTCATAAAAGTTTCTTTTCAATAAAACCCGTTTCATTGATATTGAAAATATATTTCCTTGTTTTATTATGATTTAAACTTGTGTCATTCCATAAAAAACTCACTTTATTATAAATATAAAAATAGTGCTTATTAGTAGTAAATTTTTTTCATTTCATAAATCAATTTTCAATGGCACACACAATCAACTGAAACTCTTAAACAGCACTAATTTCGAACCGCATTTAATGCGAATTTGTGGTCAAAATTGGGATGCGTAACAACTCAGCCAAACAAACGGATGCAAATATGTGCCATAAAAAATACTGCAATACAGAGACTGTCTACAAAAAATGAACGCCAAATGAACTGCCAAAATAAACACACACACACGACTACACACACTGACACAAATTCTAAAAACACACACAACTCTCCAAAATAAAAACATGGATTTGCACCAGCCAAATCTGTATTTTTGGCGTGAAGGCAACTTCGGCGGTTTAAGTGTGAGGCCAGACAATCGATATGTTTGTTTGCAACTTGATTATTTGGTGGCTGGCATCAGCGTTCGTTGTTGATAATCAGGTTGTTGGGGACTTAACCCATCAACAGTTTTAGTGTTATTGTTGTTGAAGTTGTTTAAACGTGTTTTTCTGTGCGAAAACGTTTCCCGCCGCCGTTTGTATGCGTTAATAAAGATGGAGTCAAACTGTTAGTTATACAGGCGTTTGTATATTTATCTTTGCAGTGGTATTAGACGGTGTGCGTGTCGCTCCCTCCCTCCAGTCTGTTTATGTTTAAATAGCGTAACGCTAAAATTCGTGTTGGCACAACCTTGACCATTTGGATATTCTGTTGATGGGTTGAGTTAATTGGGTGTTTTAAATCGTTTATTTTTGCAGGTTGCAAACAAAGACCGCAGAGTATCATGTTGTGTAATTCATTTCAAAAGGGGTTTTACGCGACGGCAACTCATTCAGGCATGTGAGCAACCACAATTGACAGGTTAAATTGATTTTTATGCATTTAAATTTATATTAACGATATCCCAAATATTGCAATTGTACGATTAAAGGTCTCAGTATGTGGAATGGGCAGTTACATTATTGGGAATTAAGCAGTTTGGTACTATCGTGCAAGAGATAAATGAAGTAGACATTATTGCAATTAAAATAAATATGAAAAATGCTTCTAAAAATCCAACAAGCATTATGTTGTTATAATCAGAAGACTATAATTGAGACTATAGAATTACATATGTAGTTTCCTTGCATTTTTTGTTCTTTAGGTTTTAATTTAAATCAAAATCTGTCAATATAAATTGTATCTAAATCTCTCTGTAACGACTTCAAATTTTCTTCTTATATTCACAAATAACAAATCACATCATAATAATAGCAAAAACAATTCATAAATGATGATGCTCTAGCAAAAAACAAGTGAACGTGTTATATTCGGCTGTGCGGAATCTTAAATACCCTTCACAGATGTATTTCTCCTTTCTTTCTAAAACCGCAAATAGATTTTATTCACAAAAAAAAAAATTAAAAATAAAAAGGAATTTGGTTACTTGTATGTACCAAAATATTTCGATTTTCCAACCCTGGAATGAAATTTAAAATTGTTTTGGTTTTTTAATACAAATTTAATTCTTGCTTTAGCGTAGAAAATGTTTAATGTACCAAAGAAACCAAAAGTAGTGACTCCTTTGATAATTTTAGATGTCAAAAAATTTCCGTTCTCCATCTCTGGAATCCAATATCTAATCTTTTTGGTTTTTAATACAAATTTAATTTTTTCTAAAGCATAAAATAGGTTTAGTTCACTAAAAAAAATTAAAATTACGAACTTAGATGGCTATTTTTATGTAACAAAACTATATCGATTTTCCAGCCCTGGAATAGAATTTTTGATATTTTTTATTTTTTACACAAATATATTTCTTTCTGAAGTATACAAAAAGTTTAATTCACTAAAAAAAACCAAAATTAACAACTTATTTTGTACCAAAAATGTTCGACTTTCGAACCCTGGAATCGAATTTTTAATTGTTTGGTTTTCTACACGAATTTAATACTTCTTGAAGTATGAAAAACGTTTAATTCACAAAACAAAACAAAATTAGGGAATTAAATGGTTGCTTTTATGTACTAAAAAATTTCAATTTCCGAACCCTGGAAGCGAAATTTAATTTTTTTGCCATCTTTTTACCACTTCATGAGGTATCAAATAGTTCTATTTGAAAAAAACTTGAAATTTTTAACCATTTTGGTCACCTTCTTGTACTACAAAATATTGCAGTTCTCCAACTCTGGAATGGAAATTTGAATTTTTTAAATTTTTGATATCAATTTTGTTCCTCCTGAATAATAAAATGGTTCTAATTGGGAAAAAACAATGTCAGTTGCCTTTTTGGTTACTTTTATGTATAAAAATTTAGTGCAAAAATATAAATGGTTTTTGCTAGTTAATTTTGCGTCGAGAAATAGGTGTAAGCTTCCCAGCTCTGGAACCGTATTTTCTATTTTTCTGAATTTCAATACCACTCTATTTAAGCTCAATCCAGCAGTTCAAGAATGAAGTCTCTAGTTCTTCTGGGGGCGTGGGAAAACCGATTTCACCTACAGACAGACGGACATCGCTCAATCGTCATTGCTGTTCATAAGGATCCAGAATGTATATGTTTTGTAGGGTCCCATATTAATATCGAAGAAATTACACACGGAATGACGAACCTGTATATACCCTTTCACTTTTTTGTGAAGGGTATAAAAAAAAGACTTTTAAACAATTCCTGTAGAAATTTGCTGATACGTATGCAGCACTACGGTCACACTCACACCACACTGACTAGGGGTTGTTTGCAGCAATAAAAGAACAAGTGGAAACTAAAAACAACTTTGTCAAGTATGTACATACGAAGAGAAAACATTTATATGGCGCCTTTTGAAAAGCAAAATGGGGATATTGTTCTTTCGTCTGTGGCAATAAGTAGAAGGCATGAGGGGGTTGTTTTACTTTGAATGACAATAACAACCAGTCGTTAAAACAATAACAACAACAGCTCACATTAAAAACTTACCGGAAGGAAGTATTAGTGCAAAGAATGGTAACGAAAAATGGTGGATAAAGAAAAGGAATGCAGTAATAATAAAACATATTAAATATGGCTGAAAAATATAAAACAAAAAAAATTCATATATATTTCTGCATATGTAAGAAAAAGTACGAGGGTGGCTAGAGAAGGTCACATTTCGGTGGAGTAAATAACATCATAATGAGAAGTAAATGTTCTTTTTAGAAATATTAAGTTATAGCAGTCTAAGAATATGTAAAATTTCCAGAAAATATATTATGCTGTGCACATTAGGCTGCCTGCAACTATTGCTTTAACCAAAAGAGAAGTGCCTGCAAAAATTGGGTCGACCGGATCATATTTAAAGCTTGCAATATAACTGTGCAATTTTTCGTATTGTACAATTATATCGCCAATGTGTATGTCATATTCAAAGGTGGCACAATATATTGGCAGAAATCAAAAGGCTTTTGATTTTTATTGTACAAATGAAAAGAAGTGCAATATACTGTGAAATGTGTTGGCAACATTGTACAATACTTTACGCAAGCCTCTTCTTCATCACTCATTTAACATTTTTATTTTACCCTCCAAAAAGAATTTGAAGGGTATATTCACTTTATCATTCCGTTTGTAACGCATCGAAATGTCCATCTCAGACCCCGTAAAGTATATATATTCTTGATCAGTGATGAAATCTAAGACGATCTGAGCATGTCCGTCCGTCCGTCTGTGGAAATCACGATTCAGTCCAAACGAAAAGAGCCAGACTCTTGAAATTTGGTATAAATATATTTTAAGGCGTAGAGCAGGTTAAGTTCGGAGATGGGCTAAATCGGGCAAGGGTGAAAAAAGTTCCCCTAAGAATAGCTAAACCAACCCAGGAAAAGCAACATAATTTTTTTAAGTTTTTTGGTTATTTTGTTAAGCAAATGATATATTTTTTATCAAAGAAGGTGCAACGCATTAAACTTGGAGCCATAAAATAAAAAAAAAAATTATGTTTCGACCCCACCCCCTTTAGTGGGCGTTATTATATAGTGTATATAGTGTAAAAATTTAACAAATTGTTTTACTTAAGCCTACATTCCTTAAAAATAAATTTTTTAAGTTTGAACGACGAAGCTGGGATGTAACCTATTACTATTCTGCCCTACTCCCTCCTCCCCCTTTGCCCCCTAAATGACCCCATCAAAAAATTTTTTTTTTTTAATTTTGTGTATAATTATTCCTAACATTTATTTTTATAGTTTCATGACAAAGGTGAAATGTCACCCCCACGGCCCTTGCCAGAGCGACCCCGACAATATACAGTTTTAATACCCTCCAAAATGCATTGGACCCCATAAAGAATATATATTCTTGATCAGCGATGAAGTCTAAAACGATCTACCGGTGCCCATATTTTTTTCTGTGGAAAACACATTATAGTATATTTTGACCCCGCCCCTTTAGTGGGCGGTGGAGTTACATATTGTATGAAAAAATAATGTGAATATTTAACAAATTGCATTCCTTAAGCCTAAATTCCTTAAACATTTTATTTATATGCTTTTACGACAAGGGTAATATTTTCTCTGGTCTTCCCCTGCTCTACCGCCTCCCCACCTTTTGCCGCCCCCAAATGACCTTATCCAAACAAATATTTTTTTTACACTTAAATACCCCAAAAATGTACTTTTTAAGTTCTTGCGACAACGGCGAGACCTTCTCAAAATTACCCTATCCAAATTGGGTACAGAAATGTCTTAAAGAAACTCTGACCCAGCAGATTAAACTTTTTTAATTAATCTCCGCCCATATGCGGATGCAGGTTTGACATAAAACAACAACCCCCTTATTCATAAAAATTATGAAGACTTATAAGCGGGTAATAGAGCAAATTTCATACGAAATTTTGTTTTATTACGCTGCTATTAGACACTCATAATTTTTTATGAATAAGGGGGTAAGAATATAGTTTTTATTTACTAAATATCGACTCTTGATAATTTGAAACTCGTTAATTTGAATCTCGCGGTAATTTGAACTGTTTTCCCAGTCCCTTGAAAAACACTCAATAAATTGAAAAATATCTATGTAATTTGGTCCCCTCAATAATTTGAAATTATTTGAATGGCATTTTGACCGCCGACTCGCTATAATTTGAATTTTTTGGCTCTACGCTCTATAATTTGAATTATTTTAATTGCTGTGTTTTATGCAAAATATAAAATAAATAAAACCACCATTTATTTTAGTTTTTTGCGATGTGCTACAAAAATGACATCTTGCTCGCCAACGTTCTATAATTTGAAGTTCGGTTATTCTACACTCTGTAATTTGAACTCCTAATGTGATTTTGTTTCTGTTTTTAAAAGAAATTTAAATCGCTTGCGTTAGTTTCTGTGCCACGATTTTAGTATACACCACTACATCGACACTTGCTCACATAAAAAATTAAATTTCTTTGCTTTGCTTTTGCGGAATTTAGTGCGTGCAAATGGTTTTGCTTTTTTTATGAAAACTCTTGTTAATTTGAATTTTTTTGTCTCTCTTTCGATATTTTGAAGTCTCGTTAAAATGAAAACTCGATTATTTGAACTTTTTCTCTGGTCCCTTCAGTTTCAAGTAATCAAGAGTCGACTGTATTTGGAGGGTATTTAAGATTCGACCCGGTCGAATATAACGTTCTTACTTATTTATTTATATTGAAATCTATTAATTAACTAAGCGATTTATAAGTGTTCATTAAATTAAATCACATAATTCGATAACAATTCATATTAAATGTTTCTCATCGGCCATACGACAAACAGAATTTCCAAAATATGTTTATTGTTGACAGTGTCAATTCTCGAAATCAAAACCAGTGATTAGAAATCAAAAAGGACAACTTCTTAATATGACAATATTTTTTTTTATAAAATCACTACAAATTATTGCGAATCACATGCGAGGTCAAAGTGTATTTTAAGAACATTTCAAAATATTTTAAAACAAACAAATTTTAAAGCTTCATAATGTCTAATACCCATACGAATCTAGTTAAAACTTCCTCTGTCTTCTCTACCAGCTACGAGTAGCAATTATAATTATCAGTTGTTATTAAAACGACTTGAGTGTCATCAATTATTTAACATGTTATCAAAAATCTGAAAACCTCAAATACTCCCGCGGGGGCCATTCATTTTATGAAGCAACACAATAATTGACGCCATATTAAAATTACCAGCAGGCGGAAGAACCACATGCAGACAACGACTGCCAGCAACGGCAGTAAAACAAAATGTCTGTAATATGAATCCAGCTGCTGTTCTTGTTTAATATGATTTGGCTCACACACACACACACACACACGCCCACAAAAGCTGTCTTGCTTAAAGCTTTTATTCTTGTAATAAATGTTGTTGTCTTTAGACTGGTGTTTATTATATAAAAGTTTATGATGCTACCGGTAATTAACACTCTCTGATTTTGTAATTAAGTTTATGACTTTGCCAGCAACATAAATGTGCAGGCCCTTAAAGGCAAGATACTCAGAAAGTGTTTTTTTTCTTTCTGTATTTATTATGGGTGTTGTTAATTAAAGCAGGTTGCGGGAAAGGATATACAGAGGCTGGCATTGTGCTGAGAAATAAACTTTTAAATTATTAGGAATTTTTCATGAAACTTGTGTACTTGTTTTAATATTTTTACTAGAAATTTTATGTAATTTGCCAGCAATAAAAGAGAGAAGAAAAAAAAATCAGGGAATATAGAAAACATTGAACTCAATTTGTTCTGTTCCTAGAGTAGCATAAATTAATGATTCCAAGACCTGCAGGATATGTGGTTAAAAGTGGTTAAAAGTTAAATATAGTTGAGAGGCAATAATTATAAAAATAGAAAATTCTGTACCAGTAAATTTCTGGAATATTCTCTAGCGTATTCGATAAATCAGGATTCTAGTCTTATCGGCGCAATTACTCAATCGAGGTTTTTGTTCCAACTACTTTTAAAAGTAGGTTTTATGTAGGGGTGACTCCTAAATATGGATAAGGAGGGGATAGTATTGATAAGACAGATGAAAAGATAGCGAAATGAGTGCTGTAATGCGCTCTTTCGTAAATGTTAGTGTTAATCGCTGTTCTTAAATGTTCAGTGACTATGGCATCGCCACTGAAGTAAACCGATAACAACTACAGAAAAATTCCGCCTGACTGTGTGCGGATTCGGGATTTTCGGTTTCTTAGGATTACGTTAAATGCTTCCGCCAACAGCACCAAGAACAATTTTCTATGAATTAATTATTTTAAATAGAAATATGAATAAAGTGTGTACAATTAACAATTTTTCTTACTAATAAATATTTTTTGAGGGACACGCAAAATTTAGTTTTCTAAAAATAAAAAACAATTTGTTATTTGATTGCTAAATTTTCGCCTTTTTTAGATTTTTAATTATCTATTTTTTATACCCTCCAAAAAAGAATTTGGAGGGTATATTCTTGCCTCAGCTTTAAACTAAACGTCGTATGGACTTGTCGAAAAAGCACTTGCGAAACCCCGAAGTTATATTAACCAGGGACAGCATTTTTGGACTCATACAATTATTAATCGATCACTTCCAATGATAAGGATGAAAAGTGGAGCATTATATGTCCTCTCCCTCTGGCCCGTCCTGGAGGCTCGTCGTAAAACCTTGAGGATCTATAATAGGAACATTGGTTGGTTCATTTACTGACTCCCCTTTGCATATGTAAGCGAGCTATATTCCCAATTTTTTCTTCTCTCTATTCTGCAACTTCAGTCTGTCCCTCCTACTCTAAAAATCTTTCTTTTCTTCAAATACCACAAACGAATCATTATTCTTGGAGCCAAGTAAACTGGACTTTGTTTTTTTTTCAGCCAGCCAACCTAATATGTCCCTGATAAAGAGTATCCGAAAAAGGTATTTGCGGCAACATATATCAAAAGAAATCAGTGTTACTTCTTTCCCCCTTTTTGTAGATTAGCATTACATTAGCAACTTTCAAGCCAATTAGGGTTTCAACGTCATGGTACAATGCAAAAAAAAATTTGGCTAATGGATACGTCTAAAGTCGCTGAACACCGCTTTTAGTCGAGTGCTGGGACTACATCCGGCTTATAAGAATTATTTATGCTGTGACAAGCATGATCCTTTTAAATTGCCAGTTTTAGGAAAAAATATTTTGGCTTCGAATAATAGTAGTTGTCTATAGTATGAATATTTGTCATAATATTTGTCAGCACTCGGGTTGATCCCCACCGGAACTAGAAAGGAGGCGATAGTATTGAGAGGGCAGATGAAGATAGATGAGAATATAGAGAATTTCTTTGCATTTATTTTAGGCATTTACTTCGCCGGCTAACTTTTTTATCGACAAATTACTTATGCCCCCTCTACAATCCGCTATCTCTTATATTATATAATTAGTCACACTATCGCTGGCATTATCATAACAATATTTTATTATTTGTTAAACAATTAACACTAAAGCATCAATGTACATGAGAATATCTATGGCATACATACAATTTACTATCGCAAAAACAATAGCTTTCAGACAGACACATTCAATATCTTATGCTAAACAATAATTATAATTACTGTTTATTAAGCTCCAAGCAATTCCAATCAAATACCATTGAATCCCTTCAACCCTTAAACGCAAACTTTTGGGGCGAAAACTAGAACACGATAGCGACAAATCCAGTAATTCATGCAACGTGTAACAATGGCAAATGACCCCCCCAACCACTAATTATGAAAGAGCAGCATATAAGCATTTAACACCTTAAAACACAATAAAATATAATTTATCGTTTTAACGCCATTTAAGCATCAAATACACAGCGCATGAGCACAAATTTAAAACAACAATGTGAGAGGAGTAGAAAGCTCGCCAGCCTTATCAGCATCCACCTCAAATGCAGTGCCATTGAAAGCAATTTTTGCTACTGCTCTCGACTTTTTAGCCATAAATGCTGTACTAATTAACAAACTTGCTAATTAATGTAAACTAACTATGTATACGCCGTTGTTCCTTTTGTTTAACATACGGTTAGAGTGGAAATTAATTTATTTGCTCTTGCACGAGTGTGTTTTAAATAAAAAGCCAACAATGTTTTGCCTAAATAATTGCTCTGGATGTAATTGTGTTTCAAAAGGATAACATTTATCATATTAAGTTTGTAAAACTATTGTTTGTTTTGTTTTTGTGCCTCTACGCATATTGAGTTCATATTTTTATTATCTGAGAGTAAAATACAACATACTCGTATTGAACAAATTATACGGGCCATAAAAATACGTAATTATTTCCCAGACCAAACTTGCCTTGTAATAGGCTTAGATGTTAGAGAATAAAAGGCCAGATATCGAGCACCACGTTGTCGATTGGAATTTGTATTCTTGCTCAAAATCGCTGGTAGTGGAAATTAGTTAAGTATCATACAACAATGGGTGCTGTTGGCTGAAGTAGTAGAACAGGAGACTATGAAGCGGAGAGTCCTGAGTTCGAGCCCCCGCTGAGTCATTAAAAAAAATAAATAAAAAATATTGTGTTGAATTCTTCTGATCAGCATTAGTGCGTGCTTGTGTTAGTTGTTGCCAGCCTGTTTTCAGTGATGAAGGCATAGTACTGATCACTGGGCAATTACTGGCAGCGACTGACCCAATCATGTACTAAAAGCAGAGTAACAGCACCCATCTTCGTCGGCCCTGTAGCAAAAATTAGCCGGCGAAGTAAAAAGTTGAAATAGCTACAAAAAAAAAAAACACTGTCCATCTTCTCATCTTTCCTAATCTGTCCCCTCGTTTTAAGTTCCAGCGCAATGTATTGCATATATAGGGGACATCCCCTGAGTGCTGGTTCTACTCCTAAAAAAAAACAAAACAGGGAATCTCTGTGTGACAGCAAAAGTGTCTGATTCCACACAAAAACCTTCTACTTCATTATAAAAGCGGACCCATGAATACATTCAGAGTAGGTTAAAAATAATTTCCCTTATTCTGTAACTATTTGTCAACGTCACCTAAACACTGTATGAAAATTAGATAACTTCTCTACTCCTTTTTTCCAGCAATTGAGAATTTGTAATAGACTTTTGCTATATCGTAGGGCCTAGAAAGTAGCCATAGACTACCAGAACTAATTAATTAATTGTTGTCCAAAAATGCTAGCTAAGTGCCTTTGATATTGTCTTGATGTGACGTTGATAAATAGTTACAGAATAAGGTGGAATATCAAATATATTGTACTCTATAGCTCTAAGCTGAAGTAGTTAACACGTCCCGACTGCAAACACGTCCCACACTCTGTCATAAATATATCGAGGTTTTTTGAATTTTACTAGTGGATGGTTGTGTGAGTTACAGTCGCGACTAGTCGTCCCGTTTATATGACTCCGCCCCCTTTAGTGACCGTTATTATATGAAAAAAATAGTGTAAAAATTTAACAAATTGTTTTACTTAAGCCTACAATCCTTAAAAATAAAATTTTTAAGTATTAAATTGAGTTAAGATTCATAGGCTAATTGTTCGAAATTTGTTTTAAAATCTCAGAAAGACATGATAAATATTCCAAGGCACAAAGGCAAGTCAACATCAGTTTTTGTTATTCAACTTACACAGCAGAGCAGAACAGCTGTTTCCGAAAGACGCAACCCTTTCATCATCAGTGCTCATGTGTATTGTGTTTGTCACCACTTATTGTTTTTATTTTTCCAATTTATATACATAATGGCAACACTATATTTTTTTATTGCTGCCCGTCAAAATAGAAAACAGCCTAAGTTGGCAGCAGCAGCAAATACTGTTGTGCAGTCCTGCTGCTGTGCTGCCCTCAAAATAATCATTTTCATTTAAACACAAGAATTTCATTTTTGACATATTGCTGCTTGCTGTCTGCTGTCGTCTATGTGTTTAGAGCTTTACTTCCACATCGAAATGGAAAACCCTGTGGCTTAACAGCCGCTATATGGCAGCTCTGGCAGCAATATTCTGTTTTATTATTCGGGTTCACTATGGCGTATACTTAAGACCAATTTATGGATTTGTCAGTTATTACGGCAATTATGTTCACACAAACACACATGCAAAATGTGTAAGAGTATGTGTATATCATAATGGGTGGATGTGTGTGTGTGTGTTTGTATGTACTGCAGAGCTTTAACGTAAGTATGCCGGTGTGGGGCATGAGTACGAGGCTTTTTCCTATTTATGCGCCTGTTTTAATGTTTTTCATACAAATACTCGGGTGTGTACAGACTTGCATGTATGTGTCTGCGCGTGAGTGTGTGTGTGTGTTGTTTGCCTATCTGTCCGGTTGTGTGCAGCATTTCATTGTTTGTGTTTACTTAAACAAGTCCACCATTGATGGAGATAATTGTGTTTTATTAGCGCAAACAATAGCGTAAAATTTTGGTGCTGATAGACTCGCCTATTGTATGCAGTTTGTAGCATTCTAATTATGACCTGCAGCATTACATTAAGATCCGCATGTTTTCAGAAAGATATTTAAAAATTTTATAGGTATTAATTTTTAAACATAAATGCAAGTTTTTATTTTTCGAACTTATTAATTTTATTATTGAAATAGGAATTTTTTATTCAGACTCAAGTTCAAATCTGCAAATTACTTTTTTCAGAATTTTTATTAAATTCAAGTTATTTTATTAAGAGTGGAATATTTAGATTATTTTTATAATAATCAAAGTAGCAGAAGGGATTAGTACTGATTTCAAGGCCGCTACGGCATCTCATCAGCCTTCCTTGTTGGCGCTAGTCATTAGGAATATCAACTATTTAACCAATATTTTTAATGAAATAGAAAATGGGAACTTTTTGTATTAATTTTTAAGTTAAATCACTTTTAAACTTGACTATTATTATTCCAAATATTTGATGTTCCCTTTTGCTTTTTCCAGAGCCATTGGCTGCTGAGATCAAAAGCTTTTTGTTATTTATGTTCATGCAATTGATATTTTTACTTTAGTTAACAATTACCAAATGCACTAGTACACGGAATGCTTGTCTTCCTTTTGTTAAACATGAAGGTGAATTTTTATTATTCGAAATGATTAATTTTATTAATGAGATAAGAATTTTTTATTCAGACTCAAGTTCAAATCTGCAATCTACAAATTATTTTTTTGATTTTTCTAAATATAATTATACTGCTTAAGTTCTGTGAACAGAGAATGATGGAGAGAGAGAGAGAGAGAGAGAGAGATAGAAAGAGAAAGGGAGGTAGAGGTTTCAAATCCAGCCGTTCCACTAAAGCGGCTTTCACACTATAAGACTGAGTATTAACATTTGTCAAAATTCGAAATAATATGAAAAGTCTTATAGTGTGAAAGCGAACTTAAGTAAAATCTCATAAATTGAGAAGTAAAATTCGATATACCGATGGCTGTCTCCATTTTTTTAAATTTTTCTAAAAGCTGAGACATTTCATATTATCAGGGCTGTTTTTAGCTGTTTTTAGCTGTTTTCTTACTACAGAGATTTCATGAATTGTTTTAAGTGTGATAGTGTGAAAGCGTTTTGTAATGATACGTTAGATTTTTCTGCATCTCAGGCATTCTCAAAACAGAAATTCGAATGAAAATCATACGACTCAGTCTAATAGTGTGAAAGCGGCTTAAACGATAAGTTATGGAATTATGGAAGTACAATGGAAGCTCGTAAAAGTTAAGACGCGCAAAAGTTAAGTAAGCGAAAAAGTTAAGAAATTCTCACTCGATAAGTGCTTTTTATCTTTCAAGAGTCTAATTGTTCAAAAATTCGTTTTCAATTCAGAAAGACGTGATAAATATTCCAAGGCACCAAGGAAAGCCAGTTTTTACTTATTCAACTTACACAGCAGAACAGAACAGCTGTTTTCGAAAGCCGATACACTTTCATCATCAGCACTCATGTGTATTTTTGTTTGTCACCACTTGTTGGCTGCCCAAATTAAATATGATAAAAGTTTTTATTTACACAAATTTTATTAGGAAATGGCATTAGAGAACTGTATCGAACCGATGATAACACACTTTTACTCCCCGTGTTGCCATTTGGTTATTTTCTTTATGTCCCATTTTCAGATTTTTATACCCTCCAAAAAAGAATTGGACGGTATAATTACCTTGTCATTCCGCTTGTAACTCAGCGAAATATCAATTTGAGAACCCATTAACTATATATGTATTATTGATCAGTGAATAAATCTAGGGCGATCTAGCCATGTCCTTCCGTCCGTCTGTGGAAATCACGATTCAGTTCCAACGAAAAGAGCCAGACGCTTGAAATTTGGTGTAAATATATCTTGAAGGATAGCACAGGTTAAGTTCGGAAATGGGCTAAATCGGGTCAGAGGGGAAAAAGTTCCCCTAACAAGAACTAAACCAACCTCTAAAAACCAACACAATTTTCGACGTTTTTTTTTGTAATTTTGTTAAGCAAATGTTATGTCAAAAAAAGTCCAACGCGTTAAAATTGGAGTCATAAAATAAAAAGAAATCATATCTGGACCCCGCCCCCTTCACTGGGCGTTATTATATGCAAAAATAGTGTAAGAATTTAACAAATTGTTTTACTTAAGCCTACAGTCCTTGAAAATAACATTTTTAAGCTTTAATGATGAAGCTGAGACGTAACCTGGTACTCCTCTGCCTTACCCCTCCTCCCCCTTTGTCCCTTAAATGACCCTATAAAAAAAATTAATATATTTTACATTTAATTATTGCGAGCATTTATTTTTGAAGTCTTTTGACAGAGATGAAATGTCTCCCCCACCGCCCTTGCCAGAGAGGACCGTACAAAATATAGTTTTAATGCCCTCCAAAGGGAACCGGACCCCATAAAGTATATATATATATATATTCTTGGTCAGTGATGAAGTCTAGCAATGCCCATACGTTCGCCTGTGAAAACCACGATATAGTCTATTTTTTGACCCCGCCCCCTTTAGTGGTCCTTGAAGTTACATATTATATTGAAAAATATTTAATTGTCATGTACTTTTGCAATGAATTCCGCAATGGAAGATAATAGAGTGAATATTTTCCCAGCTCAAAACCGCCAAGTATCCTTATATTTTTAGTAGCTGGTGGAATTGTTGGTATTGTCAGGAATTTTCCTATTGCAAGTAATACGTTAAATTTGGAAGATTTATTGATGATTTGTATTTACAAGAGCGGATTGTTATTGAATAAGTAAGAAAAAAACATTTTTTTTCAAAAAAATTTATTATTCAACATGGTCTACTTTTAGCTCAACACACTTTGTAAGACTTGTTTATACCATCTGAATGGTACGATTTGGGAACCCCCGATAGTTTCGGTAATCCCCTATTCGTTTGAGATGAATCCTTTTCCTGCGAGCCATTTTTTCAATTTTGGAAATAGGAAAAATTCACTAGGAGCTAAATCTGGACTAAAAGGTGGATGATCAACCAATTCGAAGTGTATTTCACGTAATTTTTTATGGGTGCTGTTGGCTGAAGTAGTAGAACACGAGACTAGCGAGCGCGTTGTCTTGAAGAAAGAGCTCTTTTTTCTATATTAAATTGAATTAAGATTCTATAGGCTAATTGTTTGAAATTTTTAATTTAAATCTCAGAAAGACATGATAAATATTCCAAGGCACAAAGGCAAGTCAACATCAGTTTTTGTTATTCAACTTACACAGCAGAGCAGAACAGCTGTTTTCGAAAGACGCAACCCTTTCATCATCAGTGCTCATGTGTATTGTGTTTGTCACCACTTATTAGGTGGCTTAGTTGAATGTGATAACAGTTCCTATTTACACAAATTTTATTGTGAAAAAGAATCCGAGAACTGTATCAACCTGATGTTAACATGTTATTGTTATTATACTCGTGTTACCGTTTGATTATTTTTCTTCATGTCCCATTTTACTGAATTTTTTGTTCCATCATACCTAAGTCAAACTTTTTTGGTTTGAATTTTATACTTAAGTACATGTGCTCTTTTTTCTTTTTTAAATGTGATCGTTTTTTCTTGATTGCATCAATCAATTGATCCAATAACGCACTATAATACTTTCCTGTGATTGTGGATCCTTTTTCAAGATAATCGATGTGTAGTATTCCGTGTGCATCCCAAAATACAGTGGCCATAATCTTGTCAGCCGATTTCACTGTCTTCGCCTTTTTCGGAGCACTTCCAGCAGCTTCCACCCATTGTTTCGATTGATTTTTGGTTTCAGATGGACCCATGTTTCATCAACAGTTATTGATCTACGCCAAAAATCAACAGGATTACGCTTTATCATGTCCAAACACCGCAGTGAAGTGGTCTCTCGAACTCGTTTTTGTTCGACACTGAGCAAACGCGACACCCATCTTGCCGATAGCCTTTTCATATGGAAATGTTCATGCAAAATGTTGAAGACACGTTCATGTAATATTTTTATCATTTCAGCAATCTCACGTAACTTGACTCGGCCATCGTTCATGAGGATATCCAGGATTTTCTTGATATTTTCATCAGTAAACACCTCTTTTGGCCTTCCTGTTGATGCTATTGTTGCAGTGTTTGTTCGGCCGCGTTTAAATACAGCAATTCAATATTTTACTATATAATCTGACAGAGCAGACTCACTGTAATGTTTATCGAGCTATTCTTTTGTCTCTTTCGGGAAAACTTTCAAATAATATTGTTTAATCACTGCACGAAATTAACTTTTTTCCATTTTTCAAGAAACACAAAAGTTTCTTACTTCAAACGACTACAACAAATAAATTAATCGTTGAATTTGGGTGAAATTTTAACAGCTGACGTTTGACAGATCGCAATTTCTAAAAAAAAAGTTTTTGTGTTTGTGCTGCCATCTAACGCTAGGTAGCTTCAATATCAATCCGCCCTCGTATACGCATTGGACTTCATAGATACAAGACAATGGAAAATTATTAAGAGATTCAAGTGACAATAAAAATAGGGTTTTTATTTGCTAAATATTTAAAGGGTATTCCACCCGGTCGACTGTAAACCTCTTGCTTGTTTTTAATAAAAAAAAAATTTTTAAATTATGTATGAATATTTATTAGTCGAACTTTCTTATGTAAATTGTTAATTTTATCAACGAGCTTAAGTTCGAATCTGCAAGACTGCAAACCATTTTTTATTATTTTATTAATAAATGAATTTGTTCAAATTCTATTTATTATTTTTTATATTAAGATTGGAATATTAAGAATATTTTTCAATAATCATCAAACCAGCAGAAAGGATCAGTACTGATTTCGAGGCCGCTACGCCATCTCATTAGCGTTCTTTGTTCAATTTTTCCACTGTTTCAAGTGGTGCTAGTGAGTAGGAATATCAACTATTTAACAAATGTTTTTAACGGAAATATAAAATGAGAAGTTTCCACATTCATTTTTTAAGTTATTACTTCATTTTGGTTAGTACGAAATTCCCCAACCCTGACGATTAATATTCCCAATATTCCATGTATCTCTTTCGCTTTTTCCAGAGCCATCGGCTGCTGATAGCTAAAGCTTCTTTGTTATTTATGTTCAAGTAATTGAATTTAGTTGTCAATTTACAATGAACAAGTGCGCGTGCCCCCGCAATGTTTTAAATTATGTATGAATTTTTATTAGTCGAACTTTCTTATGTAAATTGTTAATTTTATCAACGGGCTTATCTTAATATAAATTAATAAAATAGGATTTGAACAAATTCATTTATTAATAAAATAATAAAAAAATGGTTTGCAGTCTTGCAGATTCGAACTTAAGCCCGTTGATAAAATTAACAATTTAAACAAAATTTTATTATGAATAGTATATTTTGCTTTCACTCCTATATCCATAAATTGAACGGAACAAAATCTTTTATTGTGTAGTCGAATAAAATATAAAACACGCACTTTCATTAAGTCTATGTAAAATTCGAAAAATTTACAGCACTAAAGTTCACAAAAAAAAAGAAGGAAATAAACACCTAGGTTGCATGTGTATGGGTACGTTTACACTAACAATATGCATGAAAAGCTCGCACACAAATAGAAATAGAACAATAAATTTTTATTTATTTATTTATTTTTTCATTCCTCCTGCAAAAACACACACATAAAGTTAAGAGTTGCACAAAAGGCTGGAAAGAATTACGTTCTCGTATGGTTGACTGGCTGTGCGACTGACGAAATGCTTTGTAGTTTTAAAATTTTTTTTTTGAAAAAATGAAGCAACCCAACGCCACACAGCTGTGCAGACTAGACCAATATGTATAATTTTCTTTTAGTTTTTATTTTGCTTACAATTTATCGGTCTTAGCCAGTATGTGCTCGTACACACACACACACACATGCATGCATTTATAGATTTTATTTTGATTTGATTGCACGAGTATTTGTATTTAAATATGTATTTTGTTTTTATTTGTTTTAGTTCTGGTATTAAAACCAAATAGAAATTGATTGAAATACATATTTTTTCAGCAAACAACTTCTATGCTAAATTTTAATACTTTGAATTGTTTTTCTCTTCATCTCTCTATATGCTGGCCAAAAATTTAATTGCGTTTAGATTCAGTTATTTAGAGTGTAAAAAAAGGAATTCAATAAAATTGCAGTGGTATACGAAAATATAAAAATACCAAAAAAAAAAATTGGCCAAAAATATCAATTAAAATCTATACAACATTCGAGAAGAAAAAGCTGGGATTAAATGTTTTGCATAGAAATATTTCTTTCTTTTGGCATATTTAAATAAATATTGATAATTGTTATATGTTTTCATTTCTTTGCTAGATTTTGAGAAAATTATTATTATTATTATTGTTGTTGTTTTACTTACCGGACATATCTTCACTGTGCTCGTCGTCATGCATTTCCTCATCTCGATCGTAATTACTGCTGCCGCTACAACTCCATCGTTGATTGTTGTAGTGCTGCTGTATGGTCTTGCCCGTAAATTTATTTGGGTCCAAGATATTTTCTACGGAAAATGCCAAACGTTTTGTTGTCTCTTTATCACTGGTTGTTGTTGCTGAGGAGGTTGTGGAGGTTGGTGAAGTGGTGGTTAACGTTACATTGGAATGGGGCACAGATCTGGTCAAATCCACAGGGCATACCTTAAAGATAAAATTTAATATTCATTTGTGGCTCTAAATTAATTTCAAAGTCCTGGCGTATCAATTTTAAATAGATGTGTTGCGTCGCCTTAGGCCGGATTTTTGGGATGTCAGTTAAACTAGGTTTAGTTAATCTGAAAACAGATTTTTGCCGCTATTATGAAGTTTTTATACAAAATTTTGACGGAACAGCTTAGTTTTGCTTAAAATGTGTGTCCTTAATGAAATAATAAAAAAAATCCCAGCTTGCTGGAAAGATCAGAGTTTCAGACTTCGTTAAACTAGGTTTAAACTTAAACCACCTCTCAAAATCCCGACCTTAGGGTGTAAATCTGTTAAGTACAGTTTTTATTCAGTTTTTAGTCATTCCGTGTGTAACGCCGTGAAATATCCCAATAAGACCCCATAAAGTATTTATATTCTTGATCAGTCATTCAATCCATTTCAAGAGAGCCAGACTCTTGAAATTTGGTATAAATAAATTTTGAAGGATAGCACAAGTTAAAGTCATAGCAAATGAGCAGAGTCCGGCTAGAGGAAATAAAGTTCCCTAAGCAGAACTACACCATCCTCTAAAAATCAAAATAATTTTTTAAGTTTTTTTTTTAATTTTGTTAAACGAATAATATATTTTTATGTCAAAGAAGCTGCAAAGCGTAGAACTTGAAGCCCGAATATCAGAAAAATCAATTGTTGTACCCCGCCCCCTTTAGTGGGCGTTATTATAACATTTTCAGTTTAAATTAAACCTTTTTCAAAAAAAAAAAATGAAACCTTTTTCAAAATGAACGAAACCTTTTTCAAAATTAATGAAACCTTTTTCAAAATGAACGAAACCTTTTTCAAAGTGAACTAAACTCTTTTCGGAATAAATTAAACTTTATCCAAATTTAATTAAACATTTTTGAAATTAAATTAAACCAGTTTTAAAATTTAATAGAAAACAAAAGAAAAAAATTAAACATATTAATTTTTTATTAATACTTGTTAAAATTAATGAAGAATTTGTCCACTGACCGCTTTAGGAATTATCATGATCATATCCATAGTTCGCACAGTCATTTTGATTAATGCTTTCTCTATCGGGTTCAGACACCAACAACAATAGGTCATTTACAGTAATCGGTAAAAAAAAAAGATTTTCAAATAAAAAAAAAGAAAACAACAACATATGATAAATTTTAAAACTGGTTTAATTTAATTTGAAAAAGTTTAATTGAATTTGGATAAAGTTTAATTTATTCTGAAAAGAGATTCATTTATTTTGAAAAAGGTTTCATTTATTTTGGAAATGGTTTCGTTCATTTTGAAAAAGGTTTCATTTATTTTAAAAAAGGTTTAATTTAAACTGAAAATGCCATATATACAAAAATAGCGTAAACATTTAACAAATTGTTTTACTTAAGCCTACATTCCTTGAAAATAAAATTTTTAATCTATATTAAATTGAATTAAGATTCTATAGGCTAATTGTTTGAAATTTTTAATTTAAATCTCAGAAAGACATGATAAATATTCCAAGGCACAAAGGCAAGTCAACATCAGTTTTTGTTATTCAACTTACACAGCAGAGCAGAACAGCTGTTTTCGAAAGACGCAACCCTTTCATCATCAGTGCTCATGTGTATTGTGTTTGTCACCACTTATTAGGTGGCTTAGTTGAATGTGATAACAGTTCCTATTTACACAAATTTTATTGTGAAAAAGAATACGAGAACTGTATCAACCTGATGTTAACATGTTATTGTTATAATACCCGTGTTACCGTTTGATTATTTTTCTTCATGTCCCATTTTTCTGAATTTTTTGTTCCATCATACCTAAGTCAAACTTTTTTGGTTTGAATTTTTTACTTAAGTACATGTGAACGTTTTTTTTCCAACTTATTATTGGTAGCTCAAGCCATAGCTTCAAATTGTATGTAGTAAGAATTTTAACGAACATTTTATATTGCTATATTAAATTGAAAACAGCTGTTCTGCTCTGCTGTGTAAGTTGAATAACAAAAACTGATGTTGACTTGCCTTTGTGCCTTGGAATATTTATCATGTCTTTCTGAGATTTAAATTAAAAATTTCGAATAATTAGCCTATAGAATCTTAATTCAATTTAATATAGCAATATAAAATGTTTGTTAAAATTCTTACTACATACAAATTTTTAATCTCTTATTACGAAGCTGAGACGTTACCTGATTGACCTCTGCCCTGCCACCTCCTCCCCCTTTGCTCCCTAAATTACACCACAAAAAAAACATTTTTTTACACTTAATTAATCCTAAATTTACTTTTTATTGTTTTATGGCAAAGGGAAGATGCCTCCCCACCGCCCTTGCCAGTGCGACGCTGACAAAATTGAGTTTTTATACCCTCCAAAAAAAGAATTGGATCTCATAAAGTATATATATTCTAAAACAGAGATGAAGTCCAAGACGGTCCAGCAATCGTCTGTGGATAGCATGATATAGTCTATTTTAGAACCCCACCCCCATTAGTGGGCGTTGAAGTTACATATTACTTGGAAAAATAGTGTAAACATTTAGTAAAGGTATTACTCAAGCCTACATTCCTCAAAAATTTAAGTTATAAGCTTTAACGAGGAAGGAAAGATGTCCTCTAATCTTCCCCTGTCCTGCAACCACCTTGCCACTCAAATGACCCTATAAAAAAATTTTTTTTTATACACTTAATTTCCCAGAAAATTAACTTTTTAAGTTTTTACAACAAAGGTGAAATGTATCCCCCACGTGCCTCGGCGAAGTGGCGCTGTTAAAATAGAGTTTTAAAATTGGGCACAGAATTGTCTTAAAGGAACTCTGACCCAGCAGGTTATGCATTTTTAATTTATCTCAGTCCATTTTTGTGCGCGTTGATAAAAAATATTAACTGCAAAAATAACATAAATTGCTTTTATGCTGATGAAAAGGTGTCTAAATCATGCTGCTCCCATTTGGAGGGTATTTAAGATTCGACCCGGTCAAATATAATGCTCTTACTTGTTATAATATATGATATTTTACTGCCTCCCGAAAGACGGCTCCGCATTGACTAATTTACTTTATTTGAATGCAAATGTTTCAGCTTTTAAATGTAAGTATTTTTTTCGAACATTCATTTTGTTGTATTAAATTCAATTATAGACGTGGTAAATATTGCAAGGCACATAGGAAAGTCAACATCAGTTTTTAATTATTAATCTTACACAACAGAGCAGAACAGCTGTTTTCGAATGCCGCTACACTGTTATCATCAGTACACATGTGTATCTTGTTTTGAACCACTTATTAGGTGATAAGAGCTTTTATTTATACGAAATTGCGTACGAGAATTGTATAAAACCGATGGTAACACACTTTTATTTAATAGTCGTGTTGCCGTTTGACTATTTTCTTTAAGTTCAATTTTTCTGAACTTTTAAATAGAAATCAGTTTCGGCCTTTAGAAGAACACAATCCCAGTTGCTGAGGACGGCGACGAATTGATTGATGAGGATTTTCTTCAATGCTTTCCTGTACAGAGTCTACAGCTTCTTCAGTGAGCACTGTTTGGCGTCTCACGCGATGCACATTATCAGTAACAGTAAATGTGGTTCGAAAACGCTCTATTGTTCTTCGAAGGACGATTATGTTCGCCATAAAATGGCAGAAGTGCACGATGAGTTTGGCGAATAAAACCATTATTAAAACCAAATTAAACAAAAAGCAACTATCAGCTGTTAAATGGGTGGTCAAATAAAGCAGTGATGCCAACTAGACTACTGCCAATCTCTTGTATGCAATTCTAAATGGTTTAGGATTTTCTAGTGTGATGTTTGTCATTAATGATCACATCTGTGCTAGCCTATATGCCTCAATATGTCCAGGTATACCTTGATGTCCTGGAATCCATATTATCTCGATACTTCCACAACGCGTATATGAGTTTATCTCATTCTTGCATTGTAATACAAAGTTTTACTTAAGTTTTCTAAAACTCGTTTATGCAAATCGAAATTAGCCCGAACATGGGTCATGGACATACAAAGGAAATATATAAGATGGAAATTGATTTTGAACAACGATGGATTTGAATGCAGTCGCCCCTATGATACAATTCCCTTGTGCCAGTCGCAAAATGTTGTCCTTTCATGGATCTTCTTAATCTTGAGAACAGGGAAAAAGTCGCAGAAATCTAGTGAAAGCAGACGTTTAATAATTCCTCAGCGATTGTTATGCAAGGGTTTTTTGGTAAAAAATTTTGGAACGAACTTCACAATTGCATTGCGTACTCAGCAACTTCTCTTATAGCGATTGGACGTTTCTCCATAACAATATTCTTGAATTTCTCGATATTCTCATCTGTTTTTTATGTGCTGTGGCGCTTAAGACAGGCATTTTTTAGAACTTTTTTGGGAAAGTTTATGACGCTAGTAAATATTTGTCTGATTCAGATTACAATTAACATATGGGAGTGTTAACACTTCCACTGCTTTGAGTACTAGATTCGATTTTTAACTTCCCGCTAAGAAAATTGAAAATTTAATAAAAATCAGGAAGTTACTGGTTTTATCCAGTTTTCACAAAAATCGAGTTATCACCAAATCTCAACATTTTGAATTCGTAGGAAGCTTTTCTTACTACTCTTGACAGGGTGCCACTATGTCTGTATGTTTTTGCGTGAGTGTTCGTCATAGAAGCTTAAAAATATAATTTTTAAGGAATGTAGGCTTAAGTAATAGAATTTGTTAAATTTTTTACACAATTTTTGGATATAATAAATCCTACTAAAAGAAGCGGGGTTCAAATTTTTTGGATTTTGTGGCTCCAAATTTAACACGTTGAAGTTGCTTTGACATAAAATTATATAATTTGCTTAACAAAATTACAAAAAAAAAAACATTAAAAATGATGTTGTTTTTTAGAGGTTGATTTAGTTCTTCTTAGGGGAACTTTTTTCCCTCTGGCTCTATTCAGTCCATTTGCGCACTTGACCTGTGCTGTTCTTCAAGATTAATTTACAGCAAGTTTCAAGAGTCTTGCTCTTTTGGTTTTTTTGATGTGTTAACATCTATACGCGCGCCTCTAGGGCAGTAAACTATCAGTTTCAATACATACGCAAGTGTAAGACTTTGTTTGTTCGTTGCTTGGCAGTCGGTATTGAAAGTGATTATTGGCCGATTTTCATATAATTTTCCCACGCGATTTTCTCCGGAAATTCATAGCCGATTTTATAAATTTTTGGATTAAAACGCTAGTGCGGGTTTCGACGAAGAGTTTAGGCCAAAAATTAAGGCGATCCGATATCGGCGAGCGGAGATTTAAGTGTTTTAATTCGGAGTATTAATTTGGAGTAATATTAAAAAAGTGTTTTATGTTGATCTTCGGGTTTGTCTTATGCATAGCAAAGAGAATAGTGACGTGGTTATACGTACATAACCACCATAAAAATGAGATAGCAAGACAGCAACGTATGTAGCTTATGTACAAACATAACAATGTATATATGTACATTTGTCTGTTGCTTTGCATTCTCTTTGTTTTTTGTGGGTTTAATATAAAATAAATAAAAAATACTTTATATTAACTCTACCTCCGGGTTTGTGGGTCTGTGTTCATAGAAATCGAACAGGTACCGTGTAACAAAAAGGTGTTAACACATCGCCCGTGAGTTCGAACACTCATTGATTTTTTATCTTGGACCAGCACTTAGGGGATGACCCCTATATATGCAATGCATTGCACCGGAACTGTAAACGAGGGGATAGTATTGAGGGGACAGATTAGGAAAGATGAGAAGAAGGACAGTGTTTTGGTAGCTTTTTCAACCTTTGATACTTCGCCGGCTAATTTTTGCTACAGGGGCGATCAAGGTTTGGACTGAATCGTGATTTCCACAGACGGACGGACGGACGGACATGAATAGATCGTCTTAGATTTCATTACTGATCAAGAATATATATATATACTTTATGGGGTCTTAGAAGGATATTTTCCGGTACTTTTTTGAAGGGTAAAAAATGCAGAAAACGGTTGACCCTAAAGGTCATCCTTGTAACTCCCTACTAATCTTAACCCCTAAAAAAATGCTATTATTTTAATTTTAAAACTGCTACAACTTTTGAATGGATTAGATGGTTTCCTCGTTATAAGCGGCGATTGATGTAGTTCTTCGAGTCCTATAAAACAATCGAGAACACTAACTGGTCACAAATACAACTTCGTAGTTTTTTTGACAAAATTTGCTTATTTCGAATTTTTTTCGTTTACGATATTTTACGAACGCGTAAAATGAAAGACGTGGTTTTTGAATGTTAAGAACTGATTAGCTTTAGAAATGGATAGGTAAAGCCATAACGGCAATGGAGAAATTAAAAGCAACCCATAATAGGCAATTTCCAATTTCTCAATCCTTTTTTTGGATTTTTCTAAACATACAAAATCATCTGTTACGCAATTAGAATCCCGTTTTATTAAGTTTTTTTTTTTAAATTTTTAACGCTTCTAATTATTTCGGCTAATTCTGGCAAAAGATTGCTTTCGCTTTGAAAAGCTTATGCCACTAGTAAATATTTTTCTGGTTCAGATTACAATCAATTCAAGTGATTGGAGTACTAGATTTGATTTATTTATACAAGATTTTTAGGCAAAATTCTTAATTACTTTTATTCGAAGCAGAAACTTGCCGTAGACTCAAAACACTTTGTAGTTTTATGACTCGCAAAAAATAAACTGAACATCCTAAATAGTTTAAACTGTAAACACGTGTTCGAGCAAAGTGTACGAACATTAAATAGTGCTAGTGGAACAAAACTTGTCAATTCACCTTGTTTTTTGAACTGGCCTCGTAAAAATTACCAGTCGTAGCCCCTTAACTTATAATAAGATTGAACAACAGAAAAAAAAGTGGTTCTAACTACTGATTGTGGCAAAATGAGTAGGGGACACATGCATTTGCATTTTAAAAAATTTAATCTGAATTGCACTTTGAAGCATTTGTGTTACACGATCTTCAATCAAACTTTTTTTGTATAAATCCCTAAGTATTTCAATTCTTATAATTATAAATTCTGCCACAGTTTTTTAAAAACTCCCAGCTAATGTGCAACGTATTTCTTTTTTCAGATTTTCACCGCCGAATTCAAACATCAACAATACGCGGTAAGTCAATCAGAAATTAATTGTCACTTGAAAAAAATTTTTTTTGCATCAATTTCTACACTTACCGACGGTGTACCCTGAGATCCGTCATTGCTCTCCTCATCGTTGCCATCAACATTCAGCTCTTCACTTGTATCACTGCGAGCATAATTGGCGGCGGCAATTTGTCTCGATGTGGCTGCCGCCGCCGCAGCAGCTGCTGCTAAGCCACCCAATTGTATTCTAAATCCGTAATCACTTAAATCCGGACGACCGGTTGCTTGACCGTTTAGCGCAACACCCGTTACGGCCGTTGAACGTGCAACAGCCGCTTGGGCCTGGGCCACCAGTTTAAGTTTTTCCAAATCCATGTCATGTGGTGACGAGTTCGACGAAATGGTAGTCGACGAAGAGGAAGGACTTAATGTTAAATGTGTGGTGGCGCTGAGAGGTGGAGGTATCGTTATCTGACCGTTGACTAAGTGTGTTGGAGCAGTAGCACCATGTGCTGTGCTGTTAAGCATTAACGATGATGATGATGTGGCTGTTGATGACGAGGGTTGCAAGGAATTTGTTGACAGCTGTATTGAGGGATTTGTTGTGCTGGCCGTATGAACATGCGGCTGTTGTTCGGAATGTAGGATTTGTGTTGTTGTGTGCTGTTGCTGTTGCTGTATGTTGTGGTTAGGCGATGTTGGTGGCGATAATGGGGAATTAGCTGGTGAAGGTAGTGTTAAGGTTGTTGTGGCGCTGCTACTCAAGGGAGCTCGCAAATGAAATGCTGCTGCAGCGGCGGCCACCGGTAAATGTTGATGGAACGCCTGATGCTGGTGGTGATTGTGGTGTAGACTTTGGTGCTGCTGCTGCTGCTGCTGGTGATGATGCTGTTGTTGTGCCTGGGCAGCGGCCGCTAAGAATTGTGGATTTTGTAAAAGATGTGGATGTTGTTGCAGCAAAGCGGCATGTGGATGTTGCAAAGGTTCCGGTCTAGCCAATTGCCTGACTGTGGGCAATTCCATGAGTTTACGTTGTTGCTGCAGTTGAAGAGTCGGCGGTGTTTGTGATCTCCGGCTGCCATTTTTCAGTGTTTCGTTATCCATTTCTTCAGCGTTTGGTGAAAGTCTGCGCTGATGTTGTTCGGTTAATTGTTTCAAACGTTCCATGGGAAACCTTAGGCCCTCCTCAGTACCTTTAAGTGCCACATTGTTGTTAATCGTGTTTTTATTATTTGCAAGACTCTGGGTATTTTGCGGTGTGATAACGAATTTTGGTATTTTAGCTGTTGGCGAGTGTATGTCGTTTGCCGAGACGTTGTTTTCATTTGCACTGGATATATTGTGTTCGGGAGATGTATTTGATTTGGGCGAATCGGGGTTGGAGTTGGGACTCAGTTGGGGGCCGTTTAAGGAGGTCGAGCTGTTGTCTGTGGTCTTGTTGGGTGATTGTAGCATCACCATTTTTTATATTATATTTTTTTTATTTAATTTTTTTGTGTTTAATTGCTAGTAAGAGATTTTATCTGTTGGAAATGTTTTATTTTTTTTTACTAAAATTTTAAAACCATTTAAATTGTATTTTGTTAAGAAATCACTGCTTTTATATATTATAATTGAATATCATTTTTTTTTGAAATTTTTCACATATTTAAATGCTTTTCACTAATTAATTTCAAATGAATATTTTTTCCGTTTGTTACCGATTTCTTTAGCAAGTTATCCGTGTTGCGGTATAACGAAGTTGTTCTCACTTTTAAGTCAACCAATCGACTGTTTTATGGCGACATCCGTTTGCTTATAGCGGGTGATAATCCTGTTTAAAACTAATCACTTCTAAGGGATGTTCTGATTTCACAAGTGACTCTGATTTCGTTTGCACTCCCCTGTTTCCTGTTCTGTCAAATGAATCATATTCGAAAAATTCACTTATACAGACTGAGTTCCCAGCAAGAAGCCAAGCAAAAGATTTGTTGGAAAATGCAAATCGCACAGCATCCCTCATACTGTGAGAGCAGCAAAACACTCAAAGAGAGAGTGAGGGATGATATTTCAATTCGTTTTGTTAAGGAATTTTGTTTTTTGAAATTTTTGCTGTTACTCAGTTTGCTTTCACGAATAGGCTCCTCCTCTCTGGCTTTAGCATTTTGAGTGGCTTTTTGTGTCTCATTTTCATTTCTATTTTTTTTTTTATTTTTTATTATTGTTCTTGGCAATTCAGAAAATCATCAATTTAATATTCCAGCTCCATTAGCTTTAACTTCTCCTGCTTTTTGTGGTTATACCTCCTCCGTTTTGTTTTTTCGTGTTAATAAAATTCTTAGCACTCCATTTCCTTTCATACTAGATTCTTGGTTACTCTGCCCTTTTAACACCACCCCTCCCTCCTCCTATTCCATACACATTATTGTGCTAATATCCCAATGTGTACAAGTGTGTGTGTGTGTGTGTGTGTGTGTGTTTGTGTTTTAATATAGCTGTAGTTGTTTCCCCCAAATCGTTACTTACACTTTACTTAAAAGGATCACTATCACAATCTAAATGATTTAATTTGTTTTTTACCCCTCGTTAAACTAAAGGTCTTGCAATTTCGTCTCTAACTCTGTGCCATCTAACTGCCATTTAAGTATATTATAAACTCAAAATTCTCTTGCCCCCACCGCTCGTTAGTACTGCTGCAGCATGTCCTTTTAAGCAATCCATTTTGGTTTATATATTCATATTTCCTTTTCCTTTTTTTCCATTTTTGATGTGTGTGTAATGTTATTTTTTATGTTGTTGCTGCTGGTGTTGTTTGCTCTGGGGGTAGCAGAGAAGTGAGTAATTGTCAAATTATTTAGCGCAAAATTTGTTTGTTTATACGGTTGGTTGGTTAGAAAATGAAAATTGCTTCATTTCATTTCTTTATTACATTCTGCTGATGCCTTCTTTAAATCAATGCTATTAGAAATTTACTATAGGTGTGTGTGTGTGTATGTGTGTGTTTATGTGTGTGTAAGAAAGCGAGGACATATCAAAAAGTTTTTAATTTGCATTATATTTTTATATAATTTATTTATTTTATTATTAAGATAAGAATTTCTTATACAGACTCAAGTTCAAATCTGCAATTTTCAAATGATTTTTAAAGAATTTTTATTAAAATAAAATTTTTTTTCATTAAAAGTGAAATATTTAGAATTTTTTTATAATCAAAAAACTAGCACAACGGACTTGTACTAGTTTCGAGGCTGCTACGCCTCGAGTCTGCAGCGTTCTTTGTTCAACTTTTCCTTCTTTCCAGGGTGGTAGTAGTCATTACGGGTGCTGTTGGCTGAAGTAGCAGAACACTAGACTATGAAGCGGAGGGCCCTGAGTTCAACCCCACGCTGAGTCCTTAAATATTGTGTTGAATTCTTCTGATCAGCATTAGGGCATGATTGTGCTAGTTGTTGCCAACCTATTTCAGTGATGAAGGCATAGCACTGGCCAGTGGACATAATTGGCAGCGAGTGACACGATCATGTACTAAAAATCGGAGTAACAGCAGTACCCTGCTTCGTCGGTCCTGTAGCAAAAAATTAGCCGACGAAGTAAAGAGTTGAAATAGCAACATAAAGTTTTCTTTCTTCGCATCTTTCTTCATCTGTCCTCTCATTACCATCCTGTCTTTTCTGTGCTGTACTAGGTAGGGTTCATACCCTGAGTGCTGGTTCGAAAAAAACATGATTTATATATTTTTTTTTCTAGGAGTAGAACCAGCACTCAGGGGATGACCCCTACATATGCAGTGCATTGCGCTGGAACTAGGAAAATAGATTTTGGGAACTAGGATAAAGGGAATAGTGTCTGTGGATATTCGATTTGAACCTCCTCAAATTGTAAGTGGCGGGGAAGACATCTGCAAGTAGTTTGTTCCACATACGGACTGTTCGGCGAAAAAACGAATTTTCTCTGTAATGTGGAGTGCGGTTCGTTGGAATATCGACCGCAAACACATGCGCTCTTGATGAAAAACGCGTTGAGCGTAAGAAAGAATGGGTTTTAGGAACAAGTTCCCTAATTTCACCAGAGCACCTGCCATTGTAGTAACGATAGAACAACGATACGCACCCCACATTGCGATATGTAGTTTTCGGAGGTCGGCACACATGTGTGATTCCGTTTGGTATTGTTAAGAATCCTTGAACATATAAAAAAAATATGTTCATGCTATTTCAAACGAAATCTATAGCGATTGTCATCAGCAGACAAGTGATTTAGTTCGAAGAGCTTATCAAAACTGATAATGGAGTCTGTGACTTTTTGAATTTTCCGCCTCTTAAATAAAATTGTAAAACTGTTCCTATCATATGCTCATTACGAATTATTTTTTGCGGAACAAACCATCACTCAAATCAAGGCTAAGCTTGATAAATATTATGAGAACTCTGCACCATCCATTTTCATGGTAAAGAAGTGGTTCACTGAATTTCCATATGGCCGTATAAGCAGGGAAGATGCCGAACGTTCTGGACGCCCAGTTGATGTCTCTATATATTCGAAACAATTGGAAAAAATTCACGATATGGGTTTACCTGATCGAAGATTGAAAGTGAAGGAGGTCGTGGAAGTCAAAGGCATCTCATATGGCTCAATGGTTTTAATTTTGAACGATCACTTGGTTATGGGAAAGCTTTCCGCAAGATGGCTGACACGTTTGCTCATAATGCAGGGGTGCACACACGTGTAGTTTCCACGGAAAAAGTTTTTGTTTGCTTCATCCGCTTTGTTCTATAGATTTAGCCTCGAATAACTATTGGCTCCAACGATGAAATCATCTCACAAACAAATTCCTATTTTGATGACCTCGACAAATCATATATTTCGGAAGGGATAAAAATAATTTGGAGGAACGTTGGACTAAGTGTGTAGAGTTCAAAGGAGACGATGTTGAAAAATAAAACAAGTTTTTATATAAAAACCGGTGTTTTTATATAAAAACCGGTGTGTCATGCACTTATTAACTCCTACTTATATTTTGTTTTCTGAAGAACCAAAATACGGAATAAACTTCGTTTCCGAATGGAACTGAACTCTGTGGCATGACTGACGTTTTCCAATACCTGTTTCTTTTTTTTATGAATTTAGCATTTCTGTGACATGAGTCGTTACTTTTGTGCCGGATCATAGCACAGTATTTCAGAGTGAGATCGTGGCTATTGCGGAAGGGATAAAATGGGAGAAGGAAATCGATAACAGACTACCGGTTCGTACATTCACGGATAGTAGGAAGGTCATCGGGGCCCTGAGGAATCATGTGGTTCAATCTCGGTGTGTACTACAATGCAAGGATAAGATTAACTCATACACGGGGTGTGGGGACATGGAGATAATATGGATTCCAGGACACCAGGAAATACCTGGAAATGTTGAGGCAGATAGGCTACCAAAGATGGGAGCATTAATGGCGAACATCACGCTAGACAGTCGGAATCCATTTCAGGTTTTTAAGAACGAACTAAGGCGGTGGGCTATAGAATTGCATTAAAGAGATTGGCAGTACTCTACCGTAGGTAGGGTGACTAGAATTCTATGGGGGGACCCAAACGGTAACAAGACAAAGGAAATCCTAAGATTAAATAGGCCAGCACTATGGAGATTGGAGAGTATAATAACAGGACATACAGAGTTAAGGAATCACTTGGCACGCATGGGTATCGTTGACGATATAACATGCAGGGCCTGTCAGGAAGAGGACGAAACACTGGAGCACCACTTGTGCTTTTAGCCAAATCAGAAGGCAAACATTTAATCAGGAGATTATACGGGGGATGGAATTTCTTGGGGGCTCAAATTGGAGGAACTTAAGGAGATACATCGAAGAAACTGGGTTCTTGACGTAATCGAATTTGAATGTTTCCATGGTATCGGTGGAGGCACCCTACAGTAGAATGGGGACTCCTTATTATAGAGCGCACAACAGGCCCATGAGGCCTAGGTGTAATCCGGAATTGATTGGGATGGCTTATGCCCCTCTCTTCAACCTAACCTAACCTAACCTATCCTATAAATTTGGCATTAGCTGCTGTTAAAGGGTGTTTTTTATAGAGTAACATAATAAACAATAGAATACATTTTTAATATCAATAAAACTGCTTTTATTGGAAAGAAAATTTTATGAAATTAATGTTTAAATTAATGCCAAGTGGCCGCCACGGCTGGTGCAATCTGGGACACCAATTTTTAACAAGTAAAAAAATCTTCCATAAAGTGGAAGGACACAACCCCAGTTGCTGCGAACGGGCGACGAATTGATTGATTGATTGCTTTCCTGTACACCGGCTACAGCTTCTTCAGTGCGCACTCTTCGGCGTCTCACGGCATGCCCATTATCAGTAACAGTAAATGTAGTCCGAAAACGATCTATTGTTCTTCGAATTAGCCGCTCTGAAGGACGTTTATGGACGCTATAAAATGGAAGAAATGCACGATGAGTGTGACGAATAGAACAATTATTTTGATTAAAAATTTTAACAATTTGCACGCGTTGCTCTGGTGTTGTAACACTCTAAAAAAACACGCTTTGCATGTGGTGAGCAAAAATGCAAAAGGCCGCAACTGACAAAAAATTCGAAATACATTTTTTTCATTGATAAAAATATCATCCATAAAAATACCAATAGCAAATAAAATTTAAAATTTTTTTTACTTCCACGACCTTTTGGAGTTTAGATGACGATAATTTATATTCCTTTCGGCTTTAAATTTGAGTTATACGAGTATATTTTTGTAACATATAATAACGAATTTTTAAAGCCACGTTTCGTAAAATAGTTTCCAAAGAACTTTTAAGCCTTCCCCCATACACTGAGCAATTATTTTCTTAAAATACTCAAACATTCTTGTTTGTTTCTATGGAAAGTACATAAGTAATGCATACAAGTTCTTGTACTTTCTTTCATTTTCGTTCTTTTCTAAATGGCTGGTTTGCAGTCAGTCATATACAGATGATTGCATTTGGCTGTTTTTTTTTTTTTTCATTCCTAGTGTGTGTAACGTTGCCAACAATTGTTGTCTAGTTTTATTTTATTTTTTACTTTTTTATTTATTTATTTTGTTGTTGTTGTGTAGAATCTGCTGTTACATACAGATTTGGTTATTGCTGCTGTACAGACTTCATGTTGTTCGTTAATTAATTATTGTGCAATTTATTGTTGTTGTTAAAGCTTTTCATTTACAAATATTTTCATGTAGTTTGTGTAGGAGCAACGCAGCAGCATCGCCACTATTACAGGCCCATTTACATTGAGATGGTAATTAGATGTCATTAAAATGTTCTGCTTTCATTACAGTCAACTGTGCATGCAGAAATGATAATATATAATTTTTTTTTTATGTACAAATTTGCGAATAACTAAAAAATTATATATGATTAATTATTTATGGAATAAAAAAAATTATGATGGTTTTTTAAAGAGCGCTTAATGGGAAGTAAATGAAATTGTATGATGGGCTTAAGATGCAATAAAAGGCTGACGAAAGACTCAATACACAAGTTATGCTACACATGGGGTTGTTTAACTGCGATTAATAATTCTTTATATGTTTATAGTTCTTAAATTGAATTATGGTAGCCGATGATCGTAATACGAGGGTGGCTCAATAAATCTATGGCTTTTGGAATGAACTGCAGTTTTTTTTTGTTTTACAACATATTCTCCTTTGAGTTCTATACACTTAGTCTAACGTTTCTCCTACTTTTTTATCCCTTCCGAAAAATATGATTTATCGACGTCATCTAAACAGGCATTTGTTTGTGAGATCATTTCATCGTTAGAGGCAAATCTCTTTCCGCCGAGTCATTTCTTCCAGTTTGGTAACAAGAAACAGCCACTCGTGGCACAAACTGGCGAAGAGGGTGGATAAAAGAGCAACGTAATGGGCTACGAAGCCCAATTGCTGGGTTTTTGCCCCTGGAAACTGCATATGTTCTTGCGAAAAGCCTTCTCCTAGCCAAGTGATCATTTCAAATTGAAACCACTGAGACATATAAGATGCCTATGGCTTCCACTATTTCTCTCATTTTCAATTTCCGATTTTCTAAAATCATATTGTGAATTTTTTTCAATTGCTTCGAATGTAGAGACCTCAATAGGGCGTCCAGAACGTTCGGCATCTTCCCTGCTTGTACTGCCACATGGAAATTCGGTGAACCACTTCTTTACCATGGAAATGGATGGTGCAGAGTTCTCATAAAATTTATCAAGCTTAGCCTTGATTTGACTGATGGTTTGTTCCGCAAAAAATAATTCGTAATGAGCATATGGAGCATTCCATAAAAAGAGGAAAATCTGTCGCACACGTGACGAAGTTTGTTTATATTTTTCTTTAATATTTTAAGAATGATTAAAAACAAGTTCTATGTAGGATTGAAGACTATCATGCAGTTTAATTAATATAAGAAAAAAAAAGAAACCTGATTTACCAATTAGAAGTTATATGTAAAATAAGTGCTAAAAAATAGTTGAATTTGTCTGTACGTGACGTGGAATGCACCATATGACATTCACTTTTTTCCATTTTCTTCTCAACACCACTGCTATCAACGGCTGAAAAACATAAATTAAATGACGCAGCTTGTATAAATTTTGACAGGAGTCAACTGACAGTTACCTGTTAATAGGAGCAGTGTTGCCATTTCAATTTAGAGGCGGGAAATTCAAAAAGTCATAGACTTATTGAGCCGCTCTCGCATTTCAGTAACAATTTTGATAACCTTTTCCAGCTGAATGACATGTCTGGTGATGACAATCGCTATTAATCTCGTTTGCAATAGCATGAACAGATTTTTTTTAATATGAACCCTATACTATTATTCTATCATATGAGGAAAGACTTCTAAGAATACCAATCAGAAGCGGAATCACACATGCGAAAACTACATAGACATATATTTTTTTAAATTCGGACAAGCACTCAGGGGATGATCCCTGCAGATGCAGTACATAGCGCCGGAACTGCAAGATAGTGGATAGTATTGAGAGGACAGATGAAGAAAGGTGAGAAGATAGAGGATTTTTTGTAGCTATTTAAATCTTTTACCTCGCCGTCTTCTTTTTGCTACAGGGTCGCCTAAGGAGGGTGCTGTCCCTCTGCTCTTTAGTACATGATAGTTTCAATCGCTGCCCGTTATTGTTCAGTGACCAGTGCTACGTCTTCATCACTGCAATAGGTTGACAACAACTAACACAACCATGCGCTAATGCTGACCAGACGAATTCGATACCATATTGATGATTGAGCGCAGAGTCGGACTCTAGGGTCTCCGCTTTATAGTCTCGTCTTAACTATTTCAGCCAACAGCATCCACAAATAGAACAAAAAATTCAGAAAATTTGACATGAAGAAAATAATCAATCGACAACACTGTTATTTTGAATACCTGTGTTGCCATCCTGTTTTATACAGTTTTCGTATGCAATTTCCTAATAAAATTTGTATTAATAATATCATATTCTAATAAGCCACCTTATAAGAGAGAGAGAGAAAAAAAATTCACATTAGTACTGATGAAAAGTGTAGCGGCCTTCGAAAACAGGTTTTTTGCTCTGCTGTGTAAGTTGGATAATTAAAATTGTTTGTTTGACTTTTTCTTATGCCTTGCAACATTTATTATGGCTTTCTGAATTTCAAAACACATTTTCGAATGATTAGCCTATCAATTTTAATTAAATTTAATAGAAATTATTATATAAGATGTATGTTTTTATACCCTCCAAAAAAGAATTTGGAGGGTATATTCACTTTGTCATTCCGTTTGTTACGCATCGAAATATCTATCTCAGACCCCATAAAGTATATATATTCTTTATCAGTGATGAAATCTAAGACGAACTGAGCATGTCCGTCCGTCCGTCCGTCCGTCTGTGGAAATCACGATTCAGTCCAAACGAAAAGAGCTAGACTCTTGAAATTTGGCACAAATATATTTTGAAGCTTAGAGCAGGTTAAGTTCGAAGATGGGCTAAATCGGGCAAGAGGGGAAAAAGTTCTCCTAAGAAGAACTAAACCAACCCAGAAAAAACAACATAATTTTTAAAGTTTTTTGGTTATTTTGTTAAGCAAATGATATATTTTTATGTCAAATACGGTCCAACGCCTTAAACTTGGAGCTATTAAATAAAATAAAAATATTTCTTGACCCCGCCCACTTTAGTGGGCGATATTATAGGCAAAAATAGCATAAAAATTTAACAAATTGTTTTACTTAAGCCTACATTCCTTAAAAATAACATTTTTAAGCTTTAATGACGAAGCTGAGGACGAAACTTCTCTTCCCTACCCCCTCCTTCCCCTTCGCCCCCTAAATGACCGTACCAAAAAAAAATAAATAAATTTTTTAAATTTTGTATATAATCATTCCAAGCATTTATCTTTAGAGTTTTATGACTGGCGATTTCTGCCCTACTCCCCCCCTCCATCTTCCTTTGCCCCCTAAATGACCCTACCAAAAAAATTTTTTTTTTTTTAAATTTTGTATATAATCATGCCAAGCATTTATCTTTAGAGTTTTATGACTGCCTGTTGCTGCCCTACCCCCTCCTCCCCCTTTGCCCGCTAAATGACCCTATTTAAAATAAATAAATTTTTTTTTATTTTGTGTATAATCATCCCAAGCATATATTTTTAGAGTTTTATGTCTACCTGTTTCTGGCCTACCCCCTCTCCCCCTTTGCCCTCTAAATGACCCTATCAAAAAAAAAAGAAATTTTAATTTTGTATTTAATTATCCCAAGCATTTATTTTTAGAGTTTTATGACAAAGGTGATATGTTTCCCCCACAGCCCTTGCCAGAGCGACCCCGCCAAAATACAGTTTTTATACCCTCCAAAGAGAATTGGACCCCATAAAGTAAATATATTCTTGATCAGTGATGAAGTTTAAGACGGTCTAGCAATGCCCATACGTTCGTCTGTGGAAAACATGATATTGTCTATTTTTAAACCCGCCACCTTCTGTAGGCGTTGACGTACGGTATTATATAAAGGAACTCTGGGCCACCAAGTTAAACATTTTAAATTCACTTACTAAATATTTGGAGGGTATTTAAGATTCGACCCGGTCGAATATAACGTTTTTACTTGTTTATAATGTTGTTAGCTTGTTTACTTTTTCCTTAAAAATTATTACAAGAACTTTTTAAAATATTTTAACTAGATAATAAATATTAAATGAACAACTTAAAGTCGGCTTTAAATATCTATTATAATTATTAAGTTAATTATGCTTAGAAATTCCTCATAATGAACCGCCTTAACTAAAATCGCATATTTTTTAAATATCTCTTCTTGCTGTTACTTAGTTTTTTCAGCTTTTTTACGTCTTTATATATTTTTATAATAAACTGCAGCATTTAGTGAATCACTGAAGTCGAACAGTTAGTGGAGAGGGCAAAAGCAATTTCATTTTACCACAAATACTTGTAAGAAGAAGAGGAAGAAGCAGAAAAAAAAACAACAACTATTTGTACTCCATAATAGCAAATGGGGAGAACATTTTTGTAAAAGTGCTTAACACAAACACAGAATTTCATTTATACTGAAATCGTGGTAGAGATACCAACAAGAAACACACAAACAAACAAACAATCAAACAAATACAGCAGGCAAAAAGAAAAACAAACAACAACCACTTATATACATTACTTTAATCCAAAAGATACATTACAATTATGAATCGGATAAATACTGGCACGTACTCATACACTTGCAGGCGAAAGTAAATCTAAAAGAATTAAAATGAGTAGAAAATTATTAAACAGGAAGTGAAATGGCTACTGAGTTGTTGTCATCTCTTTCTTGGCTGCTACTCATTTATTTTCAGCGCAGGCGTTATTTGAGAGTAACTTGACTCTTTTGAGTTCTTTCTTTTTATTTATGAACATGTTTTTTGTTGTTTTATCAATGGGTTGTTGTTGGGATATTAAATGGAGTTTTTGTGAGAATGGGAATTGTCTTTGGCGCACCGGGTTCATTCGTTGTACTCAATTTGCTGTGGAATATTTATTCAAATTGACTTACATTTCTTGTTGTTGCATGTTGATGATGGCAGATAGAAGAAGATGAAAAAAGCGTATGTTTTTTTTTTGCTGCACGAACAATTTAATATCGCCTCCAATTTGCGGTTTATATGCTTGATATCTTTTTTGAAATATCATAAATGTTGCTGGTGTAGTTGTATGGGTGCCTGTACCATTTTGCTGTAGTTGCTGGCAGGAGTAGGGGATAAATGGTTGCACCATTCACTACAAAACAAACAAAAAATTAACAAATATGTATGCTGCAGTTGTTGTCAGGACCTTTTAATTTTTAATGTTGCTAATGTTGCCTGAATAATTTTATTTTGGGAACAGTTTTTTTCCATTCATTGTCATTGGACTAGTCCAGTACATTGAGAATAGTGGCGAAAATCGAGATATGAGATACAACACTGACTTATTTTTTAGATATGAAATTTTTATCGAAAAATATCGTGCATGCGTCAAGGATATATTAGGGGTCAAAGATCACATAAATAGGGATTTTGACAATATGTGTCTGGCTATCTCACGTATGACATTTGACATCTATGTGAGAATAGTAATTGAACACAATTTTTTTTGCTAAAATTCTGGAAACTGATTTAAATAATATCAATTGTTTTTAAGCTGGAGTTCAAGGAATGGGAAGGTCTACACACAACATTTTTTCAGTGATCTATAACTCTCGCATTGCTGCAAATAAAACAAAGAAAATTAATTATCGGCAATACTGATACGCTTACAGAATTTATGCTAGGAACACAACTGCGACGAACGACGAATTTTTGGTCGCGAATATTCGTCGCCAAAAATAAAACACATTGATGTATATGAAAATGCACACAATCGTGGTGTTGGTCGAAATTCGTCATACTCAGCGAAAGTTGAAATAGATTTATTTCTAATTGTTTCGTCAGCGAACGACGAACAAAACATTATCAGGTGACCAGGTTTCTTATACTCAAACTGGTTTTTTGTGGAAAAACATAGTTCACTACTGTATTATTGGATGTAGCACGAACATTTTCAATGCATACTAAAAATGCATTCACCAATTCACAAAAATTTATCATTCGGACGACTTTTTATTAATTTTGAACACTTTTTATAATACATTCTTTCTTCCTATTTCCTACTTTTTCATATGGTCACCCCATCAGCTGTTATATGAAAAGAATAATTTATTTACAGAAAAAATTTTTTTTAGAAAATAATTATAAAAATGAATTTGTTCTAGAAAAAATGAAGACCACCGGGGCAATTATTGAATGTGAACAATCTGGCATCAGAGGATTACAAAGATTATTAAAAAAATTTACAATATTTTTGTTTTTAGTATTTTAATTCATTCGTTGTTATTGTGTTTCATACGACGAATTTATAGAGCGAATTTTTACCAACGAATCCGTCGTACTGAACGAAATTCGTCGTTCGTCCCAGTTGTGTTTCTACCATTAAATTTAATATATAGGGTCCGCCAAATAACTTTTTTTTTTAAATGATGTAAAAAAACTACTGAATATTTTCTCAAATTTGTTTTTTTATTTTAAAGTACAATTCTTCCGTTTAATAATGGAAAATAATTTCATTCAAATGGCAGCCTCGGCTGGCCATGCAGTAGCCTACACGATCGGTCCAATTTTTAAGCACATTATCGATTGTGTGCAGCTGTATTTCACCAATAGCTTTACGAATATTGTTCTTTAAAGTGTCAATTGTCTCGGGCTTGTCGGCGTAACACTTATCTTTGACGGCACCCCACAAATAATAGTCCAACGGTGTCAAATCGCAGCTCCGAGGTGGCCAAACGACATCAGCTCTGCGGCAGATAATGCGATCTTCAAAAACAGGGCACAAAACATCAATTGAAACCAAATGTTGCCAATATCCTCCTCTTCAATTTTTGTGAACAAAAATTCGTTCAACATGGCCCGATAACGATCGCCATTGACTGAAACGGCCACTACTTGCTCATTTTCGAAGAAAAATGTCCCAATTATGCCTCTGGACCAAAATCCTCATCAAACAGTGACTCGTTCTGGGTGCGTCGGCTTTTCAATGTATACGTGCGGGTTTTCTGTGCCCCAAATGCGACAATTTTGCTTGTTTACACACCCGCCAAGATCAAAATGAGCTTCATCTGAAAATATGATTTTTTTGGCAAAATCGGCATCTTCTGTAAGTCCATCGCAGGCCCAATTACCAGCGTTGTTCAAGCGTACCATATTCGTTCAGACATGAGCTAAGTGTTACCATTCACGAAATAAACACTAGTTGAGAAAAAACGTTAGATTGCAGACCCTAAAATAAGAACAAAACTAAATCAGTATTTTTATTATTTTAAAATAAAATGCAGTTGTAGTCTCGTTGGCAATTATTTAACGACGTTGCTACTTTTTATGTCAAGGCATAGGTCGTACACAATCAGTTACAGTAACGGCTCAAATACGGATTGACAACATCGCTGACATATTATCTCCCTGCTGACACTTAGGCACCGATATCACTATGAGACAAATGAAGACCTTTAGAAAAGTACCAGGTCGTGACTATATGGGTTCGATTCTACTATCAAATTGTAGTAAAACCCTATACTCAGTTTGGCCAATTTGATAAAATTTTATAGTGAAACAAAATTTTTTGGAGAATAATTTATTAAAGTCGGCAGCCTGCTGTCGTGAATGTGTTTAAATTATAAGTGTTATATATTTTTATAAATTTTTCGCAACTTGGTTATACTTAAATACTAGTAAAATTTAAATATTTTTTGAAATCTTCTGCAACAAAAAAAAACTCGATATTTATCTGAAGCTGCATCTGCTCTGTTTAATGAACTGAAACGCAAACTTGCACCACCGTCTGTAGCCTCCTTTCTGCACACCATCATTTAGTGATTTTCTAAACTCATTCTTAAACACACGAATATAAATAATAGGAGGAAAGAGAGTATGCGAATAAAAACTGTTGGGCATGAATTGTCAAATATGCCAAAGGAACAGGTTACATTTTCTTAATGTTCTCTAGGTGTGAGTGTGTTGGAGTCTGTATGTATTTCGTTATATGTTTGTAGTCTATATATTCTTTGGAATAACTTTCCTTGCAGGTTTCCTTTGGAAAATTTTCCATTTAAAATCTCACATTTAGTTCGTTCATATTTTTTTTTTAATAGTCTGCAGTATGTTTCTCTTCCTTTGGTTTTATTGTTCTCTCAATTTTTCAGATTTTATTCTGTTTTTTATTTCTTTATTTTTTATGTTCTTTTTTTTTGTAATTTTTGTTAACGAGACCATCATTTTCTATAATTAACCACTAAGTGGAGACACATTATTAATGTTCAGTGTGCTCGTTATAGTGTGTGTTTTTATGTTGTTGTTCATTATAATTAGTGCTTTTTAAATGTGTGCTTACGGAAGTATGGGAGCCACTGCTGCATGACTGTGTGTTTTTATGTGTATTCGGAACGTCCCAATGGTAAAGACTGATGATTAAAGAGGCCTTTTTTGGGGCCTTATATTGTGGGCATGAGCCATGTATCTAACTTTTTACGTTCTATTGACAGAAAAATTATCGTACCATTTTTACTAAGTACAGTTTTAGTATCTACATATTATTTATATCATCATTGGCGCATCTTACTCAAGCTCATGGCCATAAACATATTAGCCCTATTCACAATCCTGTGCAAATGGTCTTGCATTATAGCATTTGCAAATTGAGAGAGTATTTGAGAGCATTTTCAATGTATTTTGTTGCTGTAGAGTACAATTATTTTGCAAATGCAGTGATGCACTACCATTTGCACAAGATTGTGAATAGGGCTATTGTAAAGGCTCCTACATTAGATGCTTCTTGTTTTGAAGTGAAGATATAATCGAAACTTGTTATTCGATTAAAAGACCTTTTGATGTCGTGATGTGTAGAATAAAACATCGTTAAGTGCATCAGAAATGTTAAATTTTCCATGAGTCTGGCGCATAAGTCAGGCGGAATTTGATGGAGGGCATGGGTTATATTGGCTTTGAGGAGCATTTTATCTTATTTGCATACATCTGCGACTTAAGGAAACCTAAAGAGAAAAAGTCTAACGGAGTCAAACCGCTCGATCTAAGTGGCTAATTTATATCAGCCCCATGTGGGATGATCTTGACACCACATGTTGCCCGAATCATCCAATTCAGGCTAAATGAACTATAGCACTCGCCGTTAGTGGTGATGGAGGTTGACGTCGTTTTCAAAGAAAGCACACATTTAAAAAGTGGGTGCTGTTGGCTGAAGTAGTAGAACACGAGACTATGAAGCGGGAGGTCCCGAGTTCGAGCCCGCGCTGAGTCATGAAATATTGTGTTGAATTCTTCTGATCAGCAATAGTGCGTGGTTGTGTTAGTTGTTGCCAGCCTGTTTCAATGATGAAGGCATAGCACTGGTCACTGAACATAATTTGCTGCGACTGACACAATGATGTTCTAAAAAGCAGAGTAACAGCAGCACCCTCTTTCATCGGTCCTGTAGCAAAAATTAGCCGACGAAGTAAAAGGTTGAAATAACTACAAAAACAACTATCTATCTTCTCATCTTTGATAATCTGTCCCCTCAATACTATACCCTCGTTTTCAGTTACGGCGCAATGTATTGCATATATAGGGGTCATGCCCTGAGTGCTGGTCCAAGAAAAAAAAAAAAAAACTCAAAATTTACACCGAACATTGGCTCTTTTGAAATGCAATGGACGCTCTTGGATCTCATGTGGATTATTGTTATCGTCTTAAATTCAACAATTTGTCTTGTTCACGTACCCATTCATCCAGAAATGGGCCTTAACACTGAAGATAATTGTTTTTTTTAATTAGGGTCAGTTGCCCACGGTTCCAGAGGACATTTTGATAAAACAACTTTTGTTATTACGGAGTGTCCACTATTTTTTTCTACCCTACAAAATATAATTGGAGGGTATATTTACTTTGTCATTCCGTGTGTAATGTGGCGAAGATCCCCATAAAGGGTATATTCTTGATCACTAATGAAATCTAAGACGATTTAGCCATGTCCGTCCGTCCGTCTATGGAAATCGTGATAGAGTTCAACCGAAAAGAGCCAGACCCTTTGGAATTTGGTATTGATACATTTGGAACGATGGCAGAGATCAAGTTCGTAAATAGGCTTAATCGGGCCTGAGGGAAAAAGGTTCCCCTGAGAAGAAATAAAACGACCTCTAAGAAACCACATAGTTTTAAAAAATTTTTTTTTTGGAATTTCTTTAAACAAATGATATATTTTCATGTCAAAGAAGGTCCAAAGGCCCAGAAAATCATAAAAATTAATTTTTGAACCCCGTCCCCGAGAGGGCGTCGATGTAAGATATTCCATGCAATAATTGTGTAAATATTTTACAAAATGTATGCCTTGAGCCTACATTTCTTAAAAATTAAATTTTCGGCCCCCTAAGAGACCCTATCAAAAAAATGTTTCTCTTACACTTAATCCAACCCCAAAAATTTTACTGTTAGTGCTTTGCTGCAAGGATGAGGTAGCTCTCCCAATGCCCTTCCCGGAGCGGCCCCGACAAAATAGTTTTATACCCCATATGGTATATATGTATATTTTTGATCAGTGATGCGATCTAAGACGATCTGGAAATGTCCGTCTGTTCACCTGCGGAAAGCACGATAAAATCCAAACAAAACGAAGGATAGCACTTGAAGGATAGCACAGGTCGTGTTCGTAAAAGGGCTGAGTCGGGTTAGAAGGAAAAAATTTCCCCTAAGTTGAACTAAACCAACCTCTAAAAAACAACATGATTTTTATAGTTTTTTTCTTTGTAATTTCGTTAAGCAAATTATATATAATTAATGTCAAAGAAGGTCCTTAAGCGCACATACCTTGAAAACTTAATTTTTCAGCTTTTATGAAGAGGATGAGATGTTCTCTGATCTTCCCCTGCCCTACCCCTTCACCTATCTTTGACACCTAAATGACCCTATCAAAAAAAAATGTTTTTTCTGCACTTACTTATTCCAAAAATATACTATTTAAGTTTTTACGACAAAGCTAAGATGACTCCCCCACGGCCTTTCCCGGAGTGACCCTGTAACAATATAGTTTTAAAATTGGCCATAGATTGTCTTAGCGAAACTCTGACCCAGAAGGTTAAGCATTTTAAATTTATTTACTAAATATATGGAGGGTATTTAAGATTCGACCCGGTCGAACATAACGTTCTTATTTGTTTTGCTTATGTTCGTTTTCCTAATTAAGGAATAAGGAAGACATTTAGTTACGGATGCTAAATTATTTCAGAAGATGTACTCATCCCGTGTACATGAAATTTACTTGATTAGCACAACGAATATAGAAAGAGAGTATGTAAAAAGTTGCAAGAACTAAGGCCTGGCTTGGAGAACGCCTCTTATTTTGTATTACTGTGCGTATGACAACTTGCTCGTAACAATATTTGTCACACTCATTTTAATTGGTCTCAATTGATGAATGATTTGTAAGGCATTTCGAAAGTAACACTGAACAAAATATCTTTTGTTTTTTAGTTGTTTGAAAAGAAATCACGCACCGTGTTCATGGTACAGTAAATCATTTCGCGTGCTCAAACAAAAGTAAATTTCACACTCTTTTAATAAAGTTTTCTCTCTGTGTATGTATCTAAAAGTTTTTTATGTCCTTAAATTTAATGGCATTAACATGACATTATTAAATGTTGCGCATACGCACACTATAACCGCAAATTATTTAAATTGCTTGTCTCGTCATTATGCAGTATTAAAGTGTGTGTGTGTGTGTAACAACACGTGCTTATATAAACACCATTTTAGCCGTACATGCGACTATAACATCTGACACACACTTAAAGTATATGTAACAACATCTCTGTACACACATACACACACTGCATGCTGGCCTTATATCTATAATGAAGGAGTATAAAATTAAATGGTTGTTATTATAAATACGTGATACATACAAACGATGCATGCATACGGGCTCTCAGGCGTGATTATAAATATAACCTCCTGATAAGTTTAATGTATTTCGTTATAGTCATACACTCGAAATTTCGCGTAGTACAGCAGCCGCTCGGTTATATGAACATCCAGAATAGTGAACACCCAGAATAGTGAACAACAAAATTTAAACACATGGGGTTCTAAAGAGTGAACACAGCCTATCTCTATTATTTGAAAAGCTTTCAACCTTTAATTTTTTTTTAATGTTTGTCTTATTGGAAGTATGTTCTTCCCCGAAATAAGTAAAAAACCTCAAACTGTTGATTTTGTTAATGTTTTGAGTGTTCAGTTATTGATTGATTATCTTACATATTAAAAATCGGTTCTTCCCCGAGATAAGCGTGTGCGTACGAATACAAAAAAGCTTTTTGAAGTCTTTATTGTTTGTTACATAGTGCATCGAAGATGAAGCGCAAGGTGTTAACGTTATCTGAAAAAAAGTGACATTTTGGATAAAGGTGCAAGCGTTACTTCTCTTGCACACAGATATGAAGTGGCCAAGTCAACAATTTGTGCTATTAAGAAAAATAAAAATCCGATTTTGGAAGTGACTGCAAAAAGTAAAGGAAAAATTAAAAGGAGAACATTGAGAGAAGCTGAAATGTCGTTGGAGGAGGCGAAGCTATATCATTGGTTCAATTAACAAAAGCAAAATATTTAAACGACCAATTGAAAGAAAAAAGTTCTATTACTGCAAGTTATGGGTGGCTGCAGAAATTTAAGCGACGATTTGGTATACGGTTTTTATAGATATCCGATGAAAAATTATCGTCCAATCCGGAGTTTGTAGAACCTTTTAAAAAAGAACTCCATTCTTTAATAGTAGAACACAATTTAATGCATGATGAAATTTACAAAGCGGACGAAACTGCCCTATTTTGGAAACTGCTTCCAGACAAAACATACGTTTTAAGAAGTGAAAAAAGTGCACCTGGAAGAAAAACCGAAAAAGCACGTCTTACATTCCTGTCCTGTACAAATGCTTCTGGTGATAGGGAAGGCAAAACGGAGGCAATCGAAGCTTTCAATAAAGTTATTGCTTGGAGTGAAAGTATTATATCTGTTATTAATGATATTTTGGTATTGCGCAAATCAGGGACAAGGCAAAATCTCTTGAAGCAAAACAAGTACAAAAAAATATAACCGACTTCTTTCATGTTCATTAATTATTAAAAAACATTAAAAATAAAAACTTAATTTAATAAAAGTCATATGAATTACTTATTTTTTATTCTCTCGATTTAGTGAACTTCTCCATTTAGTGAACAGGATCTGTTTGAATTAGTTCATATAACCGAGCGACTACTGTATTTTTGTATCAGTCACAAGAACTCGGCCTTTCAGAGACTATAACTTAGCGACTTTTGCATCGGAAATTGGTCTTGCGGCCGTACAACCACAGTTGTTCCAGGAGCTGAAGCTAAGGGCATAAGGAAATCAACTGAGCAGTTTTCTGAGTCTATTCTAACTTTCATCGAAAATTATCTCAATCTATAACTTTCATTTGTGAACGAAGGCGTACATTAACAAACGAAATCGCAGAACTCGGGAGGATATAAATCCACATGAGATTCGAAAGCGTTGGTAGCAGACACAAGTTTTTATCACAAAACTTTCTTCAGCGATGAGTTTCTTTTGTAAACGAGTATATTATGCCACCATTCTCATGAAATCGGACTACCTGCCTTATTACCCGCTATTCTTTGAGAACCACCGCCTAATTTGAATGATAGCACATAAACGAAATGTGGCTCCAATTGGGTGGCAACATGGCACTCTTTATCTCTTAAAATTAAATTTTTATCAAATGTAGGACTAAACTATACACTTTGTTTAATATTTGCACTATTTTTCTATGTAATATGTTACTTCAACGCCCCACTAAAGGGGGCGGGGTCCAAAAAAGGATTTTCTGGCTTAACGCGTTGGACCTTCTTTGACATAAAAATATATCATTTGCTTAACAATATTACTAAAATAAACATTACAAAATTATATTGATTTTTAGAAGTTGGTTTAGTTCTTCTTAGGGGAACCTTTTTCCCTCTGACCCGATCTAGCCCATTTACGAACTTGACCTGTGCTATCCTTCAAAATTTATTTATACCAAATTTCAATACTTTTGTGGAGGGCATAAAAAAAAAATTATATAAAAATTTTTACAATTAGACTGGAAAAGGTACATTTTTTTCTGTAAAAATAATGCACTGAGAAAAATCTCATTTTACATTCCTGGATGCAATTTAATATAATTTCAATTATTCTGCAATTATTTAAATTTAAAAAAAGGCAGTTCTTAATGAATGAGCTCACCCCAAGAAATATATTCTACAATAACACTGCAGGAACATTAAAAGACATTTTTCAAGGTAAAAATGAGTATGTTTTTCGATTGATTGTGGTAGAGGAGTCCAAAAACTAAATATACAAGGATTATTTATTTTTTGTATTCGCTGTGAGTAGAAGCAAACTGTTGGCTGAATTTAATTTTTGCAAATTTGTCCTCCTTAATGACGAACTTTGTTTCACATACTTTGAAGCTGTGAGTGCAATCATCATATTATAATGGCTGCATATTAGTTTATCAAAGTGTATTTATTTCAACTTGCTTTTGGTATTACACATTCAATGCCCTACAAGCGCTTGATATACGAGATCAGTTTGGACAATACAGAGAAGATAGAATACGAGCATTGTGCCCATGTGGGTGATAAAATGCGAGTGAAATATATTTGCTTAAGCAGTGACAATATAGTGCACATGTGTATACCAAACTTACATACATACTTGATTTCATTAAATTTTTTTAAGGGCAAACAAAATATGAGACTTTTAACAATATTGAACGGTGTTGTCAATGATCTGAACATTTCTGAATCCGTTGCAGTTAAATTCTCAGTAGTTATTTGGACATTGTTATTATACGTGATTTTTTTATAACCACAATAGAGTTGATCAATGTAGGTCCTGTGAAAAAGGAATTTATCATATTATTAAAACTTTATTAATCTTATAAAATTTTGAAAGCATTTAAGGTAATTTTCTTAGATATTGTCTCAGTTAATTTATTAAACATCCCAGTGAAAAAACTATTTTAAAATATTTTTGGGAGAACTACCGTTTCTCTACTCTCAAAGTACCAATGAGTTTGTATTTTCGACTTAGCAGGAAGAGATTATTAGCAATATCCAGACTATTGATTAAGAAGTTATTTTATTTGCCAAAATCGGTTATTTATAACCTTCTGCCTGTTATATAGAGGAACTTTGTCCCACCAAGTTAAACATTTTAAATTTACTTACTAGATATTTGGAGGGTATTTAAGATTCGACCCGGTCGAATATAACGTTTTTACTTGTTTTAAGTGAGTTAGAGAAATGACACCTCTTGTTAAAAACTGCTTAAACCAAAAGTATCGATACACCGAGCTTTTGCTATCCCTGTGTGTACCGAACATCGAGATCAAGACATCATTTGCATTTGTAACATATTTTAGTCTTCCTCTTTGTGAAAGTAAACGAAGCACGGGAGGAATTAAAAAAGTTTTAAATAATTGTAATAAAATTTTATACAGCATTTAAAGAAGTGTTGCTTAATTTAATGTTTAGATTTTATAAATGTATTTAAAGTGACCAGAGAGTTCAAAAAGGGCCATTTCGGGGTTTTGAAAAATTAAAGGTCTATGAATTTAAATTTTTATTTACTGATGTTTAAACGATTAGTTGAATATCTCCTTTTGTATTTATATTAAAAGTTTAAAAAGAAATTAACCAGTCAAAAGTTATGAACAATTTATTGAAAAAGGACAATACAGTACAAAGAAGAGAACCAAGTACACGGCATTACAAAGGACTAACGTATATACAAGGTTTTTCGGAGAGGTTAAAAAACTCCGACTTATATGACGTGGACAAGTTTCAACTTGCATTTAACACGATTAACACACTACAGACCTTATATAGTAACACTAAAACAAAAGTAAATAAAGTAGAAAGATGCAATGTTATATATAGCATTAACTGCAACGGTGATGGCTCAGACACATGTAACAAAAAATATGTAGGAACAACGAAAACGAAACTAAAGACCCGACTAGCATCTCATAAGTCGGATATAAAAATGAAGGACAAACCTCTGGAGCAAAAAACTGCACTTGCGGCCCACTGTGCGAAAGAAAATCACATGCCAAATTCTGAGGACGTAAAAATGTTACAAGAAGAAAAACATTATTCCAGGAGATTCACTTTAGAGATGTTACTTATAATTGACGTTCCAGCAGAGAAAAGACAAACAAGACACAGAGAAATGCGCTCCGATTTATAGAAATATAATAAATAAACAGAAGAAATAACCTCATCAAATCGGTTTTTTTCGCAGCCAAAGACGATCGACGCAGAGTATATGGAAGTTTTTTTATAAAATATTTATAAAATATTTAATTATTATTAAATTTTAATTGTACATGTATGTAGTGATGATTTTGTTAGTGAAATTTTTAATAATTAAATTAAAAAATAATTTTATTATAATTGTTTTGTATCCAACAGTGTTTCCCCTGAAGATGAATAGCGAAGCTATTCGAAATATTGGGATGAACAGCAATAACTATTAAAATTAAATAAAGATTAAATAAAAAGAAAATGTTTAATGTTTATTAATTTTATCAAAAACATGACCTTTAGCCGAACAATAGACAAAATAATAGTTATGAACAACTTAAAAAAACAAAATTTTTGCGTTTCTTGCTGTATAAAAAAAGAAACAAAATTTTTGAAATTTGTTTTGGTTTCAAATTGTATTCATTCGATGAAAAGATAGTTTGCGATATCACCGAACAAGCAGTTTATATTTTAATTTATAAAAAAAAAAAAAATATTTATATTTATAAAAAAATATAATTGATTTGAAGCAAATTTGTGAAGTGAAAGATTCATATAAAACAATAGATACATATAAGTTATTAGTAATTGTTTGTATCGCGGCGGTAGGCGGATTTTTCAACTTCATAAAAATAATGAAAAATTAGTTCTTTCGAATTACAGACGCATATCAGAACATGACTGCGGATCAACTGCAAAGGCGTTAAAAAATAGAGGACTTCTGATAATGGCAACTGCATGTAAAAATGATCGGAAATGATCCTGAATTTGCACTACTTCGGTTTCACATGTTCACCCTCTAATTGACTTCCTTGTAGGATTTTATTTTTTGTCTGTACTGGCAAACGCTTTCAGACACAATAAAGTCTGAACTCAGGAGAGTTCAACCTAATTCCAACAATTATAAAATTCTTAGTTTATTGTAATATTTATCAAGCTTGTGGTCGTTATTTATAATATATTATTTCTTATAATTTTTATTCGATATTTCGTTAACAGCTTGTTAACATCTTAATAAAAATTAGTTCCTGAAGATGTTAACAAGCTGTTAACGAAATATCGAATAAAAATTATGAGAAATAATAATTATGAGAAATAATTGATAAATATTACAATAAACTGATAAGGTCAATAAAAATAAATCAACATAAAATTCTTAGTGGATGCACAAACTTTCAGAAACCAATTGAGAAGTATACAAGGAAAAACGTTATAGTTTCCGTCTGTGTAAGTCGCAATGCATTCCAAACGAAAAGAGCTAGACCAATTAAATTTTTTATTTTGAAGAATAGGACGGGTCAAGTTCATAAATGGACTGAATCGTTTCGGACCGAAAAAAATTTCCCCTAAGAAGAACCAAACCAACCCCTAAAAAACAACATAATTTTTAAAGTTTTTGTTGTGTGATTTTGTTAGGCAAATAATATATTTGTATATCAAAGAAGGTCCAAACCGTTGAACTTGAAGCCAGAAAATAAAAATAAAAATTATTTTTAGACCTCGCCCCTTTATTACTAGGAATGGGGGGTAAGATATGATGTGCAAAAATAGTGTAAATATTTAACAAATTTTATTCCTTAAGCCTAAATTTTTTTGTTCTCTGATTTTTCCCTGCCCCAGCCTCTATCAAGAAAAATTTATTCTACACTTAATAACCCCAAAAATTTACTTTTTATGTTTTTACGACAAAGGCCTTCCCCGGAGTGACTCTGTCAAAATATAGTTTAAAAATTATGAACCGAAATGTCTTAAAGCAACATGGGAGGCTATTTAAGATTCGGCGCGGTCGAATATCACATTCTTACTTGTTGTATATATATTATAGGATATATTTAAAAAAATGCTGAAGCTTATTTTTACGTTTTTACTGCATATAAAATGCGCTGAAAATAATTGTTTTAGATCACGATTTCGGTTACCCTGAGTGATGAGTCATAGCGATGATATATTTAATTAACGTAAACTATACAAAGAAATAACAATAAAATTTAAAATACATTTTCTTACACTTATTTGTGTACATAGATTCCACACTCCATTGAATATATAATAGTTATATACATACTCGTATACGTACTTGCACATGCACACCCAACTAAAGTAGCCGAAAATTTATGGATAATTAAAAACTTCAATATATTTTGTGCAGTTTTCTGCAAATTTTATTTTAATTGTCAATAATTTACTCTTTTATATTCTGTTTAATGATAATTTCTGTGAAATAATATTGTTGTATTTTAATTTTTATAGACATTTAATTAATGTGTTGTTAAACAAATAATTTTCGCTTCTGTTTTGCATACAAATACACAAATTTTGCTTTACAATGAATAAAGATAATCAATATTATAATTATTAGTTATATTTAATATAAAAAAACAATTTTTTTTTAAAGAAATTTTGGTTTGAAACTTATTTTAATATATAAATTAAATAAAAGACCTAACAATATCGAGTGACATCGTGGATCAGGCAAAAAACTTCATAAACTTTTATATACTCGTGCTCAAGCCATTATGAAATAACTAAAGGGTGTTTTTTATAGAATGACACAAGCTTAAATGATAACACTGTGCAACAGTGCAAAAAGTGCGTGACTATATGATTTCGATCCTACTATCAAATTGTAGTAAAACCCTATACCCAGTTTGGCCAATTTTGGTGACCGTTTCTTCTTTATAAGCCTCCAAAGTTTCTCAATATTACCACGATGCCCAAAAAAATGTGTCCTCAGTTTTTGCCAAATAGCTAATCAGCACTTAAAAATATCGCTTAAACATGTTCGGCAAAAATGTAGCCAAGAGCAAGTGGAATATTTTTTGCTAAAATTTTATGACTGTATTCATCAGCGTTGGATGTGAGGACTTCTCAAATTCAATTTTTGTTAAAAACATTCGTTAAATAGTTGATATTCCTACTAACTAGCAGAACTTGAAATAGTGCAAAAATTTAGCAAATACCCCTGATGAGGTGGCGTAGCGGCCTCGAAATCAGTACTGATCCGTTCTGCTGGTTTAATGACTATGAAAAATATTCTTAATATTCCACTCTGAGAAATAAAAGAATGTAATCACATTCATTTATTTAATAAAAATAAAAAATAATTTGCAGTTTCGTAGATTTGAACTTATAGCCTGTTGAGAAAATTAACATCCTGTAATACAATTTACATAAATAAAAAGTTCACATTAAAATACGAGTTCATATATAATTTAAAAATTTTATCTTAGTTTTTTTTTAGAAAAAATTTTTTAAAATTTTTTTTTTTTCAATATTAGATTGAATTAAGATTCTATAGGCTAATTGTTCGAAATTTAAATTTAAATCTCAGAAAGACATGATAAATATTCCAAGGCACAAAGGCAAGTCAATATCAGTTTTAATCATCCAACTTACACAGCAGAACAGCTGTTTTCGAAAGCCGCAACCCTTTCATCATCAGTGCTCATGTGTATTGTGTTTGTCACCACTTATTAGGTGGCTTAGTTGAATGTGATAACAGTTCTTATTTAAACAAATTTTATTATGAAAAAGGATCCGAGAACTGTATCAACCTGATGTTAACATGTTATTGTTATAATACCCGTGTTACTGTTTGATTATTTTTCTTCGTGTCCCATTTTTCTGAATTTTTTGTTCGATCATACCTAAGTCAAACTTTTTTGGTTTGAATTTTATACTTAAGTATATATCTTCAACGGTAAATGTGATCCGAAAGCGAACTATTGTTTTTCGAATTAGCCGCTCTGAAGGATGTTTTTAGACACCATAAAATGGAAGAATTGCACGATGAGTTAAACGAATAAAACAATTATTTTGATTGAAAATTTCAATAATTTGCACGCGTGACTCTGGTGCTGTGACACTCTAAAAAAACACCCTTCCTTTATCATTTTAATTTCTGTTTGTATATTATTTGAAACAATATGGCTGTTTTCCGTTTGCTTTTATTTACGAATTAATTATTCATGCAAATGAGTTTAAAATCTACGACAACCATTTTGCATCCATTAATGCAAACATTTTAATGTGATCATCATTTTGTAATTTATTACTAATTAAATTATTTGCATGCAGTTATTTTTTTTTCATACTAAAGATTTTATTCTTCTGTAAAAGAATTAAATCATGACATATGCGGCAATATTTGTTATTGAAGTCACCACCTAGTGGGATATTAACTTCAGCATGCAGCGTTCTTTGAGGAATACGCATTGGAAGCCTCTTGCTCTGGCATCCAATCAACATATTGACGGCGTTTTGAATAGTCAGCCACTTTTAGTTGTTGTTGGATTTTATATGAGTGACGGTGCAAGTTTAATTGCTGGTAATGCCATAGAATTGATAAAGTCGGATTATCAAGTACACTCTCACTAGCGTGACAAGAGCATCAATGCAAAATATCCCACTTATCGATATTCTGAGATGATCAATGTTGCGTACTAATAGATTTTGGGATCTATAGGAAATATTTTTATTACACTTCCATTGAAAGTCTGCAGCTATAATTCCTTTCGAACAAACATATTCCGCATTTTCATAATATTCAAAATCAGTTAGATAAATATTTTATTATTGTATTCTGATATTTTTAAGCTTAAGGTCTCTTTATTTTAGTTTAATTTTTAATTTCAATATTTCGTCACTCCTTTGTGTGACTTCTTCAGGAAATTAATTATTTTATTTGATATGAAAAAATATGTTGTTTGTGAAATAAGTCCTCTGACTTGATTATTCTTTCTAAATCTGCTGTAGCTCATGTCCTTTCCTTTTTCTTTAAACTTATTGTGTGCTCTTGAAATTGTTAAATTCTTCTGCTTTCTTGACCTCTTTTTAATTATTATTGTATTCTGATATTTTTAAGCTTAAGGTCTCTTTATTTTAGTTTAATTTTTAATTTCAATATTTCGTCACTCCTTTGTGTGACTAAAATAATTAATTTCCTGAAGAAGTCACACAAAGGAGTGACGAAATATTGAAATTAAAAATGAAACTAAAATAAAGACACCTTAAGCTTAAAAATATCAGAATACAATAATAATTAAAAAGAGGTCAAGAAAGCAGAAGAATTTAAATATTTTATTAAAATTTCTCATACAAAATGAAATAAAAAAATGTTTTATTTGAAATTTATGGATTTCCGAGTATTTCTGAGGAAATCCTTGCCAACATTGGCTACTGTCTTTTCTTTATCGGGCTTTTCCATTCCATTGCCGGTAACAAGAAACGGGTTTCAAGACCTATCATTTCCCGAAGAATCTGCCAAAGTTTTTACTGATAGATCCGAAAGGGGAACAGAAGTAGGCGGCGGTTTCTAAGCAGAGAACTTCAATGTAACATGTTCAATCAGGCTCCAAGATGGTGGCAGTATCTTGCAAGCCGAAATGTCGGACAGCAAGATGTCTCAGGTACTATAGTGTACCGCAGGATATCTGATACGGAACAATTTTCTCCAAATGATATTTTATAAATGGCACAGTTGCATAACACGCAATATATCCACAACTATATCGAATTGACTCTTTCAAGGTCTGCCGCTTTATGTTTTTATGGTAAAATATGACAAAACTTTTTACTTGTATTCTGCTGATTTATTTTTAAATGAAAAGCCATTATGCGAGTAGCCATTTTATTGTTGCTGTGACTGGCTGACTGGCTGGCTGGCTGACTGTAGATTTTGTTTTTGTATTTGTTGTTTGCCAAGTTTCATTTACGCATTTAATTTTGCCCGTAAACCCAAAGATTCAACCAAAAGTTTGTATAAATGTTTTTGTTGTGGCGTTTGCTTATTCTTTTAGAGGGCCATTCGGTCGGATGCTCGTTCATTTATTTGTTTCAATGAGGCTCGTTAATTTGTATCCTAATTAAACTAATGAGCGTCTAAAGTCAATGCGCGTTAATTATTATGGCAAATAGTACAGACACACACCCACACACACACACACGTTGATACAATTGCACACATAAAAACACGCTTAAATGGACAGCATTACGTATGCGTAATTGTACTCTAACCCTTTATTGCACATACGCTCACTGTTTATGTATAGTGTGTAAGTATGTGTAGGTGTGTTTTTGTTTACTTTACAAACATATACATATGTAATTTGCGTTTCAAAATTGTAGATTGTAGATCAGTGATGTCAGCCCCATACACAATTGTGGAAGCAAAACTCACATGTACGCTTACGCTCTTTTATTTTGAGAGCGTAAAATATAATTGTTTACTGAAAAACACTCTCACTCAGCGGGAAGTATCGCAAGTCCTGTTTTGAGGCCTCTAAACAAAAATAATATATTTATATAAATATATATATACAATATATAAAAAAGGTTTGTAATAAGTTGGAACCACTGCATGTAGGTACATCTTTCCGAAAATTTCTTAAAGTAGCTTTTAAATTAATTCATAAGTAAAACTTTTTGTAAAAATTGTTTCTCTTGTATATAAACTAACCAAATGTTCAGCTTAAAAATGGAGAAATATTTTAAAATTAAATATCTGAGCACTTGGCAATTTTCGAAACAACTTATAAACCTTTTTTACAACTTATAAAATTAGAAGATATTATTGGTAAATAAAAGGATACTCTCAGAAAAGGCCACTAGTTAGGCCTCGCAACCTCACATTTCTCCCGCTGGGAATGTAAGAGATAAGAGTGATCTTACCAACACAATCACATTTGACATCACTGTTGTAGATGGAAGATAATTGTATTATTTAGTAAATAATCGACTTTGTCTTTGTTCTTTGTAGTGCAGAATTTTTCTTTATTAAATCAATAACTCCTGTCAAGCAGGAAATATCAGCATTGTTTATGTAAAAAAATATAATACATATTTTAATTTAATTTAAATTGCTTTTTTTTTTTAAAGCAACAGTAATAAAAACAAGTAAAAACGTTATGTTCGACCGGGTCGAATCTTAAATATCCTCCAAATATTTATTAAATAAAAACTCTATATATATTCTTATTACAATTTACATTTTTATAGTATTTAGCTTAAGTAAACAAGAAAGAAATTTATTTTAATGCGGTCGTTTCCAATATGTTGGGAGGAGCATTACTGTGACACCTTTCCATCATCATAAAAACTTACGTATTAATATATTATATCAACGTGCAAAAAAGGGACTGAGATAAGTTAAATCTCTTTATGCTGCTGGGTCACAATTCCCTTAAGACAATTGCTGTGCCCAGTTTCAAAATTCTATACAGGATCACTCCGAGAAACGCCGTGGGGGAGACATCTCACCTAAACCGTAAAAACTTAAATTTTTCTGGGTAATTAAGTTTAGAAACAAATTTGTTTTTTGATAAGGTTATTTAAGAGTCAAAAGAGGGTGGAAGGGTAGGGCAGGGGAAGATCAGAGAAGTTATAAATTAAGTTTTTAAATAATGTAGGCTTACGTAATACAATTTGTTAAATGTTTGTACTATTTTTCCACGTAATATGTAAGTTTAACGCCCACTAAAGGAGGATGTTGGTGTCCAAAAATAGACTATATCGTGTTTTCTACAGACGGACATATGGGCATTGCTGGATCGTCTTAGACTTCATCACTCATTAAGAATATACATATATACTTTACAGGGTTCAATTCTTTTTGGAAGGTATTAAAACTGTAGCTCTGGCAATGGCCGTGGGGGAGACATTTCATTTCTTTGCCATAGAACACTAAAAATTAATTTTTGGGGTAATTAATGTAAACAATTTTTTTTTTTTGATAGGATCGTTTAGGTGACAAAGGGGGAGGAGGGGTTAGGGCAGAAGATGATCGAGTTATGTCACAGCTTCGTCATTAAAGGTTAAAAATTTTATTTTTAAAGAATGTAGGCTTAAATAAAACAATTTGTTAAATTTTTACACTATTTTTGCATATAATAACGCCCATTAAAAGGGGCGTGGTCCAAAAAAAGGTATTTTTTTATTTGATGGCTCTGAGCTTACCACGTTGGACCTTCTTTAACATAAAAATATATAATTTTCTTAACAGAATTACATAAAAAACTTAAAAAATTATGTTGATTTTTAGAGGTTGCTTTAGTTCTTCTTAGGGGAACTTTTTCCCCTCTAGCCCGATTTAGCCCATTTCCGAACTTGAACTGTGCTATCCTTCAAGAAATATTTGTACCAAGTTTCTAGAGTCTGGCTCTCTTCGTTTCTATTGAATCGTGATTTCCACAGACGGACGGACGGACGGACTTGCTCAGATGGTCTTAAATTTTATCACTTATCAAGAATATATATACTTTATGGGGTCTCAGATGGATATTTCGCTGCGCTACACACCTAATGACAAAGTGAATATCCCTCTAGTGCTTTTTTGGAGGGTTTGAAAATAGGTTACTTACGAATACGCTGTTTAAAACAATTGACTACTCGTGACAGCCTCTGACTACTCCTTAATGCCTAAAAATAGTAAGAGGCGGTTAAAGATAGGCAGGTAGTATTATCTTGACGTGACGTTGACAAAGAGTTACAGAATAAGAGGAACTGTCTATTATCGCTTCATATGTCAAGCATGCAAAAGAAATTTTAAGGAAAGTTTTGTAAAAAAATACTGGTTATTTTTATTTCGTCAAATATTTGATCAATATGAACGTTGTTTTATGCTATAAACTGGACTGGGGCGAATGACGAATTTCATTCAGTACGACGAATTTGTTGGTAAAATGTGGTCTATAAATTCGTCGTAAGAAACACAATAACAACGAATAAATTAAAATAATGAATGAAACAAATTTTGTAAATAAAGGGTGTTTTTAGAAGAGCTTGCTGATTTGAAATTTAAATAAAACACATGCCAAATTATGAAATGGCCAAAAAAAATTTTTTATTTGGTAGATATTTTCTTGTCATTTAACATTTAAATATAATTTCGGGCATATGGCCACCACGACCATTTTGCACAAAGGTCATTCTGGAGGTCCAATTTTCGACCACCTTTTCAAGCATTTGTGGGCGTATTTCAGCAATGACACGTTGAATACTGGTTTCCAAAGCGTCAATCGTTGCTGGTTTATCCACGTAAACCAATGATTTCAGGTATCCCCACAAAAAATAATCGAGTGGCGTCAAATCACACGAACGCGGAGGCCAATTCACCGGTCCATTTCTCGAAATAATGTTGTCGTTGAAATGTTCTTTCAATAAGTCCATTGTTTCGCCCGCAGTATGACGAGTGGCACCATCCTGTTGAAACCACATTTCGTTTACATCCATATCTTGAAGTTTTGGCACCAAAAATTCATTGATCATGATTCTGCATCGATTTCCATTCACGGTAACGCGTTGTCCTTCCTCATTTTTAAAGATATAAGGACCGATGATTCCACCAGCCCATAGACCGCACCGAAATTTGGTAATTACGTTCTTTATGGTGGTCTCAGGCGGACGATTATGTGCACCATAAAATTCACGAAGTGCTCTATAAACATTTTTAATTGAAAACTGTTTTTGAAAATAAATTTCCACGATTTGGAAGCGTTGTTCTGGAGTTAACCTGTTCATGATGATTTGCCAAACAATACTGAGTAGTGACGTCACTTTAAACTGTCAAAACAGCTGTCAGACCGCAGAGTGATTCGTATAAAAAAAAAACTTCATAAAAAAACTTTATTTTGAAAATGTTTGTAATCTTCTGATGCCAGATTGTTTAGTCATTCAATAATTACTCCGGTGGTGTAAATTTTTTCAAAATAAATTCGTTTCTGTAATTATTTCGTGAAACTCTTTTTTTTCTGTAAATAAAATATAACAGCTGATGGGGTGACCATAAGAAAAAGTATGAAATAGGATGAAATACTATAAAAAAGAAAGTGTTCAGAATTAATAAAAACTCACCCGAAAGATAGATTTTTGTGATTTGGTGAATGTATTTATATCATACACTGAAAATGTCCAGCCACATGCAACAATACAGTAGTCAACTATGTTTTTCTATAAAAAAAACCAGTTTGAATATATGAAGCCTGGTCACCTTAAGAAATACAAATAAACCTATAGCAAAGTTCGTTGTACACGATGTATTTCGTCTAACGTACATATTATGTGTATTTTCATTTACATATGAGTTTTATTTCCAACGATGAATATGCCTTTTGAAAAATTCGTTCATCGTACTCGTTGTGTTTATAGCATTAAACTTGTCCCATATTATCAAAGTAGTTGGCGTAACATATTAATGCGGCTCCTATTTCACAGATTTACATATTTTCTGGAATATCAACAGTTTGAGAATTCATCACTTTGTAATGTTACATAAAGTATTTTAAATGCTAATAAATAATACTTAGAATAAAAAAATTCGCATGGTTCGGAATGTGAGTAAGTGGCACCATCCTGTTGAAACCACATTTGGTTTACATCCATATCTTGAAGTTTTGGCACCAAAAATTCATTGATCATGATTCTGTATCGATTTCCATTCACGGTAACGCGTCGTCCTTCCTCATTTTTAAAGAAATAAGGACCGATGATTCCACCAATAGTCTCCAGTAGTCAATATTGGAGGTTATAGAGGAATCCGCTTTAAGCATTTAGGGGAAATGAAAGTTTCTTTAAGAATACAATAGAAGTTGCAAAATATTTTTTTACTCATTTGGGCAAGCGATATATCTCTAAATTTTTTCTAAAATGGTACATAATTTTTAAATTCAAATCTCTAATGCTAGTGTTTAGCAATTACCTCCAAACTTCCAGATAGCGATGCAATATGGCTGTAATTTGTTTGTTTGTTGTCGCTTTTTGCATGTTTGCTTTTCATTTACAATTTGGCAGTTGCTTGCCACTCCAGCCGGTATTAACTAAACATAAACAAACACAGTGAAAATAATGAGCCAACAAAACGCCATCATCATTAGAATGATTTTGCAAAACATAGACCAAAGACTGTACGCAAACAAGGCCTCTTAACAAGCTAAGTAATTAGAAAAATGTAACAACACCGCCACTGCCACAACTCAAACACACAGACACACACACACCCATGCACACGTACACTCTATCAGCTTTATATGGCTGACAGGCTTACAGGTATGCACACACACAGACACAGAGCAGAAAATTACACACCAATACTTTGCAAAAACACCTCCACAAAATTAGTCGTGTTTGAAAGTAAAATGATGCGCTTCATTAGAACATCAAAAAAAAAAAAAAAAAGAAAAACAGAAACGAATTTAATACTCGTACGCGATTTTCGCGTTCAAAATACACACAAAGTGTATTTAATTTCGCTGCTGTGTGAGTTTGTGCTTCCTCCACTAAACCCTGACTGTTTAGGCGGAATTGCTCTCTTGCGTTAAAGTGGCGAGCTGTTCAATGTTACAAAAATTAGGCACCCACCAGCATAATGATTGAAAAATAAACCTTTCACTTGTGCCGTCCGTCCGTCTGTCTGTGTAGTCGTGGTACAGTAAACTGAAAACAAAAACGTGCTAAATGCAATTAATTATGCAAAATATTGAATTTTGCTAAACGACCAGGCAGAGTGTCTGAGGAAGCAACTGTACGAGATTGGAATACGAAATAATATTTAATGTTCAAAATGTGCATGAATGTTGCTCAATGTGCTGCTGCGAGTTGTTGTAAATTTTAAAATAATTTAGTTTCCATTCGATTTTATGTTCGCCAGTTGGTTGGCTAAAAACAATGGACTGACTGGGTGAACAAATAAAAATTAGAAAATTTTAAAACTTATTTCCTTCGGGCCATCGACTAAAACTTGGTTTTTGTTTTTTTTTATATATTTTTGTTAGCAGTTTAGGAAAATGTTCATACTAAATGGGCAAATTAAATGATTTGCTTATTTTGTGCTAAATTGTGATGAATTTATAATGGCCTTGTGGCGGTAATTGTAACAGAGTTCTGTGTGAATTACTAATTACACTTGCAATCATTTTATTTCAAATTTGTTTAGCCTTCTGACAAATATTTGCAAATAACAGCAAACAACAACAACAACACCAACATGAAACGAAACAGTCTCCAACGATTGATTGCTGCAGTGGGGGTGACAAGAAAAATGTACGTGTGTGTGGTTTTGAAAGTTAATGACTGATAATAATTTTTTGAGAGTTAAGGGTCTTTCTTCGGTCACTTTTGCATGTTTTTTTTTCTTATCTTGGTCCAGCACAAAGGGTATGACCCCTATATATGCAATGCCTTGCGCCGGAACTGAAAACGAGGGGATAGTATTGAGGGGACAGATTAGGAAAGATGAGAAGATATACAGTTTTTTGTAGCTTTTTCCAACCTTTGATACTTCGCCGGCTAATTTTTGCTACAGGGCCGACGAAGGTGGGTGCTATTACTCTGCTTTTAGTACATGATCGTGTCAGTCGCTGCCAATTATGTTCAGTGACCAGTGACTATGCCTTCATCATTGAAACAGGCTGGCAACAACTAACACAACCACGCACTACTGCTGATAAATACGCCAATGATTTACGTCAGTACCTGTAATACGGCTCAAACTGACGGTGCTCTTAACACCGGGTGAAAAAATAAGTTTTACCAGCACCCCTCTTAGAAACCAAGATCCACACGAAGGCGACCTCGGGTCGCCCAGGTGGCAATTTCTAGACATGATTTGGTAAGTCCCATGATCTAACACCTTGCTAAAGTGCCGATGCTATCTAGATGATCTTAATTCTATGAACTACAAAAAGTCGCCCAATAGAATTTTATTTGTTGATTCACAACAACACATAGATTTTGCTACTATCAGCCGGACCAACCCTAGGGTTGAAACATCAATCCTTATCTGACAAACCTTCCACCAAGTTGGTTACCACAGCCACCACGTGTACTCCCGAGGGAGACCTCACCAATATCCAGCCGCAGTACACTGCGGGGCTTGTACTGGATCCCGTGGTACCAGTTGTAACTACTGGTAAAGTCTCGAAAGTCACACCAGTGTAGATTCTATAAACTTTCTATCGACTTCAGTTTCTTTTCTACCCAAACTCAGATGTCGCTTCACCTGCCAATTCTTACTCAGGCTCGTAGGCGAACCTACTTCTTTTAGATTCTTATATGCACATCCGTACCACTGTTTTAGAGATTGGGCAGTAACATATAAGTTTTACGGGGCTACCTGCAAAAGTTATGCCTGAAAAACAGAATAACCCCTCGAAAGCCAACCATAATAGTTTTTAACTTTCTATTGACTTTTGAACTCTTAATTAGTTCGAGGCGTCCTTAGACCTCCTTTCTTATTTTCCCCGGATCTGTGCTGGAGCGAGGCCCGACATCATAGCCAAGCTCCCCAACGGCACCCCCGGGGGGACTATTGCTGATCAGAAGAATTCAACACAATATTTCATGACTCAGCGAGGGGTTGAACTCAGGACCCTCCACTTCATAGGCTCGTGTTCTACTACTTCAGCCAACAGCACCGTTTGGACTGAATCGTGCTTTCCACAGGCGGACGGACATGCTCAGATCGTCTTAAATTTCATCACTGATGGATATTTCGCTGCGTTACAAACGGAATGACAAAGTGAATATACCCTCCAGTTATGTTTTGGAGGGTATACAAAATCACCAAAATTCCTAAGTCTCTCGGATTTCTGTTTGATTTTCTTGTAAATGATTATGTAAGACTGTTAATCATTGCTTTAAGGTGCATGGAAGATCTTGTCAACAGTAATAAAGTCCGATCTTGTCAGTTATGTTAGCACTCAATGCGATATTTAAAAAATTATCCTACAAACATATTTTTAATTTTAACATTTTATGGAAAAAATTCTAATAGGAGACTTTAAACCAGTGTTGTCAGATTAGGGGTTTTCCCCCTAGATTTAGGTTTTTTTTTCTATTTAGGGGCAGATTTAGGGGTTAATATTCTTTAGGGAGAAATTTGGGGGTAAAAACATTTTATTTAGGGGATTTTTAGGGGATTTTCGAATTTATAGTTTCGTACATAAGAGTACATAATTTAACAACTCAACATGTCGAAAATATTGTATCGCAATGACGATTTAGAAAGTAATCACGCAAATATAAACATTAAAACATTTTTCTCGTTAAATCAATTTTGTTGGTTTTCCTTGAACTGCAAAATATAAATTTTAAAAAGCTGTTCATCTTTACAATTTATTACCAATATGCTAAAAAAGGATAACATATATAAACAAAAATATAAAAAGGAGTGGAAAGCAGATCAGCAGATTAAATACCTTTAAATAAAATTTTAAACACATTAAATGCAAAATTAAATTTCAGATTGGTTAGCCCCTGTCCAGGGAGACAACTACAAAGCTTTATGCAAATATTGTAAAAGCATTATGGTGGCTAACAGGAGACCTTATTGCACAACAAAATACGAAAAAACATGTTGGATTTGCATCCCAAACAAAAGAAGTACATGTACCCGTAACAAACTTCCTCAAGCCGTCTCTTACAAAAGAAAGAAAGATTGCAGATATATTTTTTGGGGGCTTTTTATAAAAAAAAAAATAAAATAAAAAATATTTTGTGTTTTCGTGCTTTTCGCGTAAGAATGATAGTACCTCAATTCAAATTTAATAGAGATAAGAGTGATGAAACCAAATTACTATTTAAACTTTTCTGCTTTAGGGGGTTTTTTAAGAAAAAGTGTAGAATCTAGGAGGTTTCTAAATTTTTTTGGGGGGAAGAAAAAAAATTATCTGACAACACTGCTTTAAATCGCTTTATCTCCTTGGTTCAAAAAATTTATTTACTACTTCCCCAAAGAGAGTGGTCGAAAGGTTGTGAGTGAGAGTGACAGTGACGGAGGGGGTGAGAGTGATAAGAAGGTATACAAAGGGAAGAGTTAGTGGATTATAATATTCCACGAAAATATGTATTCAGTGTAGTTTAAGACTGATTTTCCAAATGTTGATTGTTTTAGATTCTACAATCCAAAATTTTGAATTTGTTTCCACATTTTTTGTTGTTTCTTCGTTAAATTTTTTACCTGGCAGCATTTCAATATTTTAAAATTTTTAAATAAAAAAATTGTCTAGACATAATTTTGGAAATTAAAAGAATTAATTTTGGTGATTAATAAATCCCTTTTTTCGATTAATAAAACCATTTGGCGATTAATAAAGTTATTTTGGCGATTAATAATTCCATTTTGGCTTTCTAATAACACTAGTTTAAAAAATTCATTTTGTGACTTTTTTTATCGATTCCCAAATTTTTTGGGGAATAATAAAGACATTTTGGCGAATTATTAATTAATTTTGGCGATGAATGACGCCAATTTGACGATTAATAGAGCGTGGATGATTTTGTTAGCACGAGTGGCCATCAAACTTTAATTATTTTTGTGGTCCTAATCTTGCACTTCTCGAACCCGCATTTGGGATTGCCAATATTTTACTGCAGAAGTAGCAGTAAATTCATCTTGTGCTTTAATTTCGACAGCTTTTACTACAGTGCGAATTATCTAACAGTGCCGACGGATGCTGTTGGCTGAAGTAGTTAATACCTAGACGACAAAGACCAAAATTCCGTTTTCGATTTCAAAAGTCATGAAAAATGTATCGAATTTTTTTGATCTGCATAAGTCTCTCAATGGAATTACAGCACCCACTTCGTCGTGGCTCCATTAATTTGTAAATAGCACTATAATATTCATGTAGTCCATTAATTATTTACTTCAACATCTGGGGCTTTTCATGGGAGCGCACATCTTTTTAAATCAAAAAAGTTGCATAATTATACTCCATATAATTACATGTACACAACAGATTTCGGCTGCATCATCGTCATCATCATCGTCATCAAACATCATTTCTTTCGGTTTCATTATACTCATTCGACCAGAATAAACAGCTAAAGTGTTAATTGCCATAAATGGCTGTCATTCTAACGGTAAATGACTACAGATATTTGCATCATTGCGCCGACGACGTTGCCATTAAGGACCGAAAGTAAAAAAAAATATATACATAAAATTAAAAAAAAAAAGTTACGGCAACGAACTGCAAAGAGCAAGAGAAGAAACAATAGATGAAAACATGACAAAAGTAAATGAAGCTGCAACATTAAGCGGTTGCTAACAATTTTCGACATTCACACACACACACACACACACTTTTAAATATAATGATGATAACGGTAATAGACTCGCCATAGTAAACAACAACTACAACTGCATCTACAACAACTGGTACTGTTTCACGACTCCACAACTCACTAATCGCTGACAGAGTATGTATTTGCAGAGATATTCATCCGTTTTTGTGTGCCGCAAAATAATGTTGCATAGAATATGGTAATGATATTGTATATGACTGTAGGAAAAGGCTCTTTAGCAGAATGAAGTACTAAATTATACACACGCTCTTAATCCCCACTTATAACGCGCATACCCAGCATAAACTAAATATCGTATAAAGCAGGCATGGAAACTGAAGATTTATTTCTGTTTCAACTTGGAAAGTACTAATTTAAAAAGTACCATTTTGTCAATAATAGTATTGTTTAAGTAAATGTCGGACTCAGTCCAAGTCAATGTTGCCTTAGTCTATGTGCGATGCGCCGCACAGTGGGATTTTTTGTGCAATAAGTAATTTTTTCGACACAAAAAATTTAAAAATGTAATGATGCAGTTTTGTAGAAAATTTATTCAGTATAAAGAATTTTTAAATTGTATACCAAAAAAAAAACACGTTTATTTGTCTTAGAAATAATGAAGTGAAGTCACATGTAAATTTTGATCCAAAATATTGAAAACTGTTTACGCACTTCTATAGTATTTGTACGTAAGATAATTTTATTGCTCTGATTTAAATAGTGCATTTTTCCAAATATAGCCTTTTCTGCGTATTTAAGAAATATATATATAAAGTTTTCTCATATGGTTAAAAGAATAAAATTTGTTCCATAATGTGCCGTGATTGCAAACTTCTTTGGAATAAATAAAGGGTTGCCCGGTCGTGCTAGGTGCTCCCGCTATAATAGAATGAAAGGCAAGACTCCATATTATCAATTAAAAAAAAAGTTTAAATAATTAATAATCTTTTATAAAATCATAAAATTTGTCTTCAAATTCATGAAATTTTTATAATATAATAATTTATAAAAAAAAATTAAAAAAAAAATAATAATAATCAAACGGTAACACGGGTATTATAACAATAATATGTTAACATCAGCTTGATACAGTTCTCGTATTCTTTTTCACAATAAAATTTGTGTAAATAGGAACTGTTATCACATTCAACTAAGCCACCTAATAAGTGGTGATGAAAGGGTTGCGTCTTTCGAAAACAACTGTTCTGCTCTGCCGTGTAAGTTGAATAACAAAAACTGATGTTGACTTGCCTTTGTGCCTTGGAATATTTATCATGTCTTTCTGAGATTTAAATTAAAATTTCGAACAATTAGCCTATAGAATCTTAATTCAATTTACTATAGCAATATAAAAAATTTTCGTTAAAATTCTTACTACATAAAATAATTAGTTTTCGTAAAGAAACAAAAAGTTGTGGGAAAAATATAATATGGGTTATATGGGCGGTGAGTGGTAGGCGTTTATTGAGGTAATAAAGGCTCTGTGCCAAATTTTAAAAACTTTGGGCCAAAAATAAATTTTAGTTTCAACGGGTGGTGGGTAGTGGGCGTGGCCAATTTTGATGAAACTTTATTTTATTCTTAATTGAGGTAATAAAGGCTCTGTGCCAAATTTTAAAAACTTTGGGCCAAAAATAAATTTTGATTTCCATGGGCGGTGGGTAGTGGGCGTGGCCAATTTTAATGAGTAGTTATATATTTTTTTAATTGAGCTAACCAAAGGCTCAAAGTTTCAACATTCAACAAAAACTCCTTAAATTTTTTGCCAAACATTGTATGAACAAATCCCACTGTGCGCCGCCCTTTGTGATTTACAATATTCTATTCATTTTGATTCAATATTAACTTTTAGTAGGTCGTTCAAAATTTAAATTTTTTTCAATATATTTTTATTGATTCGTCAATTTTTATTTGGTGCCTTTCAAAGTAGCACTCCTGCGGTAAAGGGTGTCCAGACTTGTGTCATCATATTAATTTTAATCAAAATAACTTTTTTTCAGATAAATTGTTAATATCAGATATTAAAAATGTGTTTAGTGCAGTTAATTAGAACTAGGTTCCGGCTAAAAATTATGTAGCTCAAGTGACACGCCTACTGGATGAACAGGCAGGCTGTGTTCAATGGTTAATATCTATTCGATAATATGCCCAGGTCGAATCTTAAATACTGCCCCCGAAATATTTAGTAAATAAAATCTCTATTTTTAGGGATCACTCCGGGAGTGGCCGTTGGGGAGACTTCTCACCTTTGCCATAAAACAGTAAAAAGTAAATTTTTGGGGTTATTAAGGTCATTTAGGGGGGCAAAAGTGGGCAGAGGTTAGGGCACAGGAAGATCGAATAATATCTCAGCTTCGTCATAGAATTTATTAATTTAAAATTTAATTTTTAAGGAGTGTAGGATTAATTAATACAATTTGTAACACATTTATTTATTTTTCCATTGTAATATGTTACTTCAACGCCCACTAAAGCGGGCGTGATCTAAAAATGGATTTTTATGATTTTCTGACTCCAAGTTCAACGCTTTGAGATATCTTTTGACATAAAAATATATTATTTGATGAACAAAATTACAAAAATAAAACTTTACAAATTATGTTGTTTTTTTTAGAAGTTGGTTTAGTTCTTAGGGGAACTTTCTTTTCTCTGGCCCGATTAAGCCCATTTAGGAACTTGAGCTGTCCTATCCTTAAAAATGTATTTATGCCGAATTTGAAACGTGTGGTTCTTTTCGTTTGGACTGATTCGTGATATCCGCATAGGGACGGGCGGACATGGCTAAATCGTCTTAGATTTCATCACTGATCAAGAATATATATTTATATACTCTATGGGGTTTAAAGGCATATTTCACTGCATTACACACGGAATGAGGATATGAATATACCCTTAAATTTTTTTTGAGCGTATGAAAAAAAATACTCTTCCTTTACGAGAAATAATGAGATTTTCGAACGAAAATAATGAAGTTTTTGAACGAAAATAATGCGACTTTCGAACGAAAATAATGAGATTTTCGAGCGAAAATAATGCGATTTTCGAAGGAACAACGTGTTTTAGTAATAAAACCGTAACATTCCATATTAACTAACTGGAATGTCTAGAGAGTCTAAAAATAAAAATTTAGAATAGAAATTTCAAGTAGAAAAAAGTGGCAGCAAAATTAAAATTATATCTCATTTTAGGGTGTCCCTCTATAAGATACTTGTGCTAGAGTTTTTTTCCCCAAATCCTCGAATCAGCTTTGATATGCAGTCTTTGGCTTATTATTGAGTTCTTTCTGCGATTAAGTTTTTATCTGCTCATTCGCTGACTTTTCATGGGTCTCTTTAACTTTGAGATGCTGAAAAAGGTACATGGGCAAAATCCGGTGAATGCGATGACATGATTGCAGTGTTGTATTTGGTCAAATATTAACAAAAATGCTGTCACATCCATCAAACTGAAATTTCCATTATGGCGATTTTCAAGTCATCCTAAATGTCCTTTAGATGTCTTACTGTGAGTGATGTAATAATCGCAATTTTGTATTTATTTTTTATCTTGGACCAGCACTCAGGGGATGACCCCTATATATGCAATGCATTGCGCCGGAACTGAAAACGAGGGGATAGCATTGAGGGGATAGATTAGGAAAGATGAGAAGATAGACAGCTTTTTTGTAGATATTTCAACCTTTTACTTCGCCGGCTAATTTTTGCTACAGCGCCGACGAAGGTGGGTGCTGTTACTATGCTTTTTAGTACATGATAGTGTCAGTCGCTGCCAATTATGTTCAGTGACCAGTGACTATGCCTTCATCATTGAAACAGGCTGGCAACAACTAACACAACCACGCACTAATGCTCATAAGGAAATTTCTTCATCGTGCTATTTTTTTAGACGGCAAAATATATTTTGTGGTTTCGGAAAGTTGGCTGCTTTCAAATTATGCCGCCTTAGGACCGAGCTTTACGGGTCTAGTCATAAATCTGATACTGCATATAGTTAATTTGAAAGCGCTCTTTTCAAATATTGAAATTTATATTCAAAACTAGATTTTGATTATATGAAATTATAAATTATATAACGAACTTTTTTTATGTGCTTTTCAAAAATCGAATTTTTCATTAATGCATGTTTGTGTTAATTATCCTCAGCAGGTGATTGTTCTGCCGTAACGAATCCTAGGATCATTGAATACCGACTTTTGGCTGTTTTTGGTGTAGTGGTGCGGTAATATTAACATAAAATTTAAAACGGGTTTGATATGTATTTTATTAAAATTTGTCATAAAAAATTTTCTTAAAATAGATTTCAATGCACTTAATTTTTTTTGTAATTAATACTGGGGTAAATGATTGCAGTTCCAAAATGTGATGCATATTAAATAGCAGTCCTTTTGACATTTTAAATGTAAAAACGTACATTTTATATCCCGTCAATAAATATGCCACGGCATTCATCAGAAATATATTAAATCAAGAGTACAGATTTTTTTCTCCGTGGTAAGATTTAAGAAATTCAAAAATTGTTACTCGCCTTTAATTATTTTCTACTGAATGTTTGAATAAATAAAATGTACCTTTTTATATCCCGCATGTACTAAAATCGTTATTGCCTCAATTCGCAAAAGTATAGAATTTTCCATCCCTGGCATATGTAATTAACTTTTTTTTAATATTTGCTCCTTTTTATACCTACAACATCAACAACTACAAAATTTCCCCTCTTGGGTATGGCCCAGACAAAACAGATGAGAAATTCAATTTTTCCACAGCTGATTTTGTATGCTCCACACTTGAGTGTGTATGTGGGCAACCAATTGCATTTTAACACTCAAACAGTACTGCTACCGTTCTTTGTTGCTCTTCCTCTCCAGCTCTCTTTCACTCAATTGAGAATTTAGCCCTATTGCTGTTGTATTCTGTAAATTTTCAATATGGCTGCTTGCTAGAAAGCTTCATAATCTTCTCTCATTTAACTTAACGTCTATTAAGAATATATGTGACTATAACTTTATCGGATTTTGGGATTTTAGTTCGCTATTTTCCTTTTTATTTGTTTGCGTTCTGCTTCTTTTTTTTAGTTGTTTTCTTGGTTACACTGCCTTTGTGTGTAATTTAAAAATGTTGTTTTCTTTTTCTTCGTGCTCGGAAAGGACAATTTAATTTTGTATTTCCACTTATTGCCGGAATATTTTTGCGGCTTGCTGCTGCTGTTGTCATAACTATCAACTGAGTCTTAAGTGTCCTCGGGGGGTATGTAATGAAAGTTTTCAAGGCGGTGGTATTCAAGTTACTTCATCATCTTTAACAGCATCTTCTCTTGCATTTATGGTTCTTATGTTGACTTCATTTGCTTTAATGTTGTTTGTATATTTGTTCGTTTTTCGTAACGAATATTGCTTTGCGGTTATATTGTACACTTTTTTCATAACACTGTAAATTGCTTAGGATAATAAACGGATGTCGGCCATTGGGACTATAAGCTGATGAGAGTTTAGAATGATTTTGTTTTTAATTTGATTGATTTTTTTTTGTATGCGTGCTATCAGAGAGTTGATAAAAACTAAATGTTGTTTATGGCGATGACAATAGTTCAAATATTTATCTGTAAATGATTTTAGCAAATTTCTTTCAGTGTTTGAAATATAATTGGAGCTTATATAGGAGAATATTCAACGATTATATAAAATGCCAAATTGGTGATGCTTTGTGCACTTAAATGGCAAAGAATTCATGCTTATTTAATTTACTTGCATTAAAATAAGTACAAATTAACTCTAAAGCCTCGGATTCCAATAATTTTTTTAACGAAGATTCCAATAATTTTCTTAAATTGTTTGTTTTTTTTTTCAAACTAATAAGTGGTGATAAACACAATTAACATGAGCACTGATGATGAAGGAGTTGCGGCTTTCGAAAACAGCTGTTCTGCTCTGCTGTATAAGTTGAATAAAACTGATGTTGACTTTCCTTTGCGCTTTGGAATATTTATCATGTCTTTCTGAGATTTACAAAACAAATTTCGAACAATTAGCCTATGAATCTTAATTCAATTTAATATAGAAAATTACAGATATTATAACAGATAACGCAATAATTCCATATTGATGATGGATTAAACTGAAAACTTATATCCTGTAATCATTTTGGAGAGAAAATAATACACAATTGATATATAAAAGAAAGAATGGCACAATGATTTTGTTCAATTTAAGGCTGGACGATACAAAAAAAAATTTTTTTTTCTTCTGAAACTTCACATTGTTGAGCCCAAATTCAAGACTGACTACATATACATACATAGATAAAGTATTAACCTCCTCATCAGTAAATGGAAACATAACATCAAACAATATCAACAAAATGTCAATATCAGCCACCAGCTTTAATCCAAAATGATGATTATTTGAAAATTGATTATTTATATGTTGAATTACACAAATTAGTAAAAATTTTGTTCCAATTAATACATGAATTCCATGAAATCCTGCGAACAAATGCGATGTACTGGATCCGTTGAGATACCTCATATAATAGGGCCGATCGTTTTAATCGGTTATTCGCTCGATTAATTTAACCGAGGTTTTACTTTAATCGGTTAACCGATTAAGAAAGTTTTTTTTTATAAATTAAGTAATTTCAATAAATAAAAATATATAAATTATAATGAAATAAATAATTATAAGTAAAGAAACAAAAACAAACATTTTTAAACTAAAACCGGGTAATAAAAAAAATTATTCAACAAGAACTTTGTTTTTCAATTGTGGCAACACCAACAAATTGATACTTTTTACATATAGTTTTTCGACGATATTGGCAATTGTTACAATGAATTAAATTTTGCTAGAAAATCGCATTAAAAGAACTAAAATTCAATACCAAAATGGTGGATCTGCTACAACAGATCCACCATTCTGAAATTGCCGCATTTGGGCTTCTGTAAATCCTAGAGCGATTATTGAGAAGGCTTTGCATGCTCAACGTGTAAGGTGCGCTATGTGATATGGAGGCGTAATTGGATTATAGTTTTTTTAATGCGATTTTCGAGCAAAATTGAATTCATTGTAACAATTGCCAATGCATCTATTACGAATACGTCAAAAACTTAAATGTCAAAGCTATCATGTTGTTGGTGTTGCCACAATTGAAAAACAATGTCCTTGTTGAAAAACCCTTTACGAAGGAAATTGTCCACCATTTCGAACAATGATGGTCAACAATCTTTTACATCATGTATAAGGCGAAAATCATTACCTTCTTGCCTTTTTAGGTATGCTCGTGTTTTTGTTGTCTGTCATTTGACTTATTAAAAGAAACAGCTGTTTTATTTGCATGAAAAATATGTTCTAAACCCATATATCTTTTGTATATGAGACGAAATAAACAATTGAGAACACAAAAAAATATTTTAAGTTACTGCTTTTTGTTTGTTATGTGGCCAAGTATGTCTATATGCCTGCATTTCATTGGTTCTTAAACCAAATCATTAGTAGACTTTAACCTAATTCCCATATAACAAAACCTCTCAGCTTATACATAAACTCACAAAAATTAATTGAGAATTACACAAGCAAAACCATGGGATTGGAAATTTCAGAAAATAGAGCAACAAAATTTTTTTTTCCACCTTCATACAATTAGTCTGCCGTTGGCAAACAATAAAAGTATATAACAAGTAAAAACGTTATATTCGACCGGGTGGAATCTGAAATACCCTCCAAATATTTAGTAAGTGAATTTAAAATGTTTAACTTGATGGGACAGAGTTCCTTTAAGACATCTCTGTACACAATTTTAAATCCTTATTTTGACGGAGTCATTCCGAGAATGACATCTCAGCCAGCGTTGTCAACTCAGTGCTTTAAGCACTGTTTTTAGTGCTTTTTAAGATGTATTACGCGAAAAATTTTGGATTCAGTGCTTTTTGGTTTTTAGTGCTTTTTTGGTGCTTTTTTTTCATTCGGTGGCACCAGACAATAAAAAATTTTGCTATTAAACTCTTATCTTCACCATATTCCAATGCTGAAGTAGAACGAGTTTTTAGCTCAATGAATCTTTTAAAAAGAAAAATTATAACCGAATGTCGCTGAATTCGGTTAATGCGCTTTTACAAATCAAAAACGGACTTAAAAGGGAAAATTCTTGTTGCGAAACGTACGACATTCCAAATGAGGTCAATATTCATATTAATACAAAAATGGTTTATAAAACGTTGGAATATGAAATAAAAACGGTATTATGGGCAGATGACCGTGATAAGGAATTCACGGACTGTGATATTGATCTTTATCAAATACAAATTGAAATTTATTCGTTATTATATGAATATATTTTGTTATTTTAAACGTTATTTTACTTTTGTTACCTTAAAAGAAATAAAATATGACAGAGAAAGTGCATCACTTTAAAAGTTTAGAGGAGAATAAAAAACAATGTAAAATTTATTGCATTTTCTATGGCGATATTTACAATATGTTGAGTTATTTTTTCGTGTAATATGTGAATTATTCAAAATAGTAATAAATGATCTAAAATTCTTCTGGTATTTTGATCTCTTTATAATTATTATTGTACTCTATTAGTTTTAAGCTTAAGGTCTCTTTATTTTTATTGGAAATTAATTATTTAAAAATATTTAATATCCTGAAGAAGTCACACAAAGAAGTGACGAAATATTGAAAAATAAAATATTTTAAATAAAAATAAAGAGACCTTAAGCTTAAAACTAATAGAGTACAATAATAATTATAAAAAGATCAAAATACCAGAAGAATTTTAGATCATTTATTACTATTTTGAATAATTCCCATATTACACTAAAAAAAATAATAAAAATAATAGAATACTATAGTAATAAATGATCTCTTATTTTATAAATTTTTTTGTTAATAAATGTGTAAAATAGAAAAAAAATTAAATAAAATCATATTTTAAATAAAAGGCAATTAAAATAAAAATTTATATATATAGTGTTTTTTTTTCAAAAATTACGCGTTTTTTGTCCGATTTTAGTGCTTTTCAAAATTTCAAAGTTGACAACGCTGATCTCAGCTTCTAATAGGCTTAAGGAATACAAACTGTTCAATATTTACACTATTTTTGCAAAAATAGACTATATGGTGTTTTCCACAGACGAACGTCTAAACCGTCTTAGACTTTAACACTGATCAAGAATATATATACTTTATGGGGTCCAATTCTCTTTGGAGGGTATTAAAACTGTATTTTGGCGGTGTCGCTCTGGCAAGGGCTGTTGGGGAGACATTTCCCCTTTGTCATAAAACTCTAAAAACAAATGTTTGGGATGATTATATACAAAATTTAAATTTTTTTTTTAATAGGGTCATTTAGGGGCAAAGGGGGAGGATGGGGTATGGCAGATTAATACCAGCTTACGTCTCAGCTTCGTTATTAAAGCTTAAAAAATGTTATTTTTAAGGAATATAGGGTTAAGAAAAACAATGCTTTTAAATTTTTACACTATTTTTGCATATAATAACGCCCATTAAAGGGGCGGGATCCAAAAATTATTTTTATTTTATTTTAGGGCTCCAAGTTTAACTCGTTGGTCCTTATTTAATATAAAACTATATCATTTGCTTAACAAAATTACAAAAAAACTTTAAAAATTATGTTGTTTTTTAGAGGTTGGTTTAGTTCTTCTTAGGGGAACTGTTTTCCCTCTTGCCCGACTTAGCCCATTTCCGAACTTCACCTGTGCTGTTCTTGAGGATATATTTATACTAAATTTCAAGAGTCTGCCCCTGTTCGTTTGAACTGAATCGTGATTTCCGCAGACAGACGAACGGACATGCTCAGATTTTTTTAGATTTCATTACTGATCAACAATACATATAATTTATGGGGTCTCAGATGGAAATTTCGCTGTGTTACAAACGGAATGACAAAATGAATATACCCTCCAACTCTTTTTTGGAGTGTAGAAAAAACTTATAGCTCAGACTTCAACTTAATTCCAACATATTATAAAACTTAGCTTATGTAAAAGCTTTCAATAACTAATTGAGAATTACATAAGAAAAAACACAGTAGGTGTTGACATATTTTAAGCAATATAATAAATAAAGTCCATTCGGTATGAATCTATTATATTTTTTATATTCAAACAATTAGTTTTGCGTTTGCAAACTATTGGAATTATTTCTTAATACAAAACGAAAAATAAAGTTTATTAAGGCATTTGACATAAAATGTTTGTGATATTTTTCACTATTTTTACTAAACATTTGCTTTCTATGACAACATTTCGAATAATTTATAAGATAAAATATTTAATCTAAATACATATAAATTTCCTGCAGCTATTATCAGCTCATTTCCCAAATTATGTATATATTCTTCTGATTTCAAACTTATATTCTATAGCAAATGCTTTATGAAATAATAAAAACATATACAATATCACATGTACCGTGCGAACTCCACTCGAGCGAGTGCAGTAATATCTCGCTAAAAACGTTTGCAAATTAATAAATGCTTAAAAAGAATCTGTGCCATTCCACGCTTGACTTGAAGCAAATGACAAACATTTTATATTTAAGTTTTATTATGCGAGCATGTGTGTATGTATGCGTGTGTTTGCATACATCTTTTTTAATACCCTTTTTTCCATGCGGAGCAGAATTAATATTAATTTAAATTCATATTTTTATGATAGTGTTGCCATTAAATAAACATTTAACACATTAAGCAATTTTTCTTTGTCAATTTGTCGCCAGCCACTGTAAACGTTTTCAAAATGAGTGCGGTTGTTTGTTTGTTTGTTTTTCTTTTTCTTTGCTACACTGCAGATCGTTCTTTTTACTCCTAATGATCATGTGAAATTCAAAATTTTTGTCTTTAAAATTTGTTTAAATACATGTTTTGTTTGCTTCATTTTTTTTTAATCCATAAATATAAAATTAAATTACGCGTTTAATAAAAAATGAGCCGAATTGTGTCAGATTTTCATTTATAATTTTGCCGTTTGATTGTGTGTTTGTAGCTCTTTGGAGGGGTAGCAGAGAACGCCTTAAAAAAATTAAGTGAAATATGTTTAAAAATAATTAATTTCGGGCAAAATGTAAACAGATTTGCTAATAATCATTAATATGATGCTTGTCTTACAGTAACAAAATGTATTGGGCCTTATCTTCATAATCAAAATTATTTACGTGGGTGGCAAATTTAATAAAAGAATTAATTCATATTGAAATGATATGTAAACACTATAACACTGTACAACAAAATAAAATTTTTTAAAAAATTACAAGGTCCGGCATATTAATCTTGATAGGGGAGCCAAAAAAAAAAACCAAGACACGTGTTCCGGCCTTTTGAAACTTTACCTCCGGATTATCGTCTGAGAATGGGTGTTAAAGTTTCCCAGCTCTGTCACAGTCTTATCGTTATTCCACATAGGAAACCATGTGACTCTAACATTTTAGTTATAAAATGTGTTTAGCAAATTTATGTAAAATATTATGGAAAACATTTTTGTGGAATATCTTAACCCTCTAACTTCTCAAAGTATGGTTTGTTTTTGTCCTTCTTATAAAAAAGAGCAAAAACACTATTAAAACAAAATGTTCTGTAAAAATAATATCATAAAAAACAACATTTTAATTAATTAAAATTAAATTTAATTTGGTCAAGTTATTGGACTTTTAATTTAGACATATTTTTTGTTAAAATACACTTTTTGTTAAATTTACTCTAGACGATCAACAAAACATTGTTGAGTAAATTCATGAAGAATTATATTTTAACAAAATTGAGCCTTAAAAAATATTTATATAACTCGGTAAATTTCTAGTGGATTTTCAAAAGCAAAGTTGCATTTTATACACAGACACATACACGTTTTAGCCCAAAGTAGAAATCATACGGTTCCCATATAAATTGGTATAGAAAAACGCCATGAAATTTAAAGGATTAAAAAAATAAAGTCATAAAAAATGAGTTTGATGGAGAAAAATATATGATTTTCAATGCCTCTGCGTACATGTAAAGGGTGTTTTAATAAGAGCTTGCTGATTTGAAATTTAAATAAAACACATCCCAAATTATGAAATGGCAAAAAAAAAATTTTTATTTGGTAGATAATTTCTTGTCATTTAACATTTAAATATAATTTCGGGCATATGGCCACCACGACTATTTTGCACAAAGGTCATTCTGGAGGTCCAATTTTCGACCACCTTTTCAAGCATTTGAGGGCGTATTTCAGCAATGACACGTTGAATACTGGTTTCCAAAGCGTCAATCGTTGCTGGTTTATCCACGTAAACCAATGATTTCAGGAATCCCCACAAAAAATAATCGAGTGGCGTCAAATCACACGAACGCGGAGGCCAGTTCACCGGTCCATTTCTCGAAATAATGTTGTCGTTGAAATGTTCTTTCAATAAGTCCATTGTTTCGCCCGCAGTATGACAAGTGGCACCATCCTGTTGAAACCACATTTCGTTTACATCCATCTTGAAGTTTTGGCACCAAAAATTCATTGATCATGATTCTGTATCGATTTCCATGCACGGTAACGCGTCGTCCTTCCTCATTTTTAAAGAAATAAGGACCGATGATTCGACCAGCCCATAGACCGCACCAAACAGTACATTTATCGGGATGCATTGGTAATTCTTGAACGGCGTGTGGATTATCTTTGCTCCAAATACGGCAATTTTGCTTGTTGACACATCCATTCAACCAAAAATGCGCCTCATCACTGAAGAGAGTTTTGCGGTAAAAAAGCGGATAAACATTTTTAATTGAACACTGTTTTTGAAAATAAATTTCCACGATTTGGAAGCGTTGTTCTGCAGTTAACCTGCTCATGATGATTTGCCAAACAATACTGAATAGAGACGTCACTTTAAACTGTCAAAACAGCTTTCAGACAACAGATTGATTCGTATAAAAAAAACTTCATAAAAAACACACTTTATATGCCATTTGAAAGGTCTTGGTATTGTCTTTCCAAATCCGCCAATAAATTAAAGTTAGGTTGCCACTAGACAAAGATACAGGCTGATAAGTAAACTAAGATAGAAAACCCGATTCTTTAGCCGTAATTCAAGATTTTGGAGCTGTTTCGCAAATTTCAAAGACGGAGTCTCCTTCTGCCCGACAAGACCTATCAGAAAAATAATATCATGTCCCAGGTATTTCAACTTTGTTCTATTTTGTATCAGTGTTATTATCCAAAAATATGTATTTAGTTTTATTATAAAATTATAAAAGTTGAATCTTTATGACCTATTTTTTGGTATCTAGACAAGTTCAGATTATATTTGTATGTTCACAAAAGTTGTTCAGCTTTACCGTGTCTACAGTTTTTCCAAATATGGTGTACCAAAAATCAGGAGTTCCTAAAAGTTATGATAAAAAAATTGAAAAAAATAATTTTTATACCCTCCAAAAAAGAATTTGGAGGGTAAATTCACTTTGTCATTCCGTTTGTAACGCATCGAAATATCCATCTCAGACCCCATAAAGTATATATATTCTTGATCAGTGATGAAATCTAAGACGAACTGAGCATGTCCGTCCGTCCGTCCGTCTGTGGAAATCACGATTCAGTCCAAACGAAAAGAGCTAGACTCTTGAAATTTGGCATAAATATATTTTAAAACTTAGAGCAGGTTAAGTTCGAAGATGGGCTAAATCGGGCAAGAGGGAAAAAAGTTCCCCTAAGAAGAACTAATCCAACCCAGAAATAAAAACATAATTTTTAAAGTTTTTTGGTTATTTTGTTAAGCAAATGATATATTTTTATGTCAAATACGGTCCAACGCCTTAAACTTGGAGCCATTAAATAAAATAAAAATATTTTTGACCCCGCCCACTTTAGTGGGCGTTATTATATGCAAAAATAGTGTAAAAATTTAACAAATTGTTTTACTTAAGCCTACATTCCTTAAAAATAACATTTTTAAGCTTTAATGACGAAGCTGAGACGAAACCTGGTACTACTCTGCCCTACCCCCTCCTTCCCCTTCGCCCGCTAAATGACCCTACCAAAAAGAAAAAAAAAAATTAAATTTTGTATATAATCATCCCAAGCATTTATCTTTAAAGCTATATGACTGCCGATTTCTGCCCTACCCCCCCCCCCCCTCTTCCTTTGCCACCTAAATGACCCTACCACAAAAAAAAAATTTTTTAAATTTTATATATAATCATCCTAAGCATTTATTTTTAGAGTTTTATGACTGCCTGTTGCTGCCGTACCCCCTCCTCCCCCTTTGCCCGCTAAATGACCCTATTAAAAATAAATTAAAATATTTTTAAATTTTGTGTATAATCATCCCAAGCATTTATTTTTAGAGTTTTATGTCTACCTGTTTCTGCCCTACCCCCTCTCCCCCTTTGCCCTCTAAATGACCCTATCAAAAAAAATAAATTTTAATTTTGTATATAATTATCCCAAGCATTTATTTTTAGAGTTTTATGACAAAGGTGAAATGTTTCCCCCCCCCAAGCCTTTGCCAGAGCTACCCCGAAAAAATACAGTTTTTATACCCTCCAAAGAGAATTGTGATGAAGTCTAAGACGGTCTAGCAATGCCCATACGTTCGTCTGTGGAAAACATGATATTATATATTTTTGAACCCCGCCCCCTTTAGTGGGCGTTGACGTACGATATTATATAAAGGAACTCTGTCCCACCAAGTTAAACATTTTAAATTCACTTACTAAATATTTGGAGGGTATTTAAGATTCGACCCGGTCGAATGTAACGTTTTTACTTGTTTATTTTTATTTAATAATTGAATGTGATTACATTCTATTTATTTCTCAGAGTGGAATATTAAGAATATTTTTCATAGTCATTAAACCAGCAGAACGGATCAGTACTGATTTCGATGCCGCTACGCCATCTCATCAGCGTGTTTTGTTCAATTTTTCTACTGTTTCAAGTGGTGCTAGTTAGTAGGAATATCAACTATTTAACCAATGTTTTTAACGAAAATATAATATGAGAAGTCCAAGCTTTTTGGTTAGTACGAAATTCCCCAACCCTGACAAATACATTTTTGTCAGAAAATTTTAGCAAGAAACATTTAACCTACTCTTGGCTACATTTTTGCCGAACATAGTTAAGCGATATTTTTACGTGCTGATTAGCTATTTGGCAAAAACTGAGGACATCTTTTTCTGGGCATCATGGTAATATTGAGAAACTTTGGAGGCCTATAAAAAAGAAACGGTCACCAAATTGGCCAAACTGAGTATAGGGTTTTACTACAATTTAATAGTAGAATCGAAGCCATATAGTCACGACCTTGCACTTTTTGCACTGTTGCACAGTGTTATTATTAATAAAATTATCATTAAAAATATTATAAAACGATTAATATCCTGTACCTTAAAAATGCGACCTGATGGAGAAAGCTGGAGATTAGATTTGAAATCATCGACCTCAAATTAGTAAATAATTGCAATAAAGTTCTAATTAACATAAAGAAAGTTTAAATTTGTTGCCTGGTGTTATTGTAGGAACTACAATGATGAAGAAGAGATTGAAGCAATGAAGACTGTGTCAGTATCCAGCCCTGACTAAAGCCGGAGTAGCGGCTTTTGGTTCTAATTTTCTGCCAGATTTAAATAGTCATTTGCAAATATTCAGCTTTTTAGGATATCATCCTTCCTCCGTGGTACAGGATGGTTTGTTTTGGTGAAGGACATCCCATAGGGTGTCTTCTGTTCCAGGGTGTCACACAGTGACCGAGTAAACGCACCCAAGTGGATTGTCTCGTAGAGGCAATAGCCCTTAAAAATAACCTGACTGCACCTGAATGATATGTGATTGAGGAAAAAAAATATTGTGGACACTTGAACGTGTCATAAAAATCCTTCTTTTAAGTCCTTGTAGTCTGTCTTAGTATGCAACAGTATCAATTCATGCAAATGTATGCCAAAAGATGGAAAGAAATCTTCATATAAAATTCAATTAAAAGGCAAAATGTATCATTAGAAGCTTCTCATTTATCTTTGCAACTGCTTAGTATGTTTTATTATTATATTGGCATGTGAGTTTAGGTGTTTAACTTTTTTGTAAGAAATTGATGTTCATTTCCAATAACAGCGTTATATTCAAATGATTTGTTAAATCACTATTTTAAAGTTCTGATTAAGCTAAATTAAACTATTAGCTTTGCTAACAGCAAAGATTGCTAAATGTATCTTCCAAAATTTATAATATTTTTTTTTAATGCGAAACACCGCCACAATGTTACTGACATGCTTAAATTATTTTGAAATATGTTATATGATTTTAATTTGGTGATAAAAACAGTTCAGCAGTAAATTAGATTTCAAAATAAGTTTTAATAAAAATATTTTATGTGTTGTGCGAATCGCTTAATACAAAAAATTGGAATATGCACAATAATATTCCATAAAAAAAGCAAAAAAAAAAAAACAAGTAAAAACGTTATATTCGACCGGGTCGAATCTGATTTACCCTCCAAATATTTAGCAAGTAAATTTAAAATGTTTAAGTTGGTGGGACAGAGTTCCTTTAAGACATCTCTGTACCCAATTTTAAATCTCTATTTTGACAGCGTCATTTCGGGAAGGGCCGTGGGGGAGACGTTTCACCTTTGCAAGATCAGAGAACATCTCAGCTTCTTATAGGCTTAAGGAATAAAAATTGTTCACTATTTTTGCATATAATATCGTACGTCAATGCCCTCTAAAAGAGGCGGGGCCCAAAAATAGACTATATCATGTTTTCCACAGACGGACGTATGGGCATTGCCAGATCGTCTTAGACTTCGTCACTGATCAAGACTATATATATTTTATGGGGTCCAATTCTTTTTAGAACTTTATTTTGTTGAGGTCTCTCTGTCAAGGGCCGTGGGGGAGACATTTAACCTTTGCCATAAAACTCCAAAAATAAATGTGTGGAATAATTAAATGCAAAATTTATTTAATATTTTTTATAGAGTCATTTAGAGGGCAAAGGGGGAGGAGGGCCAGGGCACAGTAGTACCAGGTTACGTCTCAGCTTCGTCATAAAAGCTTAAAAATGTTATTTTCAAGGAATGTAGGCTAAGTAATACAATTTGCTAAATTTTTACACTATTTTTGCATATAATAACGCCCACTAAAGGGGGTGGGGTCCAAAAATTAACTTTTATGATTTTATATAAAATATAAAAATATATCCTTTGCTTAACAAAATTCAAAAAAAGAAACTTTAAAAATTATGTTGTTTTTTAGAGGTTGCTTTAGTTCTTCTTAGGGAAACTCTTTTCCCTATGGCCCGATTCAGGCCATTTACGAACTTGAACTGTGATATCCTTGTAGATATATTTATATCAATTTTCAAGAGTCTGGCTGTTTTCGTTTGGACTGAATCGTGATTTACACAGACGGACGGACGGACGAACATGCTCAGATCGTCTTAGACTTCATCACTGATCAAGAATATATATACCTTATGGGGTCTTAGAGGGATATTTCGCTGCATTACAAACGGAATGACAAAGTGAATATACTCTCCTTATTATATATTGGAGGGTATACAAATCGGAATATGCGCGATTATATTAATATATATACATATATAGGGTCCGCCAAATAACTTTTTTTTTTAAATGCTATAAAAAAACTACTGAATATTTTCTCAAATTTTTTTATTTGAAAGTACAATCCTTCCGGTTAATAATAGAAAATAATTTCATTGAAATGGCTGCATGGCCCGATAACGATCGCCATTGACTGTAACAACCACTCCTTGCTCATTTTCGAAGAAAAATGTCCCAATTACGCCACTGGACCAAAATCCGCACCAAACAGTAACTCGTTTTGGGTGCGTCGGCGTTTCAATGTATGAGTGCGGGTTTTCTGTGCCCCAAATGCGACAATTTTGCTTGTTTACACACCCGCCAAGATCAAAATCAGCTTCATCTGAAAAGATGATTTTTTTTGTCAAAATCGGCATCTTCTGTAAGTCGATCGCAGGCCCACTTAGCGAAGCGAAAACGCATTGGATGGTCAACTATATTCGTTCAGCGGAAGGATAAAACTAATTACGTATCTGTCAAATCAGATATGAGCTAAGTGTTACCATTCATGAAATAAGCACTAGTTGAAAAAAAACGCTAGATTGCGGACCCTATATATATATATATATATATATATATATATATATATATATATATATATATATAAATATATATATATATATATATATATATATATAAATATATATATATATATATATATATATATATATATAAATATATATATATATATATATATATTTATATATATATATATATATATATATATATATATATATATATATATATATATATATTTATATATATATATATATATATATATATATATATATATATATTTATATATATATATATATATATATATATATATATATATATTTATATATATATATATATATATATATATATATAAATGAAATTTATTTGTTGGTGGTTAAGCAATGTCTATATGCATTTCATTGGTGCTTTACCAAATCGTCAGTAGACTTTAACCACAGTTTTGAAAAGTTAAAAACCTCTTATCTTATGCATATACTTCCGAAAACCATCTGAGAATTCACAACTTGTAAATTACAAACTATTTTCAAAAATAACAACAGAACAAGAACATAGGCTTGCAACTCATACAAAACTAAACCAACAAATAAAGTATGTTTGATACGAATCTATTTTATTTTTCTACACCTTTATACAATCAGAAATCCATTGGACATATAGACATTGCTTAACCACCAACAAATAAATTTCATTTATATATTAGTATTGTGACAACAATGTGTTAAATAAAAAAACTTAATATATATATATATATATATATATATATATATATATATATATATATATATGTATATATATATATATATATATATATATATATATAGTTTTTTTAAATAGACCGTTTGAAGTCTTTGCCAAAGTTTTCTGCAAAGAGAATGTAAATTTGAAAAATGTTTTTTTTTATGATCACTAATAGTTTCTGTGTAAATTTAATTTAAGTTGCAAATTTGATTTACATACACATTTTTTATAAAGATTCTGGTGCTGCTGATAACAATTATATTAAATTAAATGTAAATTTTAAATGGATGCTAAACACTGGGTGTGTCTAAAAATGAACGACCAATTAATGATCGGAATAATAACGAAACTAATTGGCAAATTAAGTTTTATTTTTATAATAAATTACTTCTTGGGATTTTGATTTAAAACTAGTTGATTCCAATTAAGAAATTCATGACTACTTAACAAAAGAATTGCTAGTATTAGACAAAATTTTATATCTAAATTAATTGCTATAATAAATAATTAACGACGTTCAACTAAATATTTAATTATGTCTTATTACACGTACAACAAAAATTAATTTAAAAAATTTATACTTATATATTTTTAATACTTTGAGCAAAACGATTTACTATTTAATATAACAAACAACTACAAAATTTATTTAAATAAACATTGTTGAAAGTATTACATCCTTGAGGAAGTTACCCATTATTGGTAACGAGAAATAGGAAACAAAATAGAAACATGTTTTGAATTTGTTTTTTATATAAAAAAGTGGATCTTCTTGCTAAAATTAGAAAATATGCCTTTAATAATAAGATGGAATGAATTTGAAGAATATTAATACAAAAGCCCTATTCACAATATTGTGCAAATGGTCGTGCATCATTGCATTTGCAAAATAATTGTACTCTACACCAACAAAATACATTGAAAATGCTCTCAAATACTCTCTCAATTTGCAAATGCTATAATGCAAGACCATTTGCACAGGATTGTGAATTGGGCTATATATTTGTTCGAGGGCGGATTGATATTGAAGCCACCTAGCGCTAGATGGCAGGACAAAACGAATTGCGATCTGTCAGACGTCAGCTGTTAAAATTTCTCCCAAATTCATCGATTAGTTTATTTGCTGTAGTCGTTAGAAGTAAGCAACTTTTGTGTTTCTTGAAAAATGGAAAAAAGTGAATTTCGTGCAGTGATTAAACGCTATTATTTGAAAGGGAAAACGGCGAAAGAGACAAATTACATGGTAAAATATTGGATTGCTGAATTTGCGGCCGACATGCACTCCAACAATACCATCACCAGGAAGGCCAAAAGAGGTGTTTACTGAAGAAAATATCAAGAAAATCCTCGATATCGTTATGAATGATCGCCGAGTCAAGTTGCGTGAGATTGCTGAAATGGTAAAAATATCATATGAATGTATGTTCAACATTTTGCATGAACATTTGCATATGAAAAAGCTATCGGCAAGATGGATGTCGCGTTTGCTCAGTGTCGAACAAAAACGAGTTCGACAGACCACTTCACAGCGGTGTTTGGACATGATAGAGCGTAATCCTGTTGATTTTTGGCATCGATTAATAACTGTTGATGAAACGTGAGTCCATCTGAAACCAAAAATTAATCGAAACAGTGGGTGGAAGCTGCTGGAAGTGCTCTGAAGAAGGCGAAGACAGTTAAATCGGCTGACAAGATTATGGCCACGGTATTTTGGGATGCACACGGAATATTGCGCATCGATTATCTTGAAAAAGGATCCACAATCACGGGAAAGTATTATAGTGCGTTACTGGATCAATTGATTGATGCAATCAAGAAAAAACGACGAAATTTAAAGAAGAAAAAAGTGCTCTTTCTTCAAGACAACGCACCGATTCGCACAGGATTAGATACGATGCTAAAAGTACGTGAAATACTCTTCGAATTGGTTGATCATCCACCTTTTAGTCCAGATTTAGCTCCTAGTGACTTTTTCCTGTTTCCAAACTTAAAAAATGGCTCGAAGGAAACACATTCCTGGAGTAGCTGAAGTAGTAGAACACGAGACTATGAAGCGGAGGGTCCTGAGTTCGAGCCCGCACTGAGTCATGAAATATTGTGTTGAATTCTTCTGATCAGCATTAGTGCGTGGTTGTGTTCGTTGTTGCCAGCCTGTTTCAATGATGAAGGCAAAAAGCACTGGTCACTGAACATAATTGGCAGCGACTGACACTAAACAGCAGAGAAACAACAACCACCTTCGTCGGTCATGTAGCAAAAATTAGCCCGCGGAGTAAAAAGGTTAAAAAAGCTACAAACGAATTCTTCTCATCTTTCATCTGTCCCCTCAATACTATCCCCTCCTTTCTAGTTCCGGCGCAATGCATTGCATATGTAGGGGTTATCCCCAGAGTGCTGGTCCAAGATAAAAAAAATTTTCTTTAAGACATTTCTGTGCCCAATTTTAAAACTCTGTAAAGAGTCACTCCGGGAAAGGCCGTGGGGGTGACATCGTAAAAACTTAAAAACTAAATTTTCGGGGTAGTTAAGTGTACAAAAATTTTTTTTTTATAAAGTCATTTATGGGTCAAAAGGTGGTGGAGTTGTAGGGCAGTCAGAGGGCATATTACCTTCGTCGTAAAAGCTTATAAATTACACTTTTAAGGAATGTAGGCTTAAGGAACACAGTTTGTCAGTTTGTTTACACGATTTTTGCATATCATATCGTACGTCAACGCCCACTAAAGGGGGCTGGGTCTAAAAGTAGACTATATCATGCTTTCCACAGACGAACGAATGGGCATTGCTAGACTTCATCACTGATCAAGAATATATATACTTTATGTGGTCCAATTCTGTTTGGAGGGTATTAAAACTGTATTTTGTCGGGGTCGCTCTGGCAAGGGCCGTGGGGGGACATTTCACCTTTGCCCTAAAACAATAAAAATAAATTTATTGTAAAACAATAAAAATAAATTTTTGGGGTAATTAAGTGTAAAAAAAAATTTTATAGGGTCAATTGGTGGGAAAAGGGGCAGGGGTGGGTAAGCCAGAGGAAGATGAGCTTACGTCTCAGCTTCGTCAGAAAGGCTTAAAAATGTTATTGTTAAGGAATGTAGACCTTTAGTAATAAAATTTTTTAAGTTTTTACAATATTTTTGTTTATGGTAACGCCCACAAAAGGGGGCGGGGTCCAAAAATAATTTTTCTTTTTATTTTATGGTTCCAAGTTTGACGCGTTGGACCTTCTTTGACATAAAAGTATATACATTTGCATAACAAAATTACAAAAAAAAATTTTAAAATCATGTTTTTTTTTAGAGGTTGGTTTAGTTCTTCTTAGGGGAAATGTTTTCCCTGTGCACCGATTGAGCCCATTTATGAATTTGACCAGTGCTATCCTTCAAAATTTATCTATACCGATTTCCAAGGGTCTGGCTCTTTTCGTTTGGACTGTATTGCGATTTCTACAGACTTACGGACGGACTTGGCTAGATCGTCTTACTTGATCACTGATCATGAATATATATACTTTATGGGGTCTCAGATAAGTGAATATACCTTCCAATTCTTATTTGGAGGGTATAAAAAATAACCTGTAAAACAATGCAAGACAATAAAAATTTTTCATTTGCAACGATATTTTATGATTTTGTAATATTAAAATTTTTCATTTGTTTTATTATCTAAATTTCTCAGTTTTATTATGTTCAATGATGAAAAAAAAAGAATCTCACATATGCTTAATCCAACTGTGACCACAATTTATATACAATTTTAGATTTATTTGATTGTATTTCAAAATGACTTTGTCAAACACAAACAAACACTTTGTCACACAAACCGAAGATAATTCCAAAAGTCACCGATGCCATTGAGTCATAATTCTTCATACATGAGGCATAAAATTAATTTACGATTTTGTAATGTTATTGTTGTTAAATAAATATTTAAATATATTTAAATGCATATTTTTTGTTGTCTTAATACTCGCATACATTTAACGACGTCTACAATAGCCACTTAATATTTCAAGAAACAATCAGATGCAGCATCAGAAATTTATTTTCATTTTCGGTGGGTTGAAATTCAATAAAAAACAAAAGTGTTAAAATACCAATAAATTCTTGCGGCTTGTTTTTGCTTCGCATAAGAAAGATCGCTTGAGATGTTTGCAGCTGAACAATATAATTTTATTTTCTGTTCAACGTTTGATAATGATGAGGATGGAGATGATGAGCATGACAATGACGTGTGATGAAAATGTGAATGCTTTAACTGCTCTTTCTTGTTGTCTTGTCCTTCGTTGTACTCTTTTTTATGGCTGTAAAAAAGGGGGGACACAATAATTTTATTGGCTGGTGGTGAATGAAAATTGAAAACTTTTATTATGTTTTTGTACAGCAAACAAAAATTGTTCAAAGTAATTAAGTTTTTAATAGCGTGTTAAAAAGAGGAAGAAGCTTTTAACACTTTAATTTTGAAGTTTATTTTAAGCAGGTGTCTATTTCGGTTTCCTTTTTTTAACAACAACATCACAAAAGTTTTCCAAATCAGGCCATTAGAAACTGACGTTTCACAAAAGGCTTCAGTATAGAGAACAATAATTTTTGAAATAGTTTTAATTAAAATTAATCACATGTTGCAGCTCCCAGCAAAATGCCTTTAGTTTAACCGCCAACAAAATCGAATACTTATTTAATAGATAAAAATGTTTATATTAACAGGAAAACGCCAAAAATCTGTATTCACAGCAATTTATCAATCACACAAACTTGCAGTTATTTCATATTCCAGCAATCGCATTATCGCTAATCATCAATACAAAATTGCTATAATATTTTTGAGCAAAATAAAAAAACAGAACACATTTCAGAGTTTCTACAAAAAAAAAATATTTTATCACTTCTTTTTGTGTAAATAACAAAATCATCAGCGTTCGCTAAAATACAAAATAAACAGTACGACAAGCTACAAAAATGTATTGCAACATTAAATATTTAGAAGTACTCACACGAGTTTAGATTGCATAATGAATATTTGATAAGGATGGGTGTTTTTTTGTTGCCGGACGAAATCATATAAAATCAACGGTATCAGCAAAATAAGTGTATCGGATACGAAAACAGAAATCACAGTACATCGAGTCATAGACTTAAATATTGATGCATGAAAGAGAGCTTAACTTAAGTAGCGAACGAACGAACAAACAAACGAACGAACGGTAGCGGAAAACAAAATTTTTGCAATGCTGATATTTTTAAGTGTTAAAATAGAAAACAACTGGGATGTAAATCAAGGAATTCTTTTATTATGAATAAAGGAAAGTGACAATATTTTAAGAAATTAAAGTTAAATTTTTTTATAGCCAATATAGTGAGTAAAATATGCCCTACAGCAGACTTAACTGAAAAATTTTTGTCTCACAATATTATCCAAAAAACCTTTGCCAGTGCAACAAAAACATTGCCAGATATTCATGAGAAAACCTGGCGTTGCACCGCAATTACCAGCTCAAGTTATATTGTAAATTGCTTTTCAATTAATGCAGCTGAAATTATTGTCAAAGAACTATTTTTATTGGCAGCACTGTTCATATTCTGCGTGGGCAAGTTTAAGGTTAGGAAGTAAATTGGCTGTCAAATGTCGAAATGTCAAGACTTGAGCTGCCATCCTTTGGTATTTATTTAGCAAAAAGTTGGGAAACTTTAACTATGGAACTCTTGAACAAAGAATTTTAATTGCGAAAATTTACTATCAAAATGGTGAAAATTTTAAATTTTTTCAACGGGCTTAATTTCAAATCTGCGAAACGGCAAATTATTATTATTATTTTTTTTTTATTTAATAAATGAATGTGATTACATTCTATTTATTTCTCAGAGTGGAATATCAAGAATATTTTTCATAGTCATCAAACCAGCAGAACGGATCAGTACTGATTTCGAGGCCGCTACGCCATCTCATCAGCGTTCTTTGTTCAATTTTTCCACTTTTGCAAGTGGTGCTAGTTAGTAGGAATATCAAATATTTAACCAATAATTTTAACGAAAATTGAATATGAGAAAATTTTATTTTATCACTTTGTAAAATTCCAGCAGCTTTTCCTCTTAATCACAGTACTTCTAAAACCGCTGTGCATAGTTTAATCGCTAAATTCGAGGCTCACGGTACTGTTGCTGACAATAGACGCTCGCTCATAGTGGCCATAGTGATGTAAACATAGGCGATGTACAGCAAAGTGTTGAGAATAACCGTAGAATATTAAAACGTCTAGGTTCACAACAACTGGGCATCACCAGAGGCATGATCTTTTGCATAATGATGTTCATCTTCAGGCTTATAAAATTCAATTAGTTCAAGAATTAAAGCCGGCTGATCACTATTTGTGCGGAACGTTTGCGAATTGGCTGCTTATAAAACTGAACGAAAAGAACGCATTTTTCAACAAAATCGTCTTTATTGATAATACCCATGTTTAAGTAGTCGCATACGGGGCTCACACAATCCATAAACAGTCCTCGAAAAACCATAACATCCAAAAAGAAGGTGGCCGTAAGTATGGTGCGGTTTGTGGTCGGGTGGCATCATCGGCTCCGTATTTTTTAGAAAATGAACAAGAAAACGCTTTCACCGTGAATTCTCTGTCCTACCAAACCATCATAACCAATGTTTTGTGAGCTCAATTGGCTAATGTTGACATTAGTGACCTTTGGTTTCAGTAAGACGGCGCACAGTGGGATTTGTTCATACAATGTTTGGCAAAAAATATAAGGAGTGCTCGTTGAATGTTGAAATTTTGCTCTGAGCCTTTGGTTAGCTCAATTAAGAAAAATATAACGTTTTATTAAAATTGGCCACACCCACTACCCACCGCCCATAGAACCAAAAATTTATTTTTAGCCCAAAGTTTTTGAAATTTAGCACAGAGCCTTTTATTACGTCAATTAAGAATAAAATAAAATTTCATCAAAATTGTCCACGCCCACTACCCACCGCCCATAGAAACAAAAATTTATTTTTGGCCCAAAGTTTTTGAAATTCGGCACAGAGCCTTTTATTACGTCAATTAAGAATAAAATAAAGTTTCATCAAAATTGGTCACGCCCACTACCCACCACCCACAGAAACCAAAATTTATTTTTGGCCCAAAGTTTTTCAAATTTGGCACAGAACCTTTAATACCTTAATTAACGACCACCACACACCGCCCATATAACCCATATTATATTTTTTCCCACAACTTTTTGTTTCTTTACCAAAACTAATTATTTTATAAAAATTTCATGAATTTAGAGACAAATTTTATGATTTTATAAAAGATTATTAATTATTTAAACTTTTTAAAATTGTTTATTCGACATATTGTCTCAATTGAATTAGTGCTTTTTGTTTACTTTTTAGAAAAACAAAATAAATTTATATCGAATAAAATGTGTTTTCTGTGTTTTCTAAAATTTAAAACCCTATGGTTGCTTCAGTTTATGTATAAGCTGAGAGGTTTTGTTATTTTGGAATTAGGTTAAAGTCTACTGATGATTTATTTGGTGTAAGAACCAATGAAATGCAGGCATATAGACATACTTGACCACATAACAAACAAAAAGCATTATTTAAACTTTTTTTTTTAGTTGATAATATGGAGTCTTGCCTTTCATTTTATTATAGTGGGAGCACCTAGCACGACCGAGCAACCCATTTTTTCTTAATGAGTTCGAGTCATGAAATATTGTGTTGAATTCTTCTGATCAGCATTAGTGCGTGGTTGTGTTAGTGGTTGCCAGCCTGTTTCGATGATGAAGGCATAGTCAGTGGTCACTGATCATAATTGGCAGCCACTGACACTATCATACACTAAAAGCAGAGTAACAGCATCCAGCTTCGTCGGCCCTGTAGCAAAAATTAGCCGGCGAAGTACAAAAGGTTGAAAAAAGCTACAAAAAACTGTCTATCTTTTCATCTTTCCTAATCTGTCCCCTCAATACTATCCCCTCGTTTTCAGTTCCGGCGCAATGCATTGCATATATAGGGGTCATCCCCTGAGTGCTGGTCCAAGATAAAAATAAAAAAAAAAGTTTGCAATCACGGCTCATTATGGAACAAATTTTATTCTATCATATCTTTTAAATCATATGAGCGAACTTTATAATTTTTTTTAACACAGAAAAGGCTATATTTAAAAAAAATCATTATTTAAATCAGAGCAATAAAATTATCTTACGTACAAACACTATAGAAGTGCGTAGCAGTTTTCCATATTTTGGATCAAAATTTACATGTGACTTTACTTCTTTATTTATAAGACAAATAAACGTTTTTTTTTTTTTGGATACAATTTATGTATTCTTCATATTCAATCAATTTTCTACAAAACTGCATCATTACATTTTTAAATTTTATGTCTCGAAAAAAAATTACTTATTGCACAAAAAATCCCACTGTGCGGTGCCACACTGCCGGCCAAACAATTCAGTTGTTACATGAGACATTTTCTCTGCAGCCATTTAAAGGACCGGGTTTACGTGAACAAATCACAAACAACTGAATGATCTGAAACTTGAAATGCGGCACTGCATTGACGAGATAAACGAAGTTTTTGTGGCAAAATGTTTTTAAAAATTTTTGGATAAAAGCGGACGTCTGCCGATGTGCTAGAGGTAGACATTTGCCCCACTCCACATTCTACTAATAATTCCCATATTTCTATTTCACACATGTATCAATAAAACTGAATTTGTCAAAAGAAAAGTGTATTTTTAAGCCAATTTACTTCCTAACCTCAAATTTGTTCACCCTTTATATTGTAAAAATAAAATAAACCAATTCCCTAATTTTAAAACCATTTTGTATTAGGGAAATTTATATGTACACAAAAATAAAATATCAAATATTCTGACATCATTTGTCTGTTCCAAGTAGTTTTGGGCAATTTTGGGCTAATGAGAGTAAAAATAAAATTACTCTCTCAAAGTGCAAAATCTACCCAAATTTGCTGGAACGCAAAAAAACATAATTACATCTTTTGAAAAACTAGTGCTGCTTACTTTTTAAATCAATTTTTATTTTAGTGGTTTTATCCACTGAATAGGGCTCAACATCATGAAATGAAAGATTAGCATCATTGTAAATGTAACATGTCGTCTTCATCAGACTCACTTGATGTGTCCATAAGTTGTTCACTAATCTGAAAAAGCATTTTTGTATACCGAACAAACGGGTAAACATGCGCAAATGTACTAACAAGTTCAAGTTTTTTTTGAAGAATCTTCCATTTTACTTTTAACCAATTTTCAATTAACAACTTATTTCCTTTATTTGTAAATTTTCTTTTTTATTTTCAAATGTAAACAAAAAAACAGCTGATAATATAAATCTTGCCCAAACTTACCCAAAGAAATAGTTCGGGCGACTTTGTACAGGAAATGAAATAAATTACTCTCTCATTTTCTCTCAAAATTGCACAAAAATTATTATCTGGAACGCATTTGGGTAACTTTGGGCGAGTTCGGACTGTTTCGGGCTGCATCTGGAACACAGTTAATACCAAATAGAATAATTATTCTATTTCGTATTATATTTCATAAAAATTTTGAAAAGCAAAGCAAGGCTTGGTTTCGGTCCATCATCTAAAACTTAATTTTTTTATATTTGCGTTAGTAGTTTAGAAAAATGTTCATTCTAAATGGGCAAATTAAATGATGCGCTTCTTTTATGCTAAATCGTGATGAATTTATAATGGCCTTGTGGCGGTAATTGTTAACAGAGTTCTGTGGGAATTACTAATTACACTTGCAATCATTTTATTTCAAATTTGTTTAGTTTTCTGACAAATTACAGCAAACAACAACAACAACTAGAAACGAAACAGTTCCCAGATGGTTTTTGAAAGTAAAGGGTGTTTCTTATGAAGTTTTTTTTGTATATGAATCACTCTGTTGTCTGACAGCTGTTTTGACAGTTTAAAGTGACGTCTCTACTCAGTATTGTTTGGCAAATCATCATGAATAGGTTAACTCCAGAACAAAGCTCCCAAATAGTGGAAAGTTTATTTTCAAAAACAGTGTTCAATGAAAAACGTTTATCCGCTTTTTTACCGCAAAATTCTCTTCAGTGATGAGGCACATTTTTGGTTGAATGGTCATGTCAACAAGCAAAATTGCCATATTTGGAGCAAAGATAATCCACACGCCGGTCAAGAATTACCAATGCATCCCGATAAATGTACTGTTTGGTGCGGTCTATGGGCTGGTGGAATCATCGGTCCTTATTTCTTTAAAAATGAGGAAAGACGACGCGTTACGGTGAATGGAAATCGATACAGAATCATGATCAATGAATTTTTGGTGGCAAAACTTCAAGATATGGATGTAAACGAAATGTGGTTTCAACAGGATGGTGCCACTAGTCATACTGCGGGCGAAACAATGGACTTATTGAAAGAACATTTCAACGACAACATTATTTCGAGAAATGGACCGGTGAATTGGACTCCGCGTTCGTGTGATTTGACGCCACTCGATTGTTTTTTGTGGGGATACCTGAAATCATTGGTTTACGTGGATAAACCAGCAACGATTGACGCTTTGGAAACCAGTATTCAACGTGTCATTGCTGAAATACGCCCTAAAATGCTTGAAAAGGTGGTCGAAGATTGGACCTCCAGAATGACCTTTGTGCAAAATAGTCGTGGTGGCCATATGCCCGAAATTATATTTAAATGTTAAATGACAAGAAATTATCTACCAAATAAAAAATTTTTTTTGGCCTTTTCATAATTTGGCATGTGTTTTATTTAAATTTCAAATCAGCAAGCTCTTATAAAAACACCCTTTATGTGCATAAGACAAGAGGTTTGTAGCTTTTCAAAGCTATTGTTTAAGGCTACTGATGATTTTGGTACAGCCACCAATGAAATGCATGTAGACTTGCTTAACCATCAAAAAATAAATTTTAATTTTATTTTATTTTATTTAGTTTTTGTGGCATGACTTTTAATTCTTTTAAAGTCCTGCTAAGTATCAAATACATATGTATGATGTGTTTATTCCCTTATTTATATATCCATCAAATTTTAGCCGTAATACTATAAAATGTGTTAGTGTGTGTTTAAAGTTTAATGAGTAGATGTTAAGATTAAATGAATAAATGCCACCGATTGCCGGGTGATTTTAATTTTTAAATAACAGCAGAAGGATGAAACAACAAAGTTTTATGCTTTTATTTAATGATTTTTACTGCTGTTGATCCTGTTCCTATTTATTTTGATTTATTTGGTAGTTGTGGCGGGATTTGTGGGTGCAAAATGTTGTGCTGGGCAAATTGTTCAAATAGAAGAACAAAAATGGAAATTGTGATGGTGCCAATTTATTAACATTTCATTGTTTTACTTTTTGATTTAACAACAACATGCCGAACAAGTTTACCTCCACTCTTATTCACACACACAGACACACACACACTACAACTCGCATATAAACGTATGAATGGGTTTTTGATCATAAAAGAAAAACAGTTTGGCAGAGTGCTTTAGAAAAATAATAAAAATTGATGATGCTGGCATTCGTGTTGCCATTTTATTTGTTGTTTGCTAAACCAGGATTTGAGTGGCTGTTAATCTAATGCCCTCTCTGCATGTTTTCCCATTAATAAATAAATAATTTTAAATAAATTTGTTTGCTTGAAAAAAATTAAAAAAAAATCTTTTAGCAATTGCTGAAAGTAACTAAAATAACTTATTGAATAATACTTAATGTACGGCAGAATTTTATGGAAGCTGGTACTTAACCCTAGAACATCATCCGTTTTAAAACGTCATCAAATTAAAACCGAAAAGGAAGATTATGAAATGCTGAGTTTTTATTAAAGACTAAAAAATAAATAAATGAATTTCTTTAAATATTCATTGAAAAGTGTCTATTAATGCAGGATAAATCTATTTTGGTATCCGTTTTTGCTCAGGAAGTGTTTTATAATCTCTTGAAGTTTGTGGTATTAATATGACGAAAGATGACGTTAGTGTATGTAAAATAAGGATGACGTTCCAGGGTTGAAAAGTGTGAGTGATTAGAAGCTATAATAACAATAACATATTATAGATTTTTTTAAGGGCACTGCTACACGTTCAATATATATTGAACGCGATCCAATATCGCGATATTTATTCAACGTGTAGCATGCAGTATTGATGGATTGCGATCCAAATCGCAGAATGGCCTAAAATATGAACTCCAGATCGTGGATCGCGGATCGCGTGATAAATATTGAACGTGTAGCATTTTCATGATATTAGATCGGGATACGTTAACCCTTAATATCCAACTGGTCCCGCTAGGAACCAACCAGGTATGCGATAAATTTTTAAAGTAAATAGAAATTGCGAAGAAAGTTGTAGAGTAAAATATGTTTAAAATTGCAAGTTTTATAACACTGATTTTTTTCCAGCCAAAATAAAAAATTAGGCTATTAAGGGTTAATAAGAAGTGAAATAAAACAAATAAAATAATAGACGCAGTGCAAAAAGTTTAACAAATAAAAAGTAAAAAAGTTTATTACATTTGTTTAAAGTTTGTTTTAAAAGGGTAATGGCAGAAGATAGTGAAAGCGAGTGGGTTCTGCCGGTGGAATCGGAATTAACGACCGAAAAAATTATTTTGAAAGTCTTCACTTTTAATTTGGAGGCATTGCCGGGGTTGTGGGACTCCTCGGCTAAAGTTTTTTTTTGTCTTCTCGCGACATTTTTTAATAACTGATCCGCACAGCACAAAACGTAAATTCTGACGCGATAAATATTGAACATGTAGCATACGCTCGTGATCCATCAATCCATTAAAATGGATCGCGATCCAAATATCACAATATATATTGAACGTGTAGCAGTGGCCTAAGCATACAGCCCATTTTTAGCAAATGAATAAATGTTTGCTTTCTTAAAAAAACATTTTTATAATATTTTATAATTTTTATATAAGTGACAAGAAAACAATTAAAAACGTTATATTCGACCGGGTCGAATCTTAAATACCCTCGAAATATTTAGTAAATAAAACTCTATTTTTATTCTTATTAAAATTTATTTTTTTATGGTATTTGTCTTAAGTTAACAAGAAACAAAATTATTTTAATACGGTCGTTTCCGAAGTGTTGGGAGCAGCATGACTGAGACACCTGTACGTCAGCATAAGAACTTACTTATTAATATTTTATATCCACGTGCAAAAAACGGACTGAGATACATAAATTAAAAATGTTTGATCTGCTGGCTTACAGTTCCTTTAAGACATTTCTGTGGCCAATTTAAAATTCTATACAAGGTCACTCCGGAAAGGGCCGTGGAGGAGACATCTCACCGAAATCGTAAAAACTTAAAAAGTAAATTTTCTGGGTAATTACAAAAAAAAATAAAAAAAAAAATTGTGATAGGGTTATTTAGTTGGCAAAAGTTGTTGCAGGAGTAGGGCAGGGGAAGATCAAAGAACATCTTACCTTCCTCGTAAAAGCTTGTAAATTAAATATTTGAGGAATGTAGGCTTGAGGAATACATGTATTAAATGTTTACAATATTTTTGCACGTAATATGCAACTTCAACGCCCACTAAAGGGGTGGGGTCCGAAAATAGACTCTATCGTGTTTTACACAGCCGGACGTAAGGGCATTGCTCGATCGTCTTAGACTTCATCACTGCTTAAGAATATATATACTTTATGGGTTCCAATTCTATATAGAGTATAAGGCAAGGGCCGTGGTAGAGGCATGTCCCTTTTGCCATAAATTATTAAAAAGTAAATTTTTGGCTTAATTATGCGTAAAAAAAAATTTTTTTTTGATCAGGTGATTTAGGTTGCGAAGGGGGAGGAGGGGGTAGGGCAGAGGAGTACCAGGTATCGTCTCGGCTTCGTCATTAAAGCTTAAAAATTTAATTTTTTAGGGATTATAGGCTGAAGTAATACAATTTGTTAAATTTTTACATAATTTTTGCATGTAATAACGTCCACTAAAGGAGACGGGGTATAAAAATTGATTTTTCTGATTTTCGGGCTCCAAGTTCAACGCTTTGAATCTTCTTTGACATAAAAATCCATCATGTGCTTAGCAAAATGATAAAAAAAAAACTTTAAAAATAATGTTGTTTTTTAGAGGTTGATTTAGTTCTTCTTAGGGGAACTTTTTTCCCTCTGGCCCGATTCAGCCCATTTATGAACTTGACCTGTGTTATACATTTACCGAATATTAAGGGTCTGACTCTTTTCGTTTGGACGGTATCGTGGTTTCTACAGACGGACATGTCAACATCGTCTTAGATTTCACCACTGATCGAGAATGTATATACTATATGGGGTCTTAGAGGCATATTTCGCTGCGTTACTCACGGATTGGTAAAGTGAATGTATCCTAGTATTTTTATAGGGGTATAAAAATAAATAAAAACACACAAAAATAAAGGCATAAAAACATTAAACGGTGTAGTACCAAATTCCACCCCCGGGATGCTGGTAGGGAACTTTGTTATTATTTCAGACCTCGTTCTAATTACAGATCGGGTGAGATGGTTATGCAGTTTTTACAGACATGCATTTTTTTGGAAACCCCTATAGTTTATATGATTCCACCCAATATAAAAAATTTAAAAGAATAGTGCAGAGTCCCAGGAAGATTTTTGAAGTAAGAGTCACGATGGTATAGACAATTTTAGCTATAGCTGTTAATAGCGGTTACAGAAAGAAATAGACGGCCATGTTACAGATTCCGATTCGGAACGGAATTGATTCTGTTTATTTATTACTCTAGAAAAGAAGAAGGGAACAATTCTTTAACTGTTTTAATTTCACTAGCTGATTGCGTTCATGGTAGCAAAAATTATTTAAATCCGAAAAATTGTTTCTTTTAACTTTTTCTGAGGAACTAAAATATGGAATCAATTCTGCTTCCGAACGGAATGTAACTCTTTGATATGACTGAGAAGAGTCCTGTCCTCAATATACTGGATTATATGTAATATCCTTGCAGGCTTTGAAAATAGTGGCTAACAATTTAATGAGTAATGTTTAAGTTATATGACAGGATGTAATTTTTTCAACGGTCTCAAGTTCAAATCTGCGAAACTGCAAATTATTTTTTATTTTTAATAAATGAATTTGTTTAAATTTTATATATTTTATATTAAGAGTGCAATATTAAGAATATTAAGAATCATCAAACCAGCAGAACGGATCAGTACTGATTTCGAGGCCGTTACGCCATCTCATCAGCGTTCTTTGTTAAATTTTTCCACTTTTGCAAGTGGTGCTAGTTAGTAGGAATATCAACTATTTAACCAACGTTTTTAACGAAAATTGAATATGAAAAGTTCTCACATTAATTTTTTAAGTTATTACTTCATTTTGATTAGTACGAAATTCCCCAACCCTGACGATTAATATTCCCAATATTCCATGTATCTCTTACGCTTTTTCCAGAGCCATCTGCTGCTGATATCTAAATCTTTTTTTTTTTTTGTCATTCTATGTTCAAGTACCTGCATTTTAGTTAACAAACTACAATGTATAAGTAAACAAGTGCGCGTTCCCTCGCAATGTTTTAAGTTACACTGTACAACACAAAAAAATTACATGGTCCGGCCTAAACATTTTGATAGAGGAGACAAAAAAAAAAGACACGTGTATCGGCGTTTTGAAAGTTTACATCTGAATTTCATTTGAGGGTGCATTAAAGTTTCCCAGCTCTGGTACATTTTTATTTTAATCGGCATAAGAATCCATGTGATCCTTGCATTTTTCAGCAAATTTATGTAAAATGTTACGGAGAATATTTTTGTAGAATATGTTAACCCTCTAACTCCTCAAGATATGGGTCTTTTTTGACCTTCTTTTAAAAAAGAGCAAAAAACACCATTAAATGAGGGATTTAAGGGGTTAAAATTTTTCGGAAAAATGTTATCCGTTACATTACAACAAAAACAATGAAAACAAAAACCAAGTGCTATATTTCTTATTGTACTGAAAACGTGTCAATTTGCGGTGCATATATTGTGTACATATACCTCCCATTACCTGTGCTACAACGTCGAAGTCCTAGTCCTTATGTTGATGGAACAAAATCTGACGAGCATTATGAAAAATTTCATCAGCCATGCGCACCCATTGAAGAACGCTATAAAGGCAAAAGCATTCATTCGCTTATCGCTGAAATATGCTGGACATTGTATGATAATGAAGTTAAATTACCTAGAGCTAATAAAAAATTTAATTAATGAATACTTCCTATCCAAATTTGCTTTCGAAGGTAAAATAATAGAGATATTATTGATTCTTAGTTAAATTTGCTCTTTTTTAAAAGAAGGACAAAAAAGACCCATACCTTGAGGAGTTAGAGGGTTAATATATTCTACAAAAATGTTCTCCGTAACATTTTACATAAATTTGCTGAACACATTTTGTACCTAAAATGTAAGGATCACATGGATTATTATGCCGATTAGCAATAAGAATGTGCCAGAGCTGGGAAACTTGAATGCACCCTCAAATGAAATTCAGATGTAAACTTTCAAAACGCCGATACACGTGTCTTTTTTTTTTTTTCCTCTATCAAAATTTTTAGGTCGGACCTTGTAATTTTGGAAAAAAATTGATTTTGTTGTACAGTGTCATGGGCGAATTTCTATTTTATTAGTCGAACTTTCTTATGAAATTCATACATAAGTTAATATTTAAGATCAAGTTCAGAGGGCGCATTGCGGTATTGGATATGTATCGAAATTTGCATTTATATTTTTTGGAAATTTCGCTTGATATCTAAAGAGTTCTTCAATTTGGAATTTACTTATGAATTCAGTTTGTATGAAAAGTTTACAAAACGCAAATTTTCTTAAATATTAAGCAACTTTTTGTTTCGTAAGACCAGGACTCAGGAGATGACCCCTGTATATATACAGTGTATTGTGCCGGAACTAGAAACTGAGGGATAGTAATGAGAGAAGAGATGAAAGATGAGAAGATAGAGAACTTTTTGGTAGCTATTTTTTTTAATCTTAACTTCGAGAACTTTTGCTGCAGGCCCTACGAAAAAGTGGGCTCTTACTTGGCTTTTTAGTACATACAATACCATCGCTGGTATTATACACGCATTTCACACGAGTATTAATTAAAATTGAACACTACCGACTTTTTGGAAAAACTAATTTTTGCTTGCATTTAGTGGTGAAGTACGTACTTTCTGTTGGTTTTAAAAGGCTTCAATTATATGGGCTTTCCAATTGCAGTTGAGGCACTTCAACAGCCCGCCTCTATTATTAAGAGCCGTTCTCGTGTTGTACACAACAACTTCTTTTAATCCTTATTTAACATATTAAATCATTCACACCTACACCCCGCTTCTAAACATGTCTTCTTGTACTTGTTATTGGTAATAGATTAGTAAAGGGTGCACCCATTTAAAACTGTCTTTCAACTACTCGAAATTCTTTGAAATCCCAAAATTACTAAACAATTGAAAAACGTAACGAAAACGCAATTCTTGTGTGCCTATAACAGATTCCTGTATCTCATTCATCGACCGCTGGAAACGAAAACTAAGAAAAACATCTGTTGAAAAAAAAAATTGTTAACGAAAATAAGTGTCACCGCATGGAATATGAGATTGTGGAGGACTCTCCTCACTGACGTTTAAAATTAAAAATTTTTTCTCGTATATATTTTGTTTTTATTTTTTATTTGTATTGTTTGGTAGTCATTCTTGTGCGGTTTAGTGCTGTGATGATTTACAACGACGCGTGACAGATTTACAAGTTGATTTTTAACTAAAGACATTTATCATCATAAATAATGATCGCTGGCTCGCTTGCTGCGTATAGAGGGTGTTCGATCACAAGACATGCAACGCCAATGCCTACTATTAGTGCAGCAGCCATAAAGTAGATTAATAAATGTTGAAAAGATTTTGAAACACTAGACACATGCAGGAAGATTATTAAACATGTACGAGTAAATAAGTAAAATATGATTGTCTATTTAAAAATGACAATTTTTAATTTATGTTTATAAACAGAATGCAATAAAATAAATAGTTCATTATTTATGGCTGCATGTTATTATGAAGTATTACAGAAATTAGTTATGGAATCTAAAATTGGCTATAAATTAAAATAATTCTTAAGATTATTCTGGTCAAAAATTTGTTACAATAAAACAAATTGTTATTAATTTATAAAAATATTTTATTAATAGAACACAAATTGAATTCAATTAAGGCTTCAGAAACTACAAAACAAAATATATTTGGTACCTTTAACATATATATTTAAACAAGTAAGAATGTTATATTCGACCCGGTAGAATCTTAAATACCCTGGAAATATTTACCCCCTTATTCATAAAAATTATGAGAGCCTTATAAGAGTGTAATAGAGCAAATTTCATATGAAATTTTGTTTTATTACGCTGTTATTAGACTCTCATAATTTTTATGAATAAGGGGGTTAGTAAATAAGAACTCTATTTCTATTCTTATTAATATTTTAATTTCTATGGTATTTGGCTTAAGTTAATGAGAAACAAAATTATTTTAATACGGTCGTTCCGAAGTGTTGGGAGGAGCATCACTGACACACCTTTCCGGCAGCATAAAAATTTATGTATTAATATTTTATATCATAACAGGGACTGAGATCAGTTAAAAATGTTTAACCTAATGGGTCCCAAATCCTGCATGGCATTTTTGTACCCAATTGTAAAACTCTATACAGAGTCACTCCGAGAAAGGCCGGTGGGGGAGACATCCCACCTAAATTGTAAAAACTTAAAAACTAAATGTGGGTGCTGTTGGCTGAAGCAGTAGAACACGAGACTATGAAGCGGAGGGCCATGAGTTCGAGCCCGCGCTGAGTCATGAAATATTGTGTTGAATTCTTCTGATCAGCATTAGTGCGTGGTTGTATTAGTTGTTGCCAGCCTGTTTCAATGATGAAGGCATAGTTACTGGTCACTGAACATAATTGGCAGCGACTGACACTATCATGTACTAAAAGCAGAGTAACAGCACCCACCTTCGTCCGCCCTGTAGCAAAAATTAGCCGGCGAAGTACAAAAAGGTTGAAATAGCTAAAAAAAACTGTCCATCTTCTAATTTTTCCTAATCTGTCTCCTCAATACTATTTCCCCGTTTTCAGTTCCGGCGCAATGCATTGCATATATAGGGGTCATCCCCTGAGTGCTGGTCCAAGATAAAAAAAAAGTTTAGTGTGAAAAAATGTATACTTTTCATAACGTTATTTAGGGGCAAAGGGAGAGAAGATCAGAGAACATATTACCTTTGTCGTGAAAGTTTCTAAATTAAAGTTTTTAAGGAATTGTTAATTTTATCAACGGGCTTAAGTTCGAATCTGCATGACTGCAAATTATTTTTTATTATTTTATTAATAAATGAATTTGTTTAAATTCTATTTATTAATTTATATTAAGATTGGAATATTAAGAATATTTTTCAATAATCATCAAACCAGCAGAACAGATCAGTACTGATTTCGAGGCCGCTACGCCATCTCATCAGCGTTCTTTGTTCAATTTTTGCACTTTTGCAAGTGGTGCTAGTTGGTAGGAATATCAACTATTTAACCAATATTTTAACGAAAATTGAATATGAGAAGTTCCCACATTCATTTTTTAAGTTATTACTTCATTTTGATTAGTACGAAATTCACCAACCCTGACGATTAATATTCCCAAATTGACAACTAAATTCAATTACTTGAACATAAAATAATGAAAAATCATTTGCAGTCATGCAGATTCGAACTTAAGCCCGTTGAATAAATTAACAATTTACATAAGAAAGTTGGACTAATAAAAATTCATACATAATTTAAAAATGTTATTTTTAAGGAATGTGGGTTTAAGTGGGAAAAAAGTTCCCCTAAGAAGAGCTAAACCAACCTCTAAAACACATCATTATTAAAGTTTTTTTGTTTTGTTTATATCAATGAAGGCCCAACGCGTTAAACTTGGAGTCATAAAATAAAAAAAAATCATATCTGGACCCCGCCCCCTTTAGTGGGCGTTATTACATGCAAAAATAGTGTAAGAATTTAACAAATTGTTTTACTTAAGCCTACATTCCTTAAAAATAACTTTTTTAAGCTTTAATGACGAAGCTGAATCGAAACCTGGTACTCCTATGCCTTACCCCTCCTCCCCCTTGGTCCCTTAAATGACCTTATAAAAAAAATTAATAAATTTGACATTTAATTATTCCGAACATTTTTTTTTGAAGTTTTATACTAAAGGTGAAATGACTCCCCCGCGGCCCTTGCCGACAAAAATACAGTTTTAATACCTTCCAGAGGCATAATTGGGTTCTGAGGAAAATGAGCAAGGAGTGGCCGTTACAATCAATGGCGATCGTTATCGGGCCATGCAGCCATTTGAATGAAATTATTTTCCATTATTAACCGGAAGGATTATACTTTCAAATAAAAAAAGAAATTTGAGAAAGTATTCAGTAGTCTTTTTATAGCATTTTCTAAAAAAAAAGTTATTTGGCGGACCCATTATATATATATACATATATATATATATATATATATATATATATATATATATATATATATTCTGGATCAGTGATAAAGTCTGAGACGATCTAGCAATACCCATACGTTGATCTGTGGAAAACATTAGACTATATAATTTTTGGTCCCCAACCCTTTTAGTGGGCGTTGACGTACGATATTATATGCAAAAATAGTGTAAATATTGAAAAATATTTATTCCTTGAACCTATACCAAGCTGAGATGCTCTCTGCTGTTGCTGAGGTGAAACGTCTCCCCCACGGCCCTTTCCGAAATGACTCTGCCAAAATAGTGATTTAAAATTGCGTACAGAGATGTCTTAAAGGAACTCTGTGCCACCAACTTAAACATTTTAAATTTACTTATTAAATATTTGGAGGGTACTTAAGATTCGACTCGGTCGAATATAACGTTTTTACTTGTTAGAGGTTCGTTTAGTTCTTCTTAGGGGAACTTTTTTCCCTCTAGCACAATTCAGCCCATTTACGAATTTGATCTGTGCTATCCTTCAAGATATATTTACATATATTAAATTTCATGGATCTGACTCTTTTCGTTTGAACTGAATCGTGACGGACGGACGGACATGGCTAGATCGTCTTAGATTTCATCACTGATTAGGAATAGATGCTCTCTATGGGCTCTTAGAAGAAGGTTTTGCATGGCAAAGTGAATATACCTTTTCCAAGTGTCTCAAAGAGGAAAACACACAGTTTGCTGCAATGGTGTGTTGTAACGTGATCACATCAATGCTGTACGATCCGTTTCATGAACAGTTGAAGATGTTCATCGCCAAGGCATTTGAAAAAATTAATCATGTGCCGCTTTTAAAGAAATTAGACTTAATGGGTTTTAATAATATTTAAATATTTAATATTTAAAATTTATTATGCTGGATTAAATCTTATTTGTTAAACAGGACACAATCGGTAAAATTTAACGCTGCAGTTTCAAGGGACATTTCAGTAATCTCTGGTGTTCCGCAGGGGAGTCACCTTGGTCCAATTCTTTTCCTTCTGTTCATCAATGACCTACCAGAAGCAATAAAATACTGTAATATATTGATGTATGCGGCCGACTTAAAAATGTGGTGCGAAATAAAACATACATCTGATCAACAGTTCTTGCAGAATGATTTCAACAATTTTTATATTATTGGTGTAAACTGAACTTAATGCAATTAAACTTGAACAAATGTAATCATATGCAATTTTCAAGATCACACAGTCCTGTTCACAACTATAACCTTGATGGTTATAATTTAGAAACGCTTCACGAAGTCATGGATTTGGGAATTTTACTCGATAGCAAACTTAATTTTGTCCAACACTATGACTGTTAATAAATCCCGAAGTATCCTTGCATTCATTAAAAGATGGGCAAAACAGTTTAATGATCCTTATGCCACTAAAACATTGTATATTGCATTAGTTCGGCCAATTTTCGAATATGGTAGCATAATTTGGGATCCACTGTATAACGTTCATATTGAACGTCTTGAATCCGTTCAAAAACAATTTCTAATTTTCTGCCTAAGAAACGTTTATAGAAATCGAATGGCACTTTCATCATACTCTACGAGATTAGCTGAAATTAATCTTCCTACTTTAAAGAGCCTACTTCAACGCCTGTTTTATGGTAAATCTTTTCAGTGGTAACATCAACTCCGAATTTTTACTGAAAACGTATGTTTCAATATTCCTCAACGTTCACTTCGTTCTTTTAACCCACTCTATGTTGCAGCTTGTCGTACTAACTATGAAATGTCAGATCCTCTTAGAAAACCATGTACTTGCTTTAATGAAATGTATCATTTTATAGATTTTTCGCAGAACCTTTGTATCGTCAAACGTAACGTCATATGTTTTTTTAATCATTAACTTTTACTATGTTCTATAAAGAGCGCAATATTTAATTTGTATTAATTTAATTTATTTATATACTCTGCTTAAATAGTCTGTAAGGAATTTGTCCATAGACTAATTCAAATAAATAAATAAATATTTTCTTGCGAATTTCTTATGCAGCATGTTTTGCTCTAAAAAATATTTATATAACAAAAACTATGTTTAACCCATTTAGAGGCTACAATTGTGCACGTAATGAACTCAAAGAAAAAAGAAAATTAATATCGTTTCCGACTAAGATGTTGGAACGTTATGGTATACAAATCCTCATATGTACTTCTTTGGTATGTTCCTGAGTTCCCTCATCGATTCGGCTTTAATGTTTTCAACAGCTAGCTGCAAAAGACCGTCCTTTCATGGGGGTCTTTAATCTTGGGAACAAGAAAAACTCAAAAGGGGACAAAATGAGCTGAAAACAATGGCGGTATGCCGTCATCCTCAGCATTTTTCGCTAATAGTGATTCAACGATTTAACGCTTTTCATCATATTCTGAAAAGAAACTTAAGGAACCCTAATCAAATTGGAATTTGAAAATTGGTTTATATATTTCTCAGAAGCATTTTTCTATGGACGTGTTCTTTCCTTTTTAAGTTTATAAATATAAATATTTTTTTGTTTGTTGCATTCATTAGAAGATATACATTTAAAGTTTTTCAATACGGTTTTCCACAATCAATTTTCTTTTAGTTGTTTGTGCAAACCATTCAATTAAATTGCATTTTTCACAAATTTCTACATCATTAAACAGTTTTTTCTTTAATTGATAATTATTTTGTTTGCAGAATGTTGAAAGAAATACAATCATTTCAGAGGCTGTTTTCTGTTTGTATTTTAATTTGTTTTTCTTTTTCTTCTTTTGTTTTTTTGTGTTTTTGCTGCATAAAAATATTGTGGCACTTGTGGTGAAACGACATCATTTTCATATTAAACTTGATATAAAAATAATTTTAATATGACTTTTTTTAAACATCAGACACTTTTGTCATATCACTTTTTAACGTGCAAAATGTTTTTGCCACAGACTATTGAGACAAGATATAATTGGGGTATTCACACAATATGGTATTGTGATAATGTCTTTTTATTTTAGAACAGTTGAAAAATTATTATTGATGTGCTACATACAAAAAAAAAGTTATTAAATAACTCTTTGGTGTATGTTAATTGTTTCGTCATAAAAAATCTCTAGAAATCTGAGTCGGAAGGATAAAAGCCCTTAGTCGCTACGGTAATAGTATATAAAGGGTGCTCCTACCAAAAATTGTGAGTCACGCCTTAACGTCAGAGATGTTGCCCAACTTAATTTGATATTTCTTTGCTTAAGTGTTTGACAACTTCAACCATGGGGAGGTACACAATAAAGCAGCGCATTAAGATTGTTGAAATCTTTTTCAACTCTTGTCGTGGCGATGTGAATGGATCATCACAATCATATGATTTGACACCGTTGGACATTTAAGAGCTAAAGTATGAGATAGTTCAACACATTGAACCTCATTTATTTTTCCGAGTCATTGGACCATCGGATAGAAGTATGCAGTGGCGAACATTTGGCTGCCATTTTATTTATGTTTTTTTTTACAAAAAATTCAGAAAAATGGGACATGAAGAAAATTAATCAAATGGTAACACGGGTATTATAACAATAACATGTTAACATCAGGTTAATACAGTTCTCGTATCCTTTTTCACAATAAAATTTGTGTAAATAGGAACTGTTATCACATTCAACTAAGCCACCTAATAAGTGGTGACAAACACAATACAAATGAGTACTGATGATGAAAGTGTTGCGTCTTTCGAAAACAGCTGTTCTGCTCTGCTGTGTAAGTTCAATAACAAAAACTGATGTTGACTTGCCTTTGTGCCTTGGAATATTTATCATGTCTTTCTGAGATTTAAAAACAATTTTCGAACAATTAGCCTATAGAATCTTAATTCAATTTATTATATTAATTTTTTTACCTCGGACCAGCACTCAGGGGATGACCCCTAAATACGCAGTGCATTTTGCCAGAACAAGAAAGTTGGGGGATAGTATTGAGGAGACAGATGTAAAAAGATGAGAAGATAGATTATTTTTTTTCATTCATAGATCCTCCTTTCATAACAAAAAATATTAAAATATATCTGAGAAAACTTTTCGTTTTCTTTACAATTAATATCGTGTGTTTTTTGGTTGGACGACCCGTTTTTATCCGACAATAAATATATCGAGTGGGCCATTTATCGGCTCAAATTTGAACCGGTTATTTCGAAATACAGGATATTATCTCAACTGAATGAAATAAATCGGTTTGAACAACTTTGAGATTTATTGGAAATTCATTACAAAAACAAACAATTGCATGAAAATGCCTTAGAAAATTGGGGCGCAGAGAAGGAGCAATAGGGCCCGGTTTACTCAAGTTGTAACGTAGTTTAATTTTCTAGCTGAGGTATGACTCAGTCACTCCAGGTTCGTATCAAACTACTTAGATTATCTTAAGCTAGTGGGTTAGATTTCAGTTATCGGGGCTGCGCTGATTCCTCTGCGACACCGCTCTGGTACTTAGGCTGATAATACTCGTCTTCTGTTCGGGCTCCTAATGGAGTAAGACAGGTAATATTAAGTTGTATTCGGGTTAGAAATTAGTACGGCTACGGATTAGTACGACTACAAGAGTCTTTGGGGGCTTGTAATCGGCAAAACTACGAATTAATTTGGTTAAATATTAGTACTTGAACAAGAATCGGTAAAGCTCTCGGACGACAATTCAAGAATATTCTTCTTGTAATTATCGTTCGTACGATATCGTTAATTGCTCCCCGATTGTGTGCAAACCTTGTCTACTTATCGTTGGTATCATATGAAGCCAATGAGAATTATTAGCAGTAATGTTTTGTTTACCTAAATATGCTTGTTTGTTGTTATGTATGTGCGTGCATGTGTTTTCTTGTGTTACTTGTTTTGTGCTGGTTGTGATATTAGGTAAGTGTATTTGTTCTTGTGTATGCAGTATTGCTAAGCAATGTGTTTTATTGCCCGTACGTACTACAAATAAAATACACAGCATACTTTACTGGTGGTATTGGGTGAGGGTATTTGTAATGGCACGTTACAAAGTTTATTGCTAAAGTTCGTAAAACTGGTTCTACAAAAATATTTAAACTGTCGCTGAGAGTGTTCGTGAGAATCAACATCAACTCGTGATCGTCTTCAAGAATTGAACATATCACGCAGCAGTTCATGTCGAATTTTGCGAAAAGATCTTGGTATTGGGCCTTACACAGTTCAATTGGTTCAAGAGTTGAAGCCGCATCCATCTCTAAGCGGAACATTTGTACTTCAGAACAAAAAATAAATTTGACAAAATTTTTATTATATAAAATTAAAAATATGACTTGTTCATTCATACCAGTCATATTTTTTTTGTCTTATTATTTTATGACACATGACTTTATGACTACAGCTTCAATCCCCCAAAAATATATTGTGTTGAAATAATTTATATAAATATGTATTACAAATATGTATCTTAGGGTATTCAGCCATATACAGTATGATCGATTAGTCGAACAATATGAAACGGCCAATTTCAGTAAAAATTTTCTTTTCCAATACTTTCAAAAGACACGAGGATATGGCATTAAAAACTATTAATAGCGAAAAGAAAATTTTATCAGGAGTGTCCTGTTGCCTGCAGTAATTCACACAGGACTATGAAGCCGAAAGTTCCGAGTTCGCCACGGCGTTCGGTCATGAATATGATGTTGAATTCTTCTGATCAGCACTAGTGCATGGTAGTGATGGTTGATTTCCTATGTAATTTTCTATTAAAATTTATGTAAATAAAAATACTATTACATTGAAGCAAACCACTTAATAAGTGGTGATGAAACAGAAATTCGGATGGGTACTGATGATGGTAGTGTACCGACTTCCAAAAAAGTTTTGGACAAAAAAGTTGTATGCATTGAAAAAATCAAATCGCTTTGTGTTGATGGACATTATGCATAAAGACTTGCATTTACACGCTTACAAAATGCAATTGACTTAAGAACTAAAGCCTCTTGACCACATTACAAGCGTCGTCAATGGTCAAAATGGTGTCAAGAAATGGCAACAGTGGATGATAAGTGGATGGAAAGAAAATCATCTTCAGTGATGGGGCACATTTTAACCTCAGTGGATTTGTCAATGATAATCCAAGAGTGATTGTCGAAAAACTAATGAACCCACAAAGAGTGACTGTTTGGTGTGGTTTATGGGCTGGCGGCATCATCGGGCCGTATTTTTTCCAAAATGAGGCCGGTCAGGCAGTTACTGTGAATTGTGTTTGCTATAGTGAGATGATAACGAACTTTTGATGGCTCAAATTGTAAGATATGGATGTGGAGGATATGTGGTTTCAACAGGACGGTGCCACTTGCCACACAGCTAACGAAACAATGGCTCTTTTGCGCGACAAATTCAATGGCCGTGTTATCTAACGTGGTGGCGATGTCAAGATCACGTGATTTGACACCGTTGGACTTCTTTCTTTGGGGTTATTTGAAGGAAAAGATGTACGTCGCTAAGCCAGCAATAATTCAAGAGCTAAAGGATGAGATAATTCGGCACATTAACGGCCGATATATAAATATTTTGTTCCATACATAATTGAACCATACCAATATTATCATAATAAAAAGAAATGACAATGATTTCCTAAATAATTTGTGTCTTATTCAAAATCAACATCGGCCCTTCAAATTTAACCACCTTTTATTTTGAAATATCTCTGTTTTTCCAACATTTCCAAATTGATCGCTATTTCATATTTTTAAAATATGGTGTACTCTTCTTCTAATTGGTCTTAAAATTTATTCAAAACATTTTAAATATTTATTAACACAACATAAAACAAATTTCTTATGTACAACGAAAGCAAGTAGTTTCTAATTTAAAAAATTTGCAATGACAACCAACAAAAACTCATTAAAATAATTGGACCACTATTTTAGTTGTTGCTCAGGCAGATCGCAAAAAATGTATTTGGCAGCCGTTATCGTAAATAGTATTAAAACATAACTCAACACTTAAGAGCTCATTAATTTATTATTGTTATTATATATTTTTTGTTTAAATAAATATTATAAAAAAAAACATTTATTAGTTATTGCAAGTGTAGTTTGTGTTTAACAATCATGCCTACAGCTACAAAAGACAAGTGGATCACAACTCAGATATTTTTAAAATATCGACTGGACGGTTTCTGATGGTTTGACATTAAGAAAATCATAAAAAGCGAAAGAGATACATGGAATATTGGGAATATTAATCGTCAGGGTTGGGGAATTTCGTACTAACCAAAATGAAGTAATAACTTAAAAAATGAATGTGGAAACTTCTCATATTATATTTTCGTTAAAATATTGGTTAAATAGTTGATATTCCTACTAACTAGCACCACGTGAAAAAGTGGAAAAATTGAACAAAGAACGCTGATGAGATGGCGTAGCGGCCTCGAAATCAGTACTGATCCGTTCTGCTGGTTTGATGATTATTGAAAATATTCTTAATATTCCAATCTTAATATAAAAAATAATAAATAGAATTTAAACAAATTCATTTATTAATAAAATAATAAAAAATCATTTGCAGTCATGCAGATTCGAACTTAAGCCCGTTGAAAAAATTAACAATTTACATGAGAAAGTTCGACTAATAAAAATTCATACATAATTTAAATTCATAAACAAAATTTAAATTGCTTTGGTTTGAAATATAATGAAATCCAAAGAAGATGTTGTAAGTGAAGAGTATAAATTGTGATGGCAATCATTTTTTTTTTACTTTCTTATTTCTCACTTCCACAGTACCAACAGGTGCTTATTGTTGCCACTTTGGAAGTTATTCGAAAACTTATAACATTTAAATAATTGGCCCATTTTTGTTTGCCTTCAGCAATTTGGCTACAGTCTACACATTCAATAACTTAAGGAAACACAAATAATAACGAAAATACAGGGTCCGCCAAATAACTTTTTTTTTGAAAATGCTACAAAAAAAACTACTGAATATTTTTTCAAATTTCTTTTTTTATTTTAAAGTACAATCCTTCCAGTTAATAATGGAAAATAATTTCATTCAAATGGCTGCCTCGGCTGGCCATGCAGTAGCCTACACGATCGGTCCAATATTTAAGCACATTATCGATTGTGTGCAGCTGTATTTCATCAATGGCTTCACGAATATTGTCCTTTAAAGCGTCAATTGTCTCTGGCTTTTCGGCGTAACACTTATCTTTGACGGCACCCCACAAATAATAGTCCAACGGTGTCAAATCGCAGCTCCGAAGTGGCCAAACGACATCAGCTCTGCGGCTGATAATGCGATCTTCAAAAACAGGGCGCAAAATATCGAGTGTAGCTTCGGCTGTGTGGCACATAGCGCCGTCCTGTTGAAACCAAATGTTGCCAATATCCTCCTCTTCAATTTTTGTGAACACAAATTCGTTCAATATGGCCCGATAACGATCGTCATTGACTGTAACGGCCACTCCTTGCTCATTTTCGAAGAAAAATGGCCCCATTATGCCTCTGGACCAAAATCCGCACCAAACAGTGACTCGTTTTGGGTGCGTCGGCTTTTCAATGTATGCGTGCGTGTTTTCTGTGTCCCAAATGCAACAATTTTGCTTGTTTACATGCCCGCCAAGATCAAAATGAGCTTCATCTAAAAATATGATATTTTTGGCAAAATCGGCATCTTCTGTAAGTCAATCGCAGGCTCATTTTCCCAGCGTTCTTCAAACGTATACACAACTTTATTCGTTCAGCGGAAGGATTAAACTAATTATCTGTCAAATCAGACATGAGCTAAGTGTTATCATTCACGAAATAAGCACTAGTTAAAAAAAAAACGTTTGATATAAAAACTCTATTTTGTCAGGGTCGCTTCGGCAAGTGCCGTGGACGAGACATCTCACCTTTGCCATAAAACGCAAACTCAATTTTTGGCTTCATTACATGTAAAAAATATATAGGCTCATTTATCATGAAAAGGTGTGGCAGGGGGCAGGGTAGAGGACGATGAAATAACGTCCCAACTTTGCCATCAAAACTAAAAAAATTTAATTTTGAAGGAATGTAGTCTTAAGTAATACAATTTGTTAAATAGATGTTTATTCAACGCCCACTAAGGTGGGAATCCAAAAATAGATTTTTCTGATTTGCAACTTCAACACTTTGGACTTTCTTTGACTTTCTATTACTTAAACTATTAAGCTTTTTATAAAAACTTATCAAATCATTTTTTTTGCCACACAACAGGTTCATCAACTTGTAGCCTTAAAATAAACAAACACACACACACACAAAAACACATGGAGTTCCTGAAACATGGCATCAAATCACTCAAATTATGTAGATTGTCATTTCGATGCTGATAATGTCAAAACAAACACATGCAGCAACAACTATTCAATATTCTTATGCTCTTTTCGTCTGCAAGCGATTGCAGTAAATTTCGTCAATTCCCATCGAAAAAATGTTTTCAATCTATTATTTCTAATTTTATTACCTCAAAAGTATGTTAAGTATGTTTGGACAAGATTTATGCCCTCATAACACTACAAATTTGTATATCCAATAAAACTTATTTGCCTGCAAGGGGAAAATTAGTATTTATATATTAATAACACTGTACAACAAAGATATTTTTTTTAATGTTATAAGGGCTGATCCTTTTCCCAAATTTACAAAAAACTTCAAAGTTGATTATTGAGGGGTTTTTAGCTAGTTCCTAAGCGAAACTAAAAATTTTAATTTTAAAAACAACTGATTCCCAAATATAACAAATATATATTTTGTATGTAGTAAGAATTTTAACAACAATTTTATATTGCTATATAAAATTGAATTAAGATTCTATATGCTAATTGTTCGAAATTTGTTTTAAATCTCAGAAAGACATGATAAATATTCCAAGGCACAAAGGAAAGTCAACATCAGTTTTATTCAACTTACACAGCAGAGCAGAACAGCTGTTTTCGAAAGACGCAACCCTTTCATCATCAGTGCTCATGTGTATCGTGTTTGTCACCACTTATTAGGTGGCTTAGTTGAATGTGATAACAGTTCCTATTTACACAAATTTTATTGTGAAAAAGAATACGAGAACTGTATCAAGCTGATGTTAACATGTTATTGTTATGATACCCGTGTTACCGTTTGATTATTTTTTTTCATGTCCCATTTTTCTGAATTTTTTGTTCCAGCATACCTAAGTCAAACTTATTTGGTTTGAATTTTATACTTAAGTACATGTGAACATTTTTCCAATTTATTATTGGTAGCTCAAGCCATAGCTTAAATTTGTATGTAGTAAGAATTTTAACGAACATTTTATATTGCTATATTAAATTGAATTAAGATTCTATAGGCTAATAGTTCCATAAAATTCTTACTACAGGAAAATAATTGCATTCAAATGGCTGCCTCGGCTGGCCATGCAGTAGCCTATACGATCGGTCCAATTTTTAAGCACATTATCGACTGTGTGCAGCTGTATTTCACCAATCGCTTCACGAATATTGTCCTTTAAAGTGTCAATTGTCTCCCCGGCACCCCACAAATAATAGTCCAACGGTGTCAAATCGCAGCTCCGAGGTGGCCAAAACGACATCAGCTCTGCGGCTGATAATGCGATTTTCAAAAACAGGGCGCAAAATATCGAGTGTAGCTTCGGCCGTGTGGCACGTAGCGCCGTCCTGTTGAAACCAAATGTTGCCAATATTGTCCTCTTCAATTTTTGTGAACAAAAATTCGTTCAACATGGCCCGATAACGATCGCCATTGACTGTAACGGCCACTCCTTGCTCATTTTCGAAGAAAAATGGCCCAATTATGACTCTGGACCGAAATCCGCACCAAACAGTGACTCGTTTTGGGTGCGTCGGCTTTTCAATGTATGCGTGCGGGTTTTCTGTGTCCCAAATGCGACAATTTTGCTTGTTTACACACCCGCCAAGATCAACTGAAAATATGATTTTTTTTGGTAAAATCGGCATCTTCTATAAGTCGATCGCAGGCCCATTTTCCCAGCGATGTTCAAGCGTATACACAACCATATTCGTTCAGCGGAAGGATAAAATTAATTATCTGTCAAATCAGACATGAGCTAAATGTTACCATTCACGAAATAAGCACTAGTTGAAAAAAACGCTAGATAACCTTCTGGTTCAAAGCTCATTTAAGACATTTCTTTGCCCAATTTTAAAATTCTATACAAGGTCACTCCGGGAAGGGCCGTGGGGAAGACATCTAGTAATTTCTTAAAATGGACTGTATCGTGTTTTCCACAGACAGACGTCTTAGGCTTCATCACTGATCAAAAATATATATACTTTATGGGGTCCAATGCTTTTTTTGGGGTCGCTTCGGCAAGTGCCGTGGAGGAGACATCTCACCTTTGCCATAAAACACAAACTCAATTTTTGGGTTCATTACATGTAAAAAATATATAGGCTCATTTATGATGAAAAGGTGTGGCAGGGGGCAGGGTAGAGGACGATGAGATAACGTCCCAACTTTGCCATCAAAACTAAAAAATTTAATTTTGAAGCAATGCAGACTTAAGTAATACAATTTGTTAAATATTTGCACAATTTTTCCATGTAGATGTTAATTCAACGCCCACTAAGGTGGGGATCCAAAAATAGATTTTTCTGATTTTCTGACTGCAACTTCAACACTTTGGCCTTTCTTTGACTTTCTATTACTTAAACTATTAAGCTTTTTATAAAAACTTATCAAATCATTTTTTTGCCACACAACAGGTTCATCAACTTGTGGCCTTAAAATAAACAAACACACACACACAAAAACACATGGAGTTCCTGAAACATGCCATCAAATCACTCAAATTATGTAGATTGTCATTTCGATGCTGATAATGTCAAAACAAACACATGCAGCAACAACTATTCAATATTCTTATGCTCTTTTCATCTGCAAGCGATTGCAGTAAATTTCGTCAATTCCCATTGAAAAAATGTTTTCAATCTATTATTTCTAATTTTATTACCTCCAAAGTATGTTAAGTATGTTTGGACAAGATTTATGCCCTCATAACACTACAAATTTGTATATCCAATAAAACTTATTTGCCTGCAAGGGGAAAATTAGTATTTATATTTTAATAACACTGTACAACAAAGATTTTTTTTTTTAATGTTATAAGGGCTGATCCTTTTCCCAAATTTACAAAAAAAACTTCAAAGTTGATTATTGAGGGGTTTTAGCTAGTTCCTAAGCGAAACTAAAAATTCAAATTTTAAAAACAACTGATTCCCAAATATCAAAAAAATATATTTTTTGTTTGATGTGGGTTAAGTACGTCTTTCTATATTTCTGCATTTCAAATACACCAAATCATAAGTAGACTTCAACTTAATTGCAAATTAGCAAAAGCTCTTAAGCTTATACAAAAATTTTCAAAAACCAATTGAGAATTACAGCAACAGAAACGTAGTTGACATGAGGCAATATGCTGACATACTCAGCATATTTTTAGATAGTGATTCGACGATTCTCAATAACAAATATTTTCACTTTCTCAACATTTTCCTCAGTTGCTGGACTGTCCAGAACGATATTCATCATTGAAATCTTCCCGGCCTTGTTTAAAGGGTTTGTATTAATTTTAAATATTTATTTTTCTGACTCAAAATACAATCACCAAAAGTTCAACTATTTTTTAGAACTAAATTCATTTTTTACCCAACATATAAGCAACTTCTGTGATCTATTTTCTATTTCTATTTCTTTTTTTTTTTTTTGGAGCAGGAAATCGAACCCGCGAAGCACTGCTTACATTTATGACTCCCAGAAATAAACTAAATATGCTAAATAGTTGACAATCCTAGTTTTTGAAAGTATCTCTTGTTCAACTAACAGGACACTGCTATACCTTAAATACCAATCATGTCTCTTCTTATTATTAAATATTGTTGAAGTAAACAAAATTACTAAAATCAAACTCAATTAAGATTGAGAAACATTCAAACATTAAAAAAAACATTCAAACAATTAGCCTATCAATCTAAATTGAGCTTAATACAGCAATAAAACAGTTTGATAAAAATACTTACATAAAAATTTCAGCTCTGACTTGAGCCAACAACAACAAAATTAAACAGTCCACATATACGAATACATACATAAGTATAAAAGAATTCAAAGCAAAAAACTTTGGCTTAGGTATAATTGAGCAAAAAGTTCAGATAAATGGGACATGAAGAAAATAACCAAACGGCAACACATGAATTAAAAGTGTGTTACTATCGGTTTGATGCAGTTCTCGTATGCGCTTTCCTAACAAAATTTGTATAAATGAAAACTGTTATAAAAGTGTAGCGGACTTCGAAAACAACTATTCTGCTGTGTAAGTTAATAAACTGATGTTAACTTTCCTTTGTTTCATTGAGTATTTATAATATATTTCAGAAATTAAACACATTTTCGAAATATTAATTGAATCCAATACATCAACATGAATGTTCAATAAAATACTTAAATACTAATAATTGTTTTTTTTTCTCATTACAGCCACCAACCATCACAATATTCTGGTAAGTACAATTTAACAATTTCAAACCGAAAATATTGTTCTTGTATTTTATACTTATAGTAAAATATCAGATAACCTAAATTTAATTAAAACAAGTAAAAACCTTATATTCGACCGGGTCGAATCTTAAATACCCTTCAAATATTTAGTAAATAAATTTAAAATGTTTAACTTGGTGGGACAGAGTTCCTTTAAGACATCTCTATGAAAAAGAAAACAGATTATAATCAAAATTGAATATGTGGTTAATCTTAGATAATTGGGATTTGCTTGGAAATATAATATTTAGATACGGGAACTTTTCCAGAAAATTGGAAAACGACAATGATTACCCCAATTCAGAAAAACTAATAAATGTGAAGAATTTCGCCCGATAAACACTCTAAAACTATATGAAAAAATTCTAGAAAAAATCGTTAAACAGCTATTAGAACACCATATAGAAACAAACAATATATTATCGAAATATCAGTCCGGTTTTCGAAAAAAATTTTCGTGTGAAACAGCAGTGAACTATGTAATTAATAGATGGTAAAATATCAACAAAAATAGAAAAATTTTGGCAATTTTTCTCGACTTTAAAAGAGCTTTTGAAACTATCGATAGAGATATATTATTGTCCAAACTTTATAAATATGGAATGCAAAATAAAGAATTTAACTGGTTTAGATCATACCTGACAAATAGAAAACAAATAACCAAAGTAAATAATATTATTTCTGACACTGTGAACAATGAATACAGATTACCTCAGGGATCAATTCTGGGCGCTCTTTTGTTTATTATATATATAAATGACGTACCTAACATACTAGAGAGATGTGAAATAGTGCTAAACGCGAATGATACCCTAATATTTAGTGAATCTGAAACAGATGAACAGTGCCACAGAAACTTAATGTATGACATGGTAAATGTAAATAATTGGTTAAAAATGAATAAGTTAAAACTAAATGAAAATAAAACAAAAATATTAGAAATAAACATGAATAGTGAAATAGCCTTTGAAATTAATAACAAAATAATTGAGAAAGTTGAAAACATAAAATATTTAGGATTCGTAATAGACAGAAACTTGAACCTTAAAGATCATGTAGATTACATATGCAAGAAAATTGGGAAAAAATTGGCTTTTTTAAAAGAACAAGAAATAAAGTGTCAACAATTACTGCAATAAATATATATAACACCATAATTAAACCACATTTCGAATTCGGTTCAACAATATTATATACATGCTGCACAGGCTTACAAATAGAGAGACTTCAAAAGCTGCAAAACCGGGTTATGAGATCGATAATTAAATGCAATAGATATACTCCAATACAACACATGCTGGATACATTAAAATGGCTGAATATTAGACAAAGACTTCAACTAAATACCTTTATCTTCATCTATAAAATGAAAATAGGGAACGCACCTGAATATTTAACAGAGCAATTGAGATACGTGAACGAATGTCAACTTTACAGTCTTCGGAATGCAAATGATTTTAGGATACACAGAGCAATTAATAGTACAATGAAAAGATGTCTATTATATAAAGGATTGCAGTTATTTAATCTACTACCTATAAATGTAAAAAATGAAAGAAAAATTAATATATTTAAAAGAAACTGTGTGCATTTTGTAAGAAGTAACTTATATCAAAGCAATTGAAATAATCGACAATTTAATATCATTTAGTTAAGAAGAAAGTATTTTTAATACTACTAAATAAAATAAATAAATATATTAATAATACAAATACTAAAGGGGCGGGGTCCAAAAATAGACTATATCATGTTTTCCACAGACGAACGTACGGGTAATACTAGATCGTCTCAGACTTTATCACTGATCAAGAATATATATACTTTATGAGGTTCAATTCGCTTTGAAGGGTATTAAAACTGTATTTTGGCGGGGGCGCTCTGGCAGGGGCTGTGGGGGAGGCATTTCACGTTTGTCATAAAACTGTAAAAATAAATGTTTGGAATAAATATATACCAAATTAAAAAAAACTATTTTTTGTTGATAGGGTCATTTAGGGGGCAAAGGGGGCGGAGGGGGTACGGCAGAGTAGTTCCAGGTTACGTCTCAGCTTCGTCATTAAAGCTTAAAAATTTTATTTTTAAGGAATGTAGACTTAAGTAAAACAATTTGTATGAATTTTTATTAGTCGAACTTTTTCTTATGTAAATTGTTAATTTTTTATCGGGCTTAAGTTCGCATCTTGCATGACTGCAAATTATTTTTTGTTATTTTTTATTAATAAATGAATTTGTTTAAATTCTATTTATTATTTTATATTAAGATTGGAATATTAAGAATATTTTTAATAATCATCAAACCAGCAGAACGGATCAGTACTGATTTCGAGGCCGCTACGCCATCTCATCAGCGTTCTTTGTTCAATTTTTCCCACTTTTGCAAGTGGTGCTAGTTAGTAGGAATATCAACTATTTAACCAATATTTTAACGAAAATTGAATATGAGAAGTTATCACATTCATATTATTAAGTTATTACATTTTGGTTAGTACGAAATTCCCCAACCCTGACGATTAATATTCCAAATATTCCAATATCTCTTTTGCTTTTTCCAGAGCCATCGGCTGCTGATAGGTAAAGCTTCTTTTGTTATTTATGTTCAAGTAATTGAATTTAGTTGTCAATTTACTTTGAACAAGTGCGCGTGCCCCCGCGATGTTTTAAATTATGTATGAATTTTTATTAGTCGAACTTTTTCTTATGTAAATTGTTAATTTTTTATCGGGCTTAAGTTCGAATCTTGCATGACTGCAAAATATTCCAATCTTAATATAAAATAATAAATAGAATTTAAACAAATTCATTTATTAATAAAAAATAACAAAAAATAATTTGCAGTCATGCAAGATTCGAACTTAAGCCCGATAAAAAATTAACAATTTAGTAAAACAATTTGTTAAATTTTTACACTATTTTTGCATATAATAACGCCCACTAAAGGGGGCGGGGTCCAAAAAATTAATTTTTTTTATCTTATGGCTCCAAGTTTAACGCGTTGGACATTCTTTGACATAAAACTATATCATTTGCTTAACAAAATTACAAAAAAAACTTTAAAAATTATCTTGTTTTTTAGAGGTTGGTTTAGTTCTTCTTAGGGGAACTTTTTTCCCTCTTGCCCGATTTAGGTCATCTCCGAACTTAACCTGTGCTGTTAGATATTACATGCAAAAATAATGTAAATATTTAACAAAGTGAATTATGTACTTAAACCTACACTCCTTAAAAATAAGATGTTTAAGCTTTTACTACGAAGGTGAAATGGATCCCCCGGGGGGTTCCCGCAGTGATCCTGTCAAAATAGAGTTTTAAAATATTGCACAGAAGTGGCTTAAGGGAACTCTGACCCAGCCGGTTAAACAGTTTTAATATGGAAAGGAAATATAGTTCGCTTTAAAATGAATCCTACATGTAAGAGTTAAAGCTGGTTTTACATTTTATGTTGGGCTTCTCGGCCAGAAGCAGTGCTTTTAATCTTGTTGTATTATTTTTGTTACCCAGTGTACTGTGCCTAGAACAACAACGGATACATCTATTCGACAAAATACAACATGAATTTACTTATCAATGAGGCATTTGAATCATTAAATAGAAATTGATTTTGTGGTTAAAACCACCAAACTGGTGATAAATTAATTAAAATAAACTTACAAAAGGAAAGTAGCGGGTGTTTTTTTTTTTTGTTAGATCCTTGGGAACATCAAATGATATCATCAGACAGATATATTATTGAATTTTATTTTAATGTGCTAGATAATTTCATGGCATTTATTTTTTTAAATATAATTCCCGGTATAAATCCGTTACTGCTACGAGTTACATGGTCAGTGCGATCAATCCAATATTAGACCACTTTTTCCCAATTAATCTGGCCGTATGGCCTTAATGGAGGCTTAAATATTGGCTTACCATGAGATTAAAAAGTTGCTGGCTTATCGTCACAATCAATGATTTTACGTAGCCTCATAAACATCTAGTGATCGCAAAGAAAGGGTCAATGAACAGGACCACTTCTTGAAATAAAATTGTCATAGAATTGATTTTGTAATAAATCGATTACATTTTGGTAAAATTCCCTCAATAAAAATTTCAAAAATAATTTTTCTACAATTTGTAAGAGTTACTCTCTGGCATTAAAAGACTCTTGATGACTTCCCAAACTTCACCGAATGGCAACAATAACATTCTCTACTATCAAACGATAGTTATCGATATCGATAGTTTTCATGCAGCTAAAAACACACCCGCTACTTGATGCACACTTCCATGCACACAGAAATGCTTCATGAAAAGAACATTAAGGGAAATACAATTAATTCACGCTTCCTTAACCAGCGGCATGAAACTGTTCATAAAACTTAAGACATTAATGACAATTCTTTAAGGGGAGAAGATTTTATTTTATGACTTGCGTCTTCGTCATACCAAATAGATTGTTTTTTATGCAAGCAGCTCCGCTGAATTCCCATATGAGTAGGAATGCGGCAAACATGTTCTCATCTGCTTGCATGTATGTGGCATGCAATGAGCCTCAAAACAAGTAGTACATCAACAAAGAAAAAAGCCTTTTATTTCATTTCTTTGGCCACTCATCTTTTTGTCATTATGGATAACAAGGCGTCTAAATAATTAATTTGTAATAAATGTTGTAAATATTTGATGTTGCCATTAATTACAATGTTATTTCGTGGAGCGTTCAACATACACACACACACACACATGCATACAAATCTACTTTACAACTGCTAATCACATGGGAATTTCGCTGCTTTAATTGGATTTAGATCTTTTTGTTTGCTTGGCAATGAGGTGTAAAGAGGTTAAGGAAATTTAGTTTTGTTTTTAATATCAAAAGAAAGGGAATGAAATGGAAAGAAAAGTTCATGAGTTGATAGCTTGAGGCCATAGTTCTTTTTTTTATAAATAAAAGGTATTTAGCCCTAAACAAGTAAATATGCCTATTAAATAACTTCAAAAGTAGCCAAAAAAAATTGTTGAACTATTTAGAGATACAAGAAATAGTTAGGAAGTCTTTATTATCTTAATAATATATATTTCCAAATAAAGCAAATGACTGTCAAATTACAAATTCGTCACTCAGTTTTTGTAAGCATTTCATATGTAGCGACATTAGGTCTGTTCCAAGTAATTTTGGGCAAGTTTGGGCTAATGAGAGTAAAAAGAAAATTACTCTCTCAAATAGCAAAATCTACCCAAGTTTGCTGGAACGCAAAAAACCATAATTATATCTTTTGAAAAACTAGTGCTGTTTCCTTTTTAAATTAATTTTTATTTTAGTGGTTTTATACACCGAATAAGGCTCAACATCATGAAATGAAAGATTAGCATCATTGTAAATGTAACATGTAGTCTTCATCAGACTCACTTGATGTGTCCATAAGTTCTTCACTAATCTTTTTTAATTTAAACTTTTAACCAATTTTCAATTAACAACTTCTTTCCTTTATTTGTAAATTTTCTTTTTACTTTTTTATTTTCAAATGTAAACAAAAAACAGCTGATAATATAATTCTTGCCCAAACTTACCCAAAGAAATAGTTCGGACGACTTTGTACAGGAAATGAAAAAAATTACTCTCCCATTTTCTCTTAAAATTGCACAAAAATTGTTATCTGGAACGCATTTCGGTAACTTTGGGCGAGTTCGGCCTGTTTCGGGCTGCATCTGGAACATAGCTATTATTTGCAATCATTAGAAAAACCTAAATAAAATCCGAGCTGTCATCAAAAACTTCTAGTGGAAATGCAAAACACTTACGACTATTAAACATGACAAGTAGAAAAATGACAGCATCATCAAAATGGTCACGTGGTGCGCGACCCATCAAAATTTTTGTGCAGCCTTTACACTCATCCTAAAGCTTATGTTTTGACCTACAGAATGTTTTAATCGGAATTGTGTTCAACGAAAATTTTTAAATTTTTGAACCCAAAAAAGTCAGAAGACACACAAAAGAAAAGGTGGAAAACAATAGAGGACACTATCTATATTATCGATATATTTTTTCTGTGACTATCAATGGTTTTTTTTTGCAATCGATTAATATTCAAAAACAATCGATATTTTTTAATCACTATCGATAGCAAAAAGTAAACAATACTGACTGCAAATTAGACTACAAAATTGTGAAATTTACTTACAAATATTCAGCAAGACTGGAGAAATAATTCCACCACTCGATATCGGTCGAAGTTTCAAAACAATTGGTATAAAAATTTCAATAAATATTTTATTTTGCAATTTAAATGCAAATAAATGCAATCTATGAGAATTAAAAAACCTTTTTGCTATCACGATAACATCATCGATTATCGATAGTTTTTTTTTTAAATTGAATATATACGAGTATTTTAAAATTATCAAAATATTTCGTTAGTAACACAATTTGTGGGTGCTGTTGGCTGAAGTAATAGAACACGAGACTATGAAGCAGAGGGTCCTGAGTTCAACTCCGCGCTGAGTCATGAAATATTGTGTTGAATTCTTCTGATCAGCAATAGTACGTGGTTGTGTTAGTTGTTGCCAGCCTGTTTCAATGATGAAGGCATAATCACTGGTCACTGAACATAATTGGCAGCGAGTGACACAATCATGTACTAACTAGCAGAGTAACAGCAGCATCCTCCTTCGTCGGTCCTGTAGCGAAAATTAGCCGGCGAAGTAAAAAGCTTGAAATAGCTACAAAAAAATCTCTATCTTCTCATCTTTCCTCATCTGCCCTCTCAGTACTGTGCGTTCCCTTCTGGTTCTAGTATGTAGGGTTCATTCCCGGAGTACTGGTCCTACTTAAAAAAAAAAAATATGGAAAACAATTAAACCTAAAAGCCATCCCTCCAACTTCCTGCTAATTTTAATCACATCGTAACATGGAGTTACGATGCAGGGTATTTAAACAAAATAATTTTTTTCGAATGCTTTCGTTCGGGATATCACCCGAACGCATCAATCGATTTTAACTCGATTAGTGCCGATCGACCCGATTTTTTAATGTCAAGAACTGGCTAATTTGTGGAATCGATAGAAAGTTATTTCAGAAAACACATATTGAAAAAAGTAAAAATGTTATATTCGACCGTGTCGAATCTCAAATGCCCTCCAAACTAGCAGCATGGCTGAGACCACTTTCCAACAGCGTAATAGAAAATAACGTTATTTTTGCAGTTAATATTTTATATCAACGCGCACAAAAAGTGACGGAGATAAAATAAAAGTTTTTAACCTATTGAGTCAGAATTCTTTTAAGATATTTCTGCGTCCAATTTTAAAACTCTGTTTTGATAGGGCCACTCCGCAGAGAGACGTGGGGAAATATCTCACCATTGTCGGGAAAACTTAAAAAGAACATTTTTGGGGTAATTAAGTGTCAAAAAAAAAAAATTAGGGTGATTTAGTGGTAAAGGGGAGGGGGAGAAGGGTATTGTTGAGGAAGATCAGAGCACATCTCAGCTTCGTCATAAAAGCTAAAAATAATAATTGGTAAGGAATGTAATATGTTATTTCAACGCTCACTAAAGGGGCGGCGTTAAAAAATGGAATTTCCTAGTTTTCAAGCTAAAAATTCAACACTTCGGACCTTTTTTTATATAAAACTATATCATTTGCTTAACAAATTTACCAAAAAAAAACTTTAAAATTATGTTGTTTTTTAGAGGTTGATTTATTTATTCTTAGAGGAATTTTCTTCAGCTACGATTCAGCTCATTTCCGACCTGACCTGTGTTAACCTTCAAAATGTATCTATACCAAATTTCAAGGGTCTGGCTCTTATCGTTTGGACTGAATCCAAAGACGGACGGATGGACATGGATGGATGGATATTACGCTGCGTTACATACGGAATGACAAAGTGATTTCTTTTTTTGGAGGGTATAAAAACAAAATTGTTTAGTTCTTCTGATATATCTCAAAATCTCATAGTTCAAATCGATTCTAATTCAGATTCTGAACTGGAAAGAACCCTCTGAAACGCGCCTAGGGTTCGACTCTGTTCGGCCATTCAAAAGTTATAAGCGGCTCACATACTTACACACACACATACACAACATACAGACATAATGTGTGTGGGTGCTGTTGGCTGAAGTAGTAGAACACGAGACTATGAAGCGGAGGGTCGTGAGTTCGAGCCCGCGCTGAGTCATGAAAATTGTGTTGAATTCGTCTGATCAGCATTAGTGCGTGGTTGTGTTAGTTGTTGCCAGCCTGTTTCAATGATGAAGTCAAAGCACTGGTCACTGAACATAATTGTCAGCGACTGACACTATCATGTACTAAAAGCAGATTAACAGCATCCACCTTCGTCGGCCCTATAGCAAAAATTAGCCGGCGAAGTAAATGGTTAAAATAGCTACAAAAACAACTGTCTATCTTCTCATCTTTCCTAATCTGTAACCTCAATACTATCCCCTCGTTTTCAGTTCCTGCGCAATGCATTGCATATGTGGGGGTCATCCCCTGAGTGCCTGTCCAAGATAAAAAAAAAATAATGACGACTTCTCAGGAGTAGTCAGGCAATCTATCTAGGCACTCAAACCATCAAAATCTGGTAAAAACTAAAGCGGGTTAAAAATCAGTAACCTCCCGATCTTTTGAAAATTTTTAATTTTATTAGGGGGAAGTTAAAAAAAATTATTCAGCGATGAAAATCATTTCTCACTCGGTGGATGCGTCGACAAGCAAAATTGTCGCATGGATATTGAAGAACTAAAATTTAATTTTTGCAACGGAATCACTACCGTTTGCGGATTATGGACTGGAGGTGTCACTGCGCCGCGCCGTATTCTTTCGTTACCATCAATTTAGGGCGCTATGGCCGTATGACAACCGACATCTTTACACTTTAGACGAGGTGTGCTTTCAACAGGACGGTGCCACGAGCCAAACAAAATGATCAATTTGGGAATATTGCATTATAAGTTTTTAGAACGTGTAATTTTACGTTTTGGTGACGTCCTTTGGCTACCAAGATCATGCAAGACTGCTTGTGAAGCGCAAAGACTCTGAGACACCGACCGAAATATGCCAAAATAAAATGTTTGAAAATTAACTTAGAAGAATTAACAATCAAGCAATCTCCAGGCGTTTATTTAAATGAGACCGTATTCCGCCATATATAATGGCGAGGTCGAAGCAATATAATGAGTCTTTAACTTTGCTTTTGGAACCAAAAAATAAATGTGTGCAGTACATTTTATATATTATTTAATCTTTTATTTTGCGATCATTATTAAATGAAAACTAATTGTCAGTTCTACTACTTTCACCATTTATACCATTTGTCAACTCCATTTTAATCATTAAAATAGTTTTCATGCCAAAACAAATTATTTAAAAACTTAACTGAGCATAAAATTTACACATTCATTTATTTACAATTTACAAACCGCACACAACAATGCCAGCACAAACGGCAGACGCCAGAAGAAGACGAAAGTCACAAAGGGACACAAAAGCCATGCAAAGAAATTTTGTAGCGGCAACCTGACTTTGATCTTGTCAAAAAAGGCGTAAATAAATTGCTCAATTATGAAATATTAACCGATCCCCAGTCTCATGAAGCAACAGCGACAAGTAAATATGACGCCTAGAAGGAACATCTACCCCGCTGCTACTTCCTTGGCCTGAGGACTCTCCTACAACTCCCAAGAGAATCTTAAGTATTCATTTAATTTCCTTCGAGTATTTTTAATTTGTGGCACCGCCGGTGGTTAATGAAGAATGTCACTAATTAGAACTTACTTGTCTTGTTGAACTGTTTTCGTTTATTTTTAATTTTTTCCTTTTTTTTTTTTTGTGGCACTGTTTGATGGAAATTGTAATGAATGGCGGCTATACCTACTTGACAATTTGTATTTATTTGTTGAATTGTGATTTTGGTTGGCGGTAGATGGAATTAATTGAAAAATATTTTTTAAAAACACAACAGCATCTCTCTGATATAAAGAAAAACTATAAATATCAGTTGGAATTGGTGGGACAAGCAGATGCTTTAATGAAAATTACAAAAGTAAAACACGTGGTATATGTAGCTAAAAATGTGTTGTATCAGTACACCATTTCCAAGGGTAAACTTAATTTATTAAAAAAAAAAAAGCTATTTTTTTTAATTTTTTATAAATTTTTTTTAATTTTTTATAAATTTTTTTTAATATTTTATAAATTTTTTTTAATTTTTTATAAATTTTTTTACTCAAAAAAACATCTTGAGAAAATAAAGAAACGTTTATGGAATTCATAATAGATGGCCGAACAGTGCGCACTCAAGCAAGCATTGAAGATGATCATAATCAATAAATTCGTCGCCGTTCTCAGCAACTGGGGCTGTGCATTTCCACTTTATGGACGATTTTTTTAGTTGTTGAATATTGATGTTCCAGATTGCGCCTTCTACGCGCCAGCCGTGGCGGCCACATGTCATAAAAAGTAGATCAACTCCCACATGAGCACACTGATGATGAAAGCGCTGCGGCTTTCGAAAACAGCTGTTCGCTCTTTATGGACGATTTTTTTAGTTATTGAAAATTAATGTTCCAGATTGCGCCTTCTACGCGCCAGCCGTGGCGGTCACATGTCACAAAAAGTAGAATAAGTCCCACATGAGCACACTGATGATGAAAGCGCTGCGGCTTTCGAAAACACCTGTTCGCTCTTTATGGACGATTTTTTTAGTTATTGAAAATTGATGTTCCAGATTGCGCTTTCTATGTGCCAGCCGTGGCGGTCACATGTCATAAAAAATAGATCAAGTCCCACTTGAGCACTGATAATGAAAGCGTTGCGGCTTTCGAAAACTGCTGTTCGCTCTTTATGGACGATTTTTTTTGTTATTGAAAATTGATTTTCCAGAATGCGCCTTCTACGCGCCAGCCGTGGCGGCCACTTGTCATAAAAAGTAGTACAAGATGATGAAAGCGTTGCGGCTTTCGAAAACAGCTGTTCGCTCTGCTGTGTAAGTGGAATAACTAAAAACTGATGCTGACTTTCCTTTGTGCCTTGGAATATTTATCATATCTTGCTGAATTTAAAACAAAAAAAAATATTTTTCGAACAATTACCCTATAAATCTTAATTCTATTTAATATATCAATATGAATGTTCGTTAAAAGAAATACTTACAGAAGAAGTCCTTTTATTAGATTATTTAATGGCTTATGGTCAAAAATAAATTGCCCTCTAAACATATAATATCCGTTTTTATACCCTCCTATTGGAGGTAATACTCACTTTGTCATTACATGTGTAACGCAGCGAAATATCCTTCTGAGACCTCTGAAATATATTCTTGATAAGTGATGAAATCTAAGACGATCGGAGCATGTCCGTCCGTCCGTCCGTGGAAATTACGCTTCAGTCCAAACGAAAAGAGCTAGACTCTTGAAATTTGGTATAAATATATCTTGAAGGATAGCACAGGTTAAGTTCGCAGATGAGCTAAATCGGGCAACAGGGAAAAAGTTCCTTTAAGAAGAACTAAACCAACCTCTAAAAAACAACATACGATTTTTAAAGTTTTTTTGTAGTTTTGTTAAGCAAATGGTATATTTTTATGTCAAAGAAGGTTCAACACGTTAAACTTGAAGCCATAAAATCAGAAAAATTAATATTTGGACCCCGCCCTCTTTTATGGGTGTTATTATATACAAAAACAGTGTAAACATTTTAAAAAGTGTATTACTTAAGCCTACATTCCTTAAAAATAAAATTGTTAAGCCTTTATGACGAAGCTGAGATGTAACAAGGTCCTCCTCTGCCCTGCCCCTCCCTCCTTCTCCTTTACTTCCCCATATGACCCCATCAAAGAAAATTTATTTTTAGTATTTTATGGCAAATGTCTCCCCCACGGCCCTTGCCAGAGCGACCCCGACCAAATACAGTTTTAGTACCCTGCAAAAAGAATTTGACCCAATAAATACTTGATCAGCGATGAAGTCTAAGACGATCTAGCAATGTCTTTACGTCCGCCTATGTAAAACACTATACAGTCTATTTTTGGAACCCGCCCCCTTTAGTGGGCGTTGATGTGTCATATGATATCAGAAAATAGTGTAAATATATAACAAATTGTATTCCTTAAGCCTAAATTCCTTAAAAAATTAATTTATAAGCTTTTATGATGAAGGTAATATGGCCTCTGGGGTTCCCCTGCCTTAGCCCTCTAACCCCCTTTTGACCCTTAAATGACCTTATAAAAAAAAACTTTTTTTCTACACTTAACTACACCGAAAATTTAGTTTTAAAGTTTTTGCGATATTCCCATGGCCTTTCCCGGAGTGATCCGGTCCCAATTTTAAAACTGGGCACAGAAATGTCTTAAAGGATTTGTGACCCAGCAGGTCAAACCTGTTTAACTTATCTCAGTCTGTTTTTGCACGTTGATATAAAATATTAATACGAAAATTTTAACGCTGACGAACAGGGGTCTCAGTCATGCTCCTCCCAACACATTGGAAACGGCCTTATTAAAATCATTTTTTTTTTGTATTCTTAAGCCAAATACTATAGAAATGTAAATTTTAATAGGAGTAAAAATAGAGTTTTTATTTGCTAAATATTTGGAGGGTATTTAATATTCGACCGGGTCGAATATAACGTTTCTACTTGTTATAGTTTTAAGTGATTTCATTTGAAGTCAAACTAAATGAGAATTTTGTATGCTTAAATTAACGAGATCACACGTTCATAAAACGTTTTTAAGGTTGACTAATACTTGTATAACAGCCGCAGTAAACCTCCAATTACTATAATAAATTGTTGAATACAGTTCCGGCGCAAGGCACTGCATATGTAAGGGTCATCCCCCGGGGGCTCGTCCTACTGAAAAAAAAACAAAAACACTTCCAGTTACTAGATGAGTACATCAAATGAATTGTTGGGGTCAGGAATAAAAAAACTTACATTTTCTTATTAATTTACTCTGAAAACAGTGCCAATTCCAAATTTTCACGAAAGATGAAACAATTTATTACCATCTCTTCGGTTTGACATTTTGACATAATGTTTTGTTGTGTGTTTGTTTTCTGCATGTTTTATAAGGGATTTAAAGTAGATTGTTTTATGGTTGTAGTAGCTTCTGTGTCTCAAACAGACACACACACACACACACACTCATATACTAGTATCTCGTCTGAACGTTTTCATATTTTCCATCATTCTCCGTCGGCTTGAATTTTTGTGGGGCTGTGCATGTTACAAGGGTCCGACCGCCTTTGACGCTTGGCACTCATCGCTGGCAGCTAATTAGATTATTTGTCAATTTGAGTGGCGATATTTATATCAACTTATTTGTGTAGGAATTATTTGGTTTTAGTGTTACAAATAAACTGTTGCTGGTTCTTGTGTGCATCTGTGATTCAACCCGTCTCTCACTCCCTGCCCCCTTGTGTGTGTTATCCATAGAAAGGAAACAACAGATCTTGAGATATTTGATGCTTTATTGAAATCGCTGACATTTTTCTTATTCTTATTAACTTCAACTGGTACTTCAGTGTTGACTGGATACATTTGTACTGGCACACAAAGTCATTTCCATTGGAATGGATATAAATTGAGTGATACAGAAATAAAAAAGGGCAAGTTTAGTTTTAATTAGATTTTCAAATTAAATGTGCTACAAACAAGTAATTACATTCATTTAGATAAATAGTTTTGGTTTATGTTTCTTGTAGTAAAAAAAAATATTTTGTTAGACAATAAATTCCATTTAGTGGCCATAATTTTATTAACTCTATATGCGACTTTTAGAACATTTACAAAATAAGATTAATGCATAGAAAAATTGTCTTCAATTTCTTTTGGAATGCAAACATTTAGCGGCAATTTAAGCAAAAGTAAGTTTTTGCTTAGGTGAAATATCATCTAATAATGTAAACGTTTTATGTTGCGACATTAACGCTTTAAATAAAAAAAATATTTAAAGATCTGCCATATTTTTCGGGAAAATTCCTGCAGATAACAGGCATTGTCTATTACATTCAATTTTCTTTTATACGATGAATCTACAGAACGAGTATCCAGAATTGAAGTATCACTTTAATTTTGATTAAAACAAGTAGAAGTGATATTTAAATTAAAATTAATTAAAAAAAAACAATATGTTATCAGTTACTTTTATATGTAAGAAAACGTTTAAATTTATCGGCATTTAAAACTTCTTATTTCTAATACCTCTGAAAGTCTTTCAAAAAGATTAAATATGTTTAATTTACAAAGTAAAAAAAAATCCGTTTCATGTACCACAAAAAGTTGTAATTGTCCAACCCTGGAATCGTCTTTTAGATTTTTTGGTTTTTAATTTCTTTCTGTTATATAAAGTAGGTATAATTCATCACAAAAATCAAAAAAAGCAAATTATATGGTTACTTTTATGAATCAGAAAATGTCGATATTTCAACCCTGAAATTCGATTATAATTTTTTTGGTTTTTTGGTACCAATTTAACTCTTCCCGAAGTATAAAAAAGAGTTCATTCACAAAAAAACAAAAACTAAGAACTTATATAGCTACTTTGATGTACTAAAACATTTCGATTTTCCAACCCTGGAACCGAATTTTTAATTTTGTAATACTAATTTAATTCTTTCAAATTCAAATTTAGGAATTTATATGGGTACTTCTATGTACCAAAAATATTTCGATTTTCCAACTCTGGCATTTTCAATTTTTTTTCCAATGCAATTATTATTGAGCTATAACATAGTTTTACGTGACAAGAAATTAAAATTTGTATACATTTTAGTCCCTTTCATGTACTACAAATTATTGCACTTATCCAACCCTGGACTCCAAATTTTGTTTAATTTTTTATACCAATTTTGTTCTTCCTGAATTATAAAATAGATTTAATTAATAAAAAAAACAAGGTCAGTTGCCGTTTTGGTTATTTTTATGTATAAAAAAATTTAATTTCCCAACCCTGGAAGCGAAATTTTATTTTTGTTTTATTTATTTTTTTTTACCAATGCAACTCTTAATGAGGTATGAAGTAGTTTTATTTAATCAAAAACTTAAAATTTTTAACCATTTTGTTGGTCACTTTCATGTACTTGAAAATATTGCATGTACCAAAAAAAACTTTCAATTTTCTATTCCTCGAAAAAACAAATATATTTTTATGTTTTTAATACAAATTTGATGCTTCTCAAAGTATGAAATAGGTTTAATTAACAAACAAACAAAAAAATAATTGATTTTTGGTAGTTAATTTTGCGTCGAGAAATAGGTGTAGCTTTCCAGCTCTGGAACCGGACTTCGGATATTTCTGAATTTCAATACCACTCTATTTAAGTTCATTTCCAATCCAACGATCCAAGTCTCTAGCTCTTCTAGGGACTTGGGAAACCCGACTTCACGTACACACGTACGGACAGACGGACTTGGCTCAATCGCCATCGCTATTCATAAAGATCCAGAATATATATATTTTATGGAGTCCCATATTAATATCGAAGAAATTACACACGGAATAATCTTAAATACCCTTCGTATGTGTACTTCTTCATTCTTTGTAAAATATAAAATAATTTTAATTACAAATGAAACAAACTTTTATTATTTAGTTACATTTTCAGCTCTGAAGCTGTCTTTGTGGCTTTCCTGATTTCTAATACCTTTGAACTTTATTTCCAAAAATTTTATATATATGTAATACCTAATTTAAAAAAAACTGTTTTCGTTGGTTTTATGTACCACCCCTGGAAACGTGTTTTTGATTTTGTTCAATTTTTAATACCAATTAAATTCTTCCTGAAGTATAAAATATGTTCAATTAACAAGAAAGGAAGCTTCGTTTCAGCCAGTTGCTTTTATATAACAAAATTTATTTTTAACATTTCCAGCTCTGGGGAATATGAATTTTGCTGATTTTTAAGAACAATCTGTTTAGGAATATTTCCAATACACCAATCCAAGACCGAAGTCTTTAGCTTTTTTTGGGGTCTTTTGAATGTTTCTTTGATATCCTTGTGCCATTTGAAAAAAGAAATTTTAGCTTAACAGACACTTCGCACTTACAAAAATGTTTAAATAAAGGCACTTAAGATAAAATTCTTTTTGTCGTAGTGGTACTTGACATGACTTCAATATTTTGTCATCATAACACAATTTGGTATTTGTTGGCTGAAGTAGTTAGCACGAGACTATGAAGCGGAGGGTCCTGAGAGTTCAACCCCTCGCTAAGTCTGGAATATTATGCCGAATTCTTCTAAACAGCATTATGGCATGGTTGTGTTAGTTGTTTACAGCCTGTTTCAGTGATAAACGCGTAGCTCTGATCACTAAACATGAATTGGCAGCAACTGACACCATCATGTACTAAAAAACAGAGGAACAGCATGCTCCTTCGTCTAATAGCTAAAAAAAATTCTCTGCCTTCCCATATTTCGTCATCTGTCCCCTCAATACCATCCTTTCTAGTTCCCGGGCAATGCACTGCATATGTAGGGGTCACCCCCTGAGTACTGATCCGAGTTTAAAAAAAAAACATTCCTTTAAGATTTTGTGCTGTTCATGACACGGTATATACTCACAAAAAAATTTTAATAAATATTTTTCTTTTAAAATAAACATACAGGAACATTTACGAAATTACATTAAATACTTGATTTCGATTTATTACGTTTTATGAATTAAATGTCCTAGAGAGAATACAAAATACTTCCTTCTTTCTTTCGTAAAAATATATATGAAACAAAAACAAAGTTTTATAATTTATTTTTTGTTTCAAATGTCTTTATACGAAAGAAAGAACTCTTTCGATATAAAGAAATCGGCAGTAATTATGAACTGAACCTATTATTGCCTGTTCTTTAATATTGTTTGAGGTGCTGCATATATTTCTTCCGAAAAATATTTGAATTTTTCGGAAATAATTTTTGTGAAAAAAAAATATGGCAACATTGGCTATCTGCCACCCTGTCGTCAATTGTGCAAATGTACTTTGCAAAGTATTTATCTAGTACAAATATTTATGATAAAAGTTTTAGACCGTTTAGTCCAGCCATTTCCAGCATGTTAAAACTCTATTTAGTGAATACTACAACCTGCTTCTCATAACATTCCAAGCTACTGAGTCAGTGTTATTCATTCACAATTGTTTGTAATAGCATGCACACTTGCCATCCGGCTGAAAGTGTATGTATATCTGTGCCCTCTGTTGTATATGTGATAAACAACACAAACAATTGGAAGTTCTTAGATGCGCTTTGCTACTATCCACTAGGTTTTGCCCTGCACTACCATTTTTGCTTGAAAAGTTTTCATAAAAATAAACTAGCTAATATGTTTTTAGAAGAATTTTTGGTTAGAGTGAAAAAAACATTTAAACCGGACACACATAAGATATTCTTCATTCACACATGATACATGATACATACCATGATAAACGAAACAAATAACAAGTTAAACTGCGAATACTAAATAGATTCATTCATTGAAAAGGTTAGTAAAGGAAATTCCTTACAAAATTTCATACCAGGCGAACAGAAACTCAAGGCATTCGCAAATTGTGTGGCCGCATATTTGAAACATGAGTCATGCATGTGTAACATATAACTGAGAACAACAATAATCCTATAACAATAAAACTGTGCCTTGGTACTCTCTACTACGAGCATACACTTCATGCAAGTGTGTACGTATTTAAATTGCCTGAATTAGGGGTGGGATTTTTTTTCGTTGTGCTGATAAGGGATAAACAAGTAAAAAGCAAAAATTTCAATTTTTGTTCTCCATATACTCCTTTGCAGTATTTAAGGTACAGTTTTGTTTAGCTTTGGTTGTTGTTTGCTGAATAAACCCTCCTCCCACTGGGTGGTTGCTATCAAATGCTGCTGTTATTTATCCTATAAAATTTTACATCCTTAACAAAGAAAGGAATTACTTTAGCATTAACACTTACTTATTGGACAATCTACATATATTTTTGTTATTTAATTTAAGCACTTGAACCATTTAAGTGCACACACATGCACATAAGTGTATCTGTAGCCTGGTTGCTGAGCAAAAACCTTTAATAGCAGATAATTAAATAGCAAAGAATTTTTCCTACGTTTGGAATATGCAGTTTTCATTCATGTCGCACTCACTGATTTAAAACAGACACGTGTCCATCAGAATCTTAACCCTTCTTAAGGTAACGCCCAAGGAATATCAGGCAAACAGCAATTAAGGAAATATGCTTTTTGTGTGTGGTCTTGCTCCAGAAACGTTGAAAGCAGATAAGGGTGTGTCTCTCTCATTCTCCAAGTTGTTTGGGCTGCAATGTTGTATGCAGAGGTTTTCTTTACCTCTACGAGTCATTGCAGTGTATGCAAGGGCCTAGTTTGATTTTAATTCACTTTAAAAGGGCCTTTATTTTTAGTTCTTCTTTTGATCAACTATCGATGATTTTTAATTCAATTGAGCAGGGAAAGCTTTATATAATTTCGTCGCCTTAATAAAACAACAGTGTATAATTTTTTTTACTGTTTCGAGATAATCGAGTTTAAAGTTTTTCTGTTATTAGACATCTGGAAAAACAGTAATATTTTAGAAAATAATCGAAATTTTTAAGTTGTAGTCATTTTAATAATTAGTTGAATTATCAGGTTACTAGCAGATGATATTTCATTAATTTACAAGTGCTTTAATTGCAAATAAATGGGACTCAGAGTACCATGATGTCACTTAGGCTATTTTATTTGTTGTATAATATAATGAAAATCATTATACACTATTTTTATTTGAATATTTTTGTCTGATAAACATTCATGCAGTAAAACATACTATTCGTGCTTAACAATTCATTTTATTCAAAATTCACTGTAATTTTTTTTGGAATTTCAGTGACACGTTGTTAATTGTTTTGCAATTCAATTTTTACAATTTTAATTAATAAAAAATGCATGAAAAAAAGCAATTTTCATCAACATTCATCTACGTAAATATGTCCTTCCACATCAGGCTCAGCCAAGCAATTTTTATTCGCATCAGGTTGAAGGTTGAGATAAAAAGAATGCAATTCTTTGGGAATGACATTTTTGGCACAAAGCCCCTTAAGATCATTGACTTTAAGGAAGATATGGAAAGCTGTAGCTTAAATTTAGGACACAAATTTCGGGTATCACAGTTATAAGTGATTGATTTCTTCCTCTTTCGTTCCATTATATCAATTGTTTGCCACTCGAAATCCTAATTTTCTTTGTAGAGCAGCGAATCGGGATTAGCTTTTTCCACTTTAATTTGCTTAATCTTCAACCAATTCACTGAGTTGATTTCGTTATTTTTTTTTTAAAGTGTTCCCTAATCTGCTGAACCATTCCTTGAGAATATTATTGTCGTACCAGAACATTCTTTCTTTCAGTGTATAGTTGTTTTCTTTGGCCAATCTCAAAATCGCGAATAATGGTGTATATCAATATAAGTCATTTTTCGATTTTGTTTTGTCATGAAGAAATATATGTAAATAGTGATTAATAAAAATAGTGTATCTTAAAATTTTCCTATGGCCAGTTTCTTAATTTGTTTGAGTAGTTACTTTTAGCTAATTGACCAAAAATAGTGTATGCTTTTTATACACTATTTTTCTTTGAAATTATATTCAGAGAAACAACTAACTAAAACACCGTAACCTTCATTTACACAACTATTTACGAAAATTTTCGAACAAGAAATTATAAGCTATTATCTTTTGACCCACTTTGTAAAGGGTGTTTTTATAAGAGCTTGCTGATTTGAAATTTAAATAAAACACATGCCAAATTATGAAATGGCCAAAAAAATTTTTTATTTGGTAGATAATTTCTAGTCATTTAAATATAATTTCGGGCATATGGCCACCACGACTATTTTGCACAAAGGTCATTCTGGAGGTCCAATTTTCGACCACCTTTTCGAGCATTTGAGGGCGTATTTCAGCAATGACACGTTGAATACTGGTTTCCAAAGCGTCAGTCGTTGCTGGTTTATCCACGTAAACCAATGATTTCAGGTATCCCCACAAAAAATAATCGAATGGCGTCAAATCACACGAACGCGGAGGCCAATTCACCGGTCCATTTCTCGAAATAATGTTGTCGTTGAAATGTTCTTTCAATAAGTCCATTGTTTCGCCCGCAGTATGACAAGTGGCACCATCCTGTTGAAACCACATTTCGTTTACATCCATATCTTGAAGTTTTGGCACCAAAAATTCATTGATCATGATTCTGTATCGATTTCCATTCACGGTAACGCGTCGTCCTTCCTCATTTTTAAAGAAATAAGGACCGATGATTCCACCAGCCCATAGACCGCACCAAACAGTACATTTATCGGGATGCATTGGTAATTCTTGACCGGCGTGTGGATTATCTTTGCTCCAAATACGGCAATTTTGCTTGTTGTTTGGTAATTACGTTCTTTATGGTGGTCTCAGACGGACGATTATGTGCACCACAAATTTCACGAAGTGCTCTATAAACATTTTTAATTGAACACTGTTTTTGAAAATAAATTTCCACGATTTGGAAGCGTTGTTCTGGAGTTAACCTGTTCATGATGATTTGCCAAACAATACTGAGTAGAGACGTCACTTTAAACTGTCAAAGCAGCTGTCAGACAACAGAGTGATTCGTATAAAAAAAAAACTTCATAAAAAAACAACCTTTAGAAGTAGAACTTCACCAAATTTTGACCACAGATAGAATCGGTTATGTAGATTCTTATTATGCAATGGTGTATATGCGTATACACTATTGTTTTATTAAGGGGACGATTTTAGAATTTCAAATATCAAAAAGGTTATGAAAAATTATAATACAAATAAGCAAGGGTTTAATTAGATTTGAGAGAAAATGTGGAATATTTTATATTTATAAATATTTTCACAAACGGTTTACGCCAGGCACTAAATTTCACAAATAAGGCAGAGGAAGAAGGTAACTCGTTTTTATACCCAAAAAAGAATTGGAGGGTATATTCACTTTGTCATTCCGTGTGTAACGCAGCGAAATATTCCCCGATTCAGTCCAAACGAAAAGAGACAGACCCTTGAAATTTGGTATAAATATATTTTGAAGAATAGCACAGGTCAAGTTTGTAAATGAGCTGAATCGGGCTAGATGTATTGAAGTTCCCCTAAGAAGAACTACATCAACCTCTAGAAAACCAAATAATTTTTAATATATATTTTTTTTGAAATTTTGTTATGCAAAGGACATATTTTTATGTCAAAGAAGATCCAAAGCTTTGAAATTGCAGCTAAAAAGTCGGAGAAATCTATTTTTGAACCGTGCCCCTTTAGTTGACGTAAGATATTATATCCTAAAGTAGTGTAAATATTTAACATATTGTATTCCTTAAGATTACATTCCTTAAAAATTTAATTTTAAAGCTTTTATGATGAAGCTGAGATATTCTCTTCCTCTGAACTACCCTCAGCCTATCTTTGCCCCTTAAATAGCCCTATAAAAATTATTTTTTTTTTTGCACTTAATAACGCCAAAAATTTAATTTTTAGTGTTTTTTGGCAAAGGTGAGGTGTCTCCCCATACAAAGTAGAGTTTTCATTTTGGTGCTAAATATTTGGAGTGTATTTAAGATTCGATCCGGTCGAAGAGCAAGCCAAGCTTGATCTTAGTGTGGCACTGAAACTAATACTGTGTTCACCTTATTTGAGTATTCCGCAATATATGCTCAATTCACACTTAATTGTTATAATATTGAGTAAAATTACAAATGCAGCACTGCTAAAAAATGTGTTTAGTGAGCAAAGCACAATTCACTGAACAAACTTAGTCGAGACTTAGCACCTCAAATGTGCACAACGCGAAAGAAAACAGGCTTAAGCCAAGTTCATTGATATAAAATTTATTACTAATTGGAAATTAAAAATAAAAATAAATAAATAAAAGATCCCAGATTTGAGTTTGAGGCCCTCATAAATATAAACATTTTTTAGTTGTCACATGATAATTGTATTGACTAAAGATTGTATATGTGAACAGAAAGATAATTACGTCAATAAAGTGAATATTGGCTCAATTAAAAATGCATGTGTGGACACCGTAGAAAAAAAGAGGATCTAAAATTTTATTTTATTGTGTTTCTTGATTTTATTTTTCATATACAAAATAAGCCTCAAAATACGAATAATCGCCGCTTGACAAGTAATTAATATTATTTACCTGAGTATGTTTCAATTTATTGGACATTCTTCAAGAAACCTGGAAACCTCTTTAACGAAAAATCTACAAATTAAATTTTATTACAACAACAAACTAACTTGGCAACCTGTATGATTTTCCATAAGTCTCATTAAGTATATCGAGAGATATTTTGAATGCTTTTCCATAAGTCTCATTATGGAGAGATATTTTTTGTCAAAAAATGATTGCTAATTTTTCAAGCTTTGAACTTTAATTTATAATAAAATATCATGTATTCATTCCTGTCACAGAGTTCTATTCTGGTCAAATATGGAATTGGTTACGTATTTTGGTTTGGTTTTAAAAATTAAATTTTTGAAAGTTTTTAATATCATTAACAGAATGAGATTAAAAAATTCCTTTCAAAAAATTGTTTTTTTGTTTTTAGGGAATCAAAATGTGGAATCAATTCCGTTTCCGAATGGAATCGGTCCCTGTGTCAAACCTCATTATATTTATTTTGCTACAATGAGTTGAAAATAAAAGAGAACATTTAATTCTTCATTGTACATAACATTTTGCATGTTTATTCTTCACATAATTTTTTTTATAAATATATTGTGATTTTATAATTTTCCAACAACGAAGTTATTAAAGGCCCCTTTGAACACCGCAATTCTGCACTCAAACATCTATCTCTGATCCCTTCCTTTTCTAAACACATTCTCTTTTTGTTATCGCAAACAAATTGTGTCTGTGAATCAGAAGGTTTTTGTTTATTTTATTTACTTTTACAATAATGACGTTTACAAATGGGGTTTTCATATTCTTATGCAATAAGCAACCAGCGAATGGCCTTCATGTAACAATGTTGATTGGCTGTATTACATTACGTCGTAACTAAGAACAACCTTAGTAGAATAGGCGAACAGCAAAATCAGTAGTTATTGTATTATTGTACTGGTTACATTGTCAACACCGTAAAAATGTGGGCTGTTGACCTGACTAAGGGTTGTGCTGAATACACCCTCTTGGTACAAGAAAAGCGTCGGCAACAACAAAAATCTGTGAAAAAGGCAAAATATCATATACAAAAGAAAACTCCCCTACATTTGCGAAAGGGCCGTACGAAATATTCAACACCATCACGGAAGAAAAAGCAAAAAGAAAATACTTGTGTGTTTGCTTGTGGCTATACATCATGATATTTTTTGTACAAACATTTGCTTTTCAATTCAACACACTCTGCGACTGTCACTGGCATTTTTCTGTACTTAACGTACGTGTGAGTACTTGCAGCTGACTTTTGTTTAGAAATGATTATTTTGTTGGGAATTTAATTGACAAACTCAGCCACAGCAGTGTGTACGTACGTACGTGTAACATTTGTGTTTGTGAATTTCATTCAACACACATGTTTGAGTTTATTTAGTGTACACACACTCTGCAATAGTAGAATTTTTATAAGGACATCAGCATTTACAGCAAGGATGCTGCTACAAATAAAAGACTTTTATGTGTTTCATCTAAAACGTAAATGAATCATGTGTATACGAATGTGTAATAAAGTGTGTTCACACACATGCACACACATTTGGTACCATCATGAATGTAACCCAACAAACACACAGGCTTAATTTCAAATTGAAAATGATTTTAAATTCAATCTTTTCTCAAACGATGAACGTTTGAAAATGATTTGAAAATAACTTGAAAAACATAGCATTCTCAACAAAAAGGCTAAATTATTTTCAAATTGAGGAATTCATTTCTTCTCAATTTACTCTCAAGCGTTATTCTCAATTGTTTTTCAAATGTGGATTGCAATGTAACGTGGAACATAAATGAAATACAATTTTTGCTTTGCAAGTTCATGTTTAATATTTAAATTCATGGAATTCATTAGGCCCCTTCCAGATTTGGCAACTTTACTTGAGCAAGTCTTGTGTTTGTGGGTGCGAGAGGAAAGCTCGGTTTGAAGGGCAAAGAATTGCCGAGATTTGAGTACAGACTTGCTTGTACTTGGCAATTCTACTTCTGCTGTCAGTCTTGTCTTGGGTTATTTATTTGTTTTTGACATTGTCTTTTATTTCTTATCCGGTGTGTTGTCTATTTTTGTGTTAAGAAAATTTTATATTTGTTAATAAGTGAATAAAAAGTTAAAAAATTATGAGAAATTGGAAGCGAAATGAAACAAATAATGCATTTTTAATGTTCGTTTATTCGCATATTTAGAACGCAATAAAAAGGCGGAATCATTTAATGAAATTTGAAATGATATGACAAAGACAGACAGCACTATAACCGTTGAAGAAATGAAACAAAACGTCAACAAATTAAGAAAATTCGAACATAAGAAAATTGAACTTGCTCAACAAAGTTGCTGAATGTGAACATAAGAGCAAGTACAAAAGAAAATAAATAAAAATGAAAATTATACTTGCGCAATTAAAGTTGCCTAATCTGAAAGGGGCCTTATTGACTGACATATATATGTACTTGTATGTCCATATAAAGTTATAAGTAACTAGTATTTGCATATAAATAAAATAGTAATATGTTAATTATTTTGAAGTTTTTAATCATTTCGATGTAATTTCTTATTCATGTACTCGAGTTTCTTTTGATGGGCGCGTCTTATCATGCTGGAAACTAATTACCGTTGTAGAAGGTAATTTACAGGAAAAAGAACCTAGAAATGTTAATAATTATTAAATTATTTCTTTAAATAAGCTAAAGTATAATACTTTTTATAGCGGTTGAGCAAAAATATTGAGAATTGTGCTTGATATCAAATTATAGTCATCTTATTTCAAAGGTTTGACTTCGTGTTTGCTGGGATTACATATGCCAACCCACTACACACGTCTTACTTAGAAATTTAATATGTATAAGGAAAAGAGCGTTTTGATTTTATTTTCAAAGTGCAGAGGCATTGTGAGCTGAAAGCTCTGTTGGTTGATGAACACACTAAATTGTTGTTTAGTTTTAATGTTTTTCACTAGAGCAACATCGATATATCGTCCTTGAAAAGCGATTGATTTTATGGTAGGAACACAACTGGGACGAACGACGGATTTCGTTCAGTACGACGAATTCGTTGGTAAAAATTCGCTCTATAAATTCGTCGTATGAAACACAATAACGACGAATAAATTAAAATAAAGAGCAAAAAACATTTAATTTTGATTAAAATTCTTTGTAATCCCCTGATGCCAGATTGTTTAGACATGCAATAATTACCCCGGTGGTGTTTATTTTTTCCAGAACAAATTCCTTTTTGTAATTATTTGCTGAAATTTTTTTTCTGTAAATAAATTATTCATTTCATTTCATATAAAAAGTCGTCCGAATGATAAATTTTAGTGAATTAGTGAATGCATTTTTAGCACCAACAAATAAATTTCATTTATATATAATAGTATTGTGACAACAATGTGTCAAATAAAAAATTTCATAACAATTTTACATTTTTGTAATAAATTTTTGGGATTTAGTAAACGTTTTTTAAAAGTTTTTTGCATTTGTTAATATTATAATATTTTTGCTTAAAAAATATTGTAGAAATATTAACCTAAATGACGAATACAATTACAAATGCAAATATGAAAACCTGGGCGAATATTCGGCAATTCGAATACGAATATTCACACTTCACTAGTTCCTATTAATATACATACATGATAATAAATATGTAAATAAATAAAGAATTTATAGAAAATTTGAATATTGCACTCTTTTCTAAAAATTTCACTGCGACGTTAGTTAAGAAGCTTATAGGCCGACAGACATATTAATAATATATGAATCTTAGAGTCCTTTTGTTTTGACAAAAGCATTAATTTCACTTCTAAAATTTCCAGAAAGCTCAATCACAATTATTATTTAAACCATGTCTATAAACGCATTTTGTGATTGTATGTTGTAAAAAGTAATGCAATTTTCTTGGTCTATCATTTTGAATTAATTGCAGTAAAATATTATCCTACATTCAATGAATCAAAAACTTACATGTTTTAAACTACAGTGCAAAGGGCACATCCCACCAAAGCTGTAACTTTTGCCGAAAGTACTGATATTTCGAAACGTTGCTGCGCAAATAGGTATACAAATACACACATTAGAAGTACCAAGATGAACTTTATTTATCACTAACAAAAGTTGCCAACATTCGGTCATTGTCATATTTCTATTATAGTTAATTTTCTATTTTGTTTTGTTCTTTTGTAAATCATAAAACTAATTGTTTTATAAAGGACTCTTAAAACCTATCACTTTGATATAAAATTTATTTGTGTAGTAGACATCAGCTAAGAAAACAACACGACAAGACAAGAAACAAATTAATATTGGTGTCAAACAACACTGATAACTTGCGCGTTACATTAAAACAAATGGCGAATCATCAAATGGTCTATAAAAGAATTAAGGAGTGGCTGGCCGGCTGGCTGGCTTCCATGAGCTCTGAATATATGAATGAGCTCTAAGTATATAAAGAAAAAATACAATTAAATAGAAACATGCAATGTCAGGACTTTAATGACACTTAGACTGTGACTTGAAGAGACAATGTAATTTAATTTAGATTCATTCATTACAAATAAATTACAGCAAACGAAAGATAAGACGTTAAAAAAGGCAACTTGAATGTAAATATTTATAACATATATAAAAGTATGCATCGGGATATATTTATATTGTATGCCGAAATTTGCTATTTGATAGGAAAAACTTCAATTGCCTTTTTCTTTACTTTTATGTAGCAAAAAAATTGCAATTTCTCTACCCTGTCAACGAATTTTTGAATTTTTTGGTTTTTAATACTAATGCAATTCTTAATGAGGTATAAAATAGTTTAACTTAACAAAATATTAAAATCTTTAACCGTTTTGGTGACTTTCATCAAGCAAAAAGTATTTAATATTAAATTTGAATTAAGATTCTATAGGCTAATTGTTCGAAATTTTAATTTAAATCTCAGAAAGACATGATAAATATTCCAAGGCACAAAGGCAAGTCAACATCAGTTTTATTCAACTTACACAGCAGAGCAGAACAGCTGTTTTCGAAAGACGCAACCCTTTCATCATCAGTGCTCATGTGTATTGTGTTTGTCACCACTTATTAGGTGGCTTAGTTGAATGTGATAACAGTTCCTATTTACACAAATTTTATTGTGAAAAAGAATCCGAGAACTGTATCAACCTGATGTTAACATGTTATTGTTTTAATACCCGTGTTACCGTTTGATTATTTTTCTTCATGTCCCATTTTTCTGAATTTTTTTTGTTCCATCATACCTAAGAAAAATTTTTCGAATTTTTAATTTTTAATGCAAATTTAGTTCTTCCCGAAGCATAAAATAGGTTTAATTAACAAAAAAAAAAAATAAGTGGTTTTTGGTAGTTAACTTTGCGTCCACAAAGAAGTTTAAGCTTCCCAGCTCTGGAACCGTATTTGGATATTTCTGAATTTCAATATCACTCTATTCACTTCGAAATCTAATTTTTTTTTGGAATTTTTGTTTTGCTAATTAAAACTATTTTAGAAATTAGGAAAAATAAAATTGATATCAAAATTTAAAAAAAATACAAATTTTTATTCCAGGGTTGGGAAATTAAATATTTTTCTGTCATTGAAATTCGTAAAAAGGTCACAATTTTAAAATTTTTGTTAACTGAAACTATTTTATGCTTCACTAAGAATGAAATTGCTTCACTAAGAATATATATTGCTATAAATCCAAAAAATTGTAAACCAGGGTTGGAGAACGGAAATATTTTGTAGAACATAAAAGTGGCTGAAAAGGTTAGAAATGTTAATTTTTTGTTAAGTAAAGCTATTTTATACCACATTAAGAGTTGCACAGGTAAAAAGAATTGAAATTCGCTCCAGGGTTGGGAAAATGAAATTCTTTTGGTGCATAAAAATAGCCATGTAAATTTCTAATCTTGTTTTTTTTAGTGAATTAAACCTATTTTATACTTCAGGAAAAATTACATTCGTATAAAAAAATTAAAAAAATCAAAAATACGATTCCAGGGTTAGAAAACCGATGTATTTGAAAAATTTGCTTCCAGCGTTAGGAAATTGAAATTCTTTTGGTATATAAATGTAGCCATATAAGTTCCTTATTTTGGTGTTTTAGTGAATTAAACCTATTTTATACTTTAGGAAGACTGAAATGGGCATTTAAATCAAAAAGCAGAAAATCCAATTCCAGGGTTGGAAAACAGATTTTTTTTGATACATAAAAGTAACTAAATAAGTTTGTAATTTTGTTTTTTGGTGAACTAAAATTTTTCTATACTTCAGGAAGAATTACATTCATGTAAAATTTCTAAAAGATTAAAAATTCTTTTCCTTGGTTGGAAAATCTAAATAATTTTGGTTAGTAAAAATAGTCATATGTATAAGTTCCTAATTTTGGTTTTTTTTTTGTGATTTTAATATATTTTATATATCAGGAAGAATGAAATGCGCATTTGAAACCAGAAAAGAATACTTCGATTCCAGTGTTGGAAAATTGAAGTTTTTTGGTATTCAAATTCTAAAGAAAATGATCTCCAGGGTTGAACCATTAAAAATTTTTTGATACATAAAATTAACCAAAGAATTTTGGCATTTTCTGTGATTTAAAACTTAAAATGCAAAAAAAGTCAAAAAAACAATTCCAGGTTTGGACAGTCGGAACTTGTTATGGTACATAAAAACAACAAACTCAGACGAATATTTGCTATTTTTTGTATATTAAACATATTTAATATTTTTGAAAGACGTTCATTGGTATTAGAAATAAGAAAAGCCAAAAATAAAGCTTTCTAGCTGAAAATTTTAAACATTTTCCTAGATGTAAAGTAACTGAATAAAAAATTTTATATGTTTGGTAATTAAAGCTGTTTTCTGTTTTAGAAAAAAAGAAGAAATACATCTGTGAAGGGTATTTAAGATTCGGCACAGCCAAATACTTTTACTTGTTTCTATTTTCAATACAAATTCCATTCTTCCCAAAGTATAAAATAAGTTTAATTAACGAAGAAACAAAAAATATTTAGTTTTTGCTGGTTAGTTTTGCGGTAAGCTTCCCAGCTCTGGAAGCGTATTTTGGACTTTTCTGCATTTCAATACAGTCGACTCCGCTTTACTGGAAATAACCAAAGCCCAATTTTTTCAGTTATCCGATTTTTTCTCTAAAATGTAGTTCGTATTACTGAAATATGTTACAGTTAATAGTATTGCTTAAAATCAGTGAAACAATATTTTTTATATCAAATATGTATATATTTCTACGTCAATTTAACGTAAAAATTTTATTTAAAAAATAAGTTATGCAATCAATTTCTAATAAATAAATTTGTTATTGTTTATTTTTTCACTAAAGCGAAGTAAGTTTCATACAAGACGTAGTTGTGGGCTTTAAGTTATGCAATCAATTTCTAATAAATAAATTTGTTATTGTTTATTTTTTCACTAAAGCGAAGTAAGTTTCATACAAGACGTAGTTGTGGGCTTGCTTTTGGTTTTCAGTAATACGATATTTTCAGTAAAGCGATGTTTCGCTAAAGCGAAGTGAATAATACTAGCTGCGTTTAAAATCAGTGCGGGGATTTGTATCGCTTTCAGTAATCCGATTTTTTTCAATAAAGCCTGTTGCGCTAATGCGGATTCGACAGTATTTAGGTTTTAGATTTTTAATAAAAACTTCTTATAAATTTTTGTTGGTTTTTCTTTAGTAATTTTACTTATGCGCCATTAATATATTATATATTCGTTTTACTATAAATTTTCTAAAATTTTACTTAATTTTCATCTATTTCTATTAGTTGTATTACACAATAAATTCCCTTAACTATTCTGCTGCTTAATTTTGTGGAGCATTTTATTTACTGACTAACTTAAAACTTTAGTAACTTAATTCAGAAAAAAGAGAGTAAATAAAAATTAGCATATTTTTGCAATAAAAATTATATTATCACTAGAAAAGCCCCATGGAAAACGGCCAATGGCTAACCATGGAAAACATGAAACAGTTGGCATACTAAGAGCAAGCCATTTTAGGATTGCACGCTCAAAAACATTAACGTTTAACAAATTAGAATAATTGTTGACGAAGTAAAAATTAACAATTAAAAAGACGGGAAGGAGAGGAAGAGCAGAAAGTAAAAGTCATCAAATACGCAAGTTGTACTTGCAAAAAGTCAAATTTAAATGTTCTTAAATAAAATTCGAATTAAAATAAGTTGAGAGAAGCCATCGCATGGAAGGCTCAAGTATTTATTTCAAGGAATGAATAACTCATATTGTAAATTGTAACAAGAGCGTTAAAAAACCCATCCTAGAAAACGTATATAAATTGTATCCCAGGGCGCAAATTACTTTGTATATTGCTAATTGTTATTTAGCATGTTTCATAACAATAAACTTCAATACAACTGCCTACTTTAATACTTTGCTTAAACATACCGTGTGTGTGTATGTGTGTGCAGCGGCAAAAGGACAACTAGAAGAAAAAAAATATATGAAAATTGCTTGGACTTAAGATAAGACCACAAAACAAATATTAACTTAACCACCAACCAAAAATAAATATTTAAGCTGTGATAGAAAAGCTGCCAACAACAACTGAAGAAGCAACCACTAAAATTTTTAGTATGAATATTAAATGACATGTCATTATTATTTTTAACTGGCCCAACCCAGGAACTAAAAAGGCAAATTACTTAACATGAAAAAAACAAAATAAAATGGTTACTAAAACCTTGTGTAGAATAAAACAATAAAATTTATTTGCAACGCTTATGTAACTAATTATATATGAAAAGCCTAAACCGACTTCTGTGAATATTTCTAGCATGATATAAAATTAATCCGTTATCACATTTGTATGTATGTGCGGTAGAATATTAACAGCGTCCAGTAAAAAAGGATGGGTTTTTATCTTAAAATTAAAGCAAGTTAAGGGAACTCAGTCCATCTCCCGTGAGCCATTTAAGTTTAATATTGATTGTCATCGGCATGGATGATGACAGAACGATATGCCACATATCCCATTTCAAAACTTTTATTGTGTAATCGGAATGGTTGATAGGTTTGTTTGCTAGTAGGGCTGGTTTACTATCGATGGATTTAAAAATATCGAAAAGAAAAAGTCAAAATACAGTTTTAAAACTTTAAAATACGGTTTTGAAAACAAATAAAACAAATTATTTCTTATCAAATAGTTGATGTCTTTTTAAGTTCAATATAAACAACTACTTATACGCGATCAATTGAAGGAATAAAATGAGCTCTTCTGTTCTGCTGTGAGATTGAATAATTGAAAACTGATGTTGACTTTCCTCTGTGCTTTGGAATATTTATCATGTCTTTCTATATTTAAAACAAATTTTTGAGCAACTAGTCTATCAATCCTAAATGAATTTAATACTTCATACGGTGTTCAGCCATGCATCTTAATTGAGCTTATCGCAATTAATGCCATTATTGAGCTCCAGTAACCATATAAATTTGTAATTAAGTGATTGCTCAATTAACACTTAATTGTTATAAAATTGGGTAAAATTACAAATGCAGCACTGCTAGCAAGTGTGTTTATTGAGCAAAGTACAGCTCAATGAACATAGTTAGTCAAGACTTAGCACCTAAATTGTGGAAAAAGCAAAAAAAAAAAAAAACATGTCGAGCCAAGTTGGTATTAAATTATTAATATTAAACTTAGTATTAATTAGAAAATTAAAATCATATCCCAATTTAAAAAAAATATATCCCAGGTTTGAACGTGTGCTTCCCATAAATATAAAAGTTAATTGAAAAATGTTAATTGAATTGACTAAATTTGGTATATGTGAAGATAATTATATGTATCCATAAAGTGAATATTTACTCAATTGAAAATGTATGTCTGAACACCATCGTAAAGTAAATTGAAATACATAAACAAATCTTTTTATACACTCCAAAAAAGAATTTGGAGAGTATATTCACTTTGTCATTCCGTTTGTAACGCATCGAAATATTCATCTCAGACCCCATAAAGTATATATATTCTTGATCAGTGATGAAATCTAAGACGATCTGAGCATGTCGTCCGTCCGTCCGTCTGTGGAAATCACGATGCGGTATAAACGAAAAGAGCTCGACTCTTGAAATTTGGCATAAATATATCTTAAAGCTTAGAGCAGGTTAAGTTCGGAGATGGGCTAAATCGGGCAAGAGGGAAAAAAGTTCCCCTAAGAAGAACTAAACCAACCCAGAAAAAACAAAATAATTTTTAAAGTTTTTTGGTTATTTTGTTAAGCAAATGATATATTTTTATGTTAAATACGGTCCAACGCCTTAAACTTGGAGCCATAAAATAAAATAAAATTATTTTTGGACCCCTCCCACTTTAGCGAGCGTTATTATATGCAAAAATAGTGTAAAAATTTAACAAATTGCTTTATCAAGACTACATTCCTTAAAAATAACATTTTTAAGCTTTAATGACGAAGCTGAGACGAAACCTGGTACTACTCTGCCCTACCCCCTCCTCCCCCTTTACCCCCTAAATGACCCTACCAAAAAAAAATATAAATATTTTAAATTTGTATACAATTATCCCAAGCAGTTATTTTTAGAGTTTCATGATTGCCTGTTTCTGCCCTACCCCCTCCTCCCACTCTGCCCCGTAAATGACCCTATCAAAAAAAAAATTAAAAATCTTACTTTATATATAATTATCCCACGCAATTATTTTTAGAGTTCTATGACAAAGGTGAAATGAGTCCCCCAGAAATCTTGCCAGAGCCACCCCGCCAAAATACATTTTTAATACCCTCAAAAGAGAATTGGACCCTATAAAGTAAATATGTATATTCTTGATCACTGATGAAGTCTAAGACGGTCTAGCAATGCCCATACTTTCGTCTGTGGAAAACATGATATTGTCTATTTTTGAACCCCGCCCCCTTTAGTGGGCGTTGACGTACGATATTATATAAAAGAACTCTGTCTCACCAAGTTAAACATTTTAAATTCACTTACTAAATATTTGGAGGGTATTTAAGATTCGACCCGGTCGAATATAACGTTTTTACTTGTTTTTTCCATCAATTTCTATTTTCTTACCTACAGAGTTGTCCTACCACTTATCCCAGCGTTTTTTCCAGTACTCGAAGCAGATCTGATATGTACTTTTTGGTATATCCTTGACCTCTTGCAGACATTTGATTTGTATATCCTTAATCGTTGCCCTTTCATGTCTGTCTTCAAAAAGTTGTGGAGGATTAATATAACAAATGTGATAGATCACTCATTATTATAGTATAGGTATTTGCCAAAAACTCAAGCAATTTTGAAACCGGAATCCTGACATGAGCCTTCAGCAATTTCTGTAATAATAGCTCGATGATTATCTGTAATAATATTATTCATTTTTTCAACATTTTCATCGATTGTTTCAAAGGCTTGACCCACTCGTAAACATTTTTCTTTCCCTGAGCACAATTAATATTATTGAATTTTGTAGCTTTCAAAAGTCAGAATATTTAACAGTTGGATTTCTAATAATGAAATTTGGATTTTCAGTGAAATTTCATATATGGAATTTTTCGTAGGCATACAATACGGGAAAATGTGAAAACCTTTGCAATAGGATTCCAATAGTTAGAACATTAAACAGTTGGATTTTTAATAAAAATATTTCAATTTCAAAAGTAGTAGGAATCCCACATGCTTATATTGCGTCATCACACATACACCGTTCCTTTCCGAACAAAAAAAAAAACAATAAAATACAAATTTCTGGCGAAGCTATTTCATTCAGTACTCCATCGCAACATTTATATTTTTCGCAAGATTTTTTAACCAAAAAAATATTACATATTATGAAATTCTTATTTGACATATTATTGTCACAATACTATTTTAAATGAAATTTATTTGTTGGTGGTCAAGCAATGTCTATATGCATTTCTTTGGTATAAAATGCATATAGCCATTGCTTGACCACCAACAAATAATTTTCATTTAAAAAAATATTATCGCATTTTCCTAGTTACTACAATTTTTTAAAAGAAAATATGATTTTAAAAAAGATGTTTTTAATAAACCCTTGACACTGACGTTGTCTGCGAAAATAAATATTTTCGTCTAGCAATTTATTTTGAAACAACAATAAAAATCTCAAATTTGTTTTTGTTTTCAATTGAAATTCCCAAATGAAAATTTTTATTTTATTTGCAAAAACTGGCAGCAATATCGCATACCATTCGGTGCCATGCTGTTTAAAAATTTAACAAGTGAATTATTTGAATACATTTGCATGTGGCTAATATGTTTTTTGCCATCGCACTGTGTAAAATCGTAACAGTTGTTAAGAAGTTTAATAGCTTTAATCTGGCTATTGACAACAGGCATGTCCAATTCATGCAAGTCGATATTGATCTTTCGTTTAAGTTTTTTTATAAAGAGCTCAAGTGTTGCCCTTAGCGCGCACTATCGGTGGTTACTTATGATTACAAGTTTATTGTTGATAAATATAAAGAAAATAATTAATATAAAATGCTGGTGTGCTCGAATGTGCATTTCTGCTCACAAAAAAAAGTTAAAGAATATTTTCTAAACAGTTCTTAACGCAGCTACGAATTTTTTAATTTTTCGCCGATCATAACTTGTTTGAACTGGGAAACATTTTTCCGTGCTACCAGGTCAAATTTGGTTTATAAACAGTCGATTTTTAGGCAAAATGTCATTTAGTGTATTTAATTCTAATTTAAAATTTTAAGTGATGATATGCTTTGCTAATTTTTCGACCTCTTCATTTTATATTATTAAACAATCTTAAGCATGAATCAAAATTTTGTTATTCGAACTTAATTTCTATTACTAAGACGAGAAATCTTTATGCAGACTCAAGTTCAAATCTGCAATCTGCAAAATGTTTTTTAAGAATTTTATTAAATTCAAATTTATTTCATTAAGGGCCATTATTACAACTTAACGATAAAGTTCCCAATAGTTAATCTTAACATTAGCTAACATGAACGAAAAGTTACCTTTAAAAATTTTCCATTATTACAACTGTCAGATAAAATAAAAAATTGTATTCAAATATTGTGGCAACATTGCGGTGGGTACCGACTACTATTACTGATTTTAAAAAAGCGTAGTGGCAACGATTTACTTTTGTTTATTTCTTAAATTGAAAACGTTATTATCTTTTCTGTGTGTTAAATTATTTTGCTACTTGTGTTAAGTGCTTTTGTTGTTTGCGTAAATTGTGTTATTGAAAATAATGTCGAATCTGAATAATACGACTGAATCGGAAAGAAAGAAAGAGAAATATATGTTCTAAATTATATAAATAATATATACGTTGTCTATTGTCCATTTTTAGGTTGAAAAGTTAGAATTATTTAATTTGACATAAAAATGTTGTTAAAGATACCATATTTTCAGAAGAAAATATGGCAGCTTCATTTGCTTAAAGTTAACTTTGAAAGTTATCATGAGGATAAACCTCCTGTTAGCTTATCAGCTACCATTAAGGTTAATTTTACCTTGTAATAATCAAATAAAATTTATGTGCCAGATAGCATCCTATTGTTAACTATTTGTAAGTTGTAATAATGGCCCTAAGAGAGGAGTATTTAGAATTTTTCTATAATCGTCAAACTAGCAAAACGGATCAGTACTGATTTCGAGGCTGCTACGCCATTTCATTAGCGTTTTTTGCTCAACTTTTTCAACTAGTCATTAGGAATATCAACTATTTAGCCCACGTTTTTACCAAAATAGAATAGAAAAACTTTTTGTATTAATTTTTAACATTAATTTACTTTTGGTTAGCAATTCCTTAACTCGCAAGATTATTATTCCAAATATTCCATTTTCACTTTTTTTCCAGAGCCATCGGCTGATATCCATCAAAACCTTTTTATTATTTCTTTGGATTAGATTCATTACACTAAAATTCAATTAACTTTTACGCAAAATCTCATATTTTGATTAGATTTTTTTTTATTAAAAATTAAATATTATTTTAATTGGGAATTTTCTGTTTGCATATAATCACAAACATTTAGTGCCTTAGAATTGGCATTAAAGCAGCCACTTGGTAAATGTGATTAAATCATCGAATTAAAGTACGAGTTGCTTGACCACCCACCTTATTCTCCTGATTCGGCTCCCAGTGACTTTTACCTGTTCCCAAATCTAAAAAAATTCCTTGCTGGCAAGCGTTTTACCTCAAATGAAGATGCAATTACAGTTGTACACCACTATTTTGAAGACCTTGAGGAAAACTATTTTAATCAAGGAATAGAATTGCTAGCAAAGCGTTGGACTAAGTGTATTGAAGTTTCAGGAGATTATATTGAAAAATAAAAATATTTTTGAAAAACTAACTATTCTCCTTCATTGATAGGCTTAGAAGTTTCCGAACCGCCCTTATAAACAACTAGGATGCGTTTGAAGCACTTTGTATCATTATATTTACATGTTTATTGAACCAAAATAATTAATCATATAATTTTCAATAACTCAACAAGGAAAATTTCCTTTACGACACGAATACATAAACCACATCAGATTGTTCTATTTAAATAAAGTGAAGTAAAATGTGTTTCTATTTGGCTTTTAATTTACAGAAACGTCAAAGAAAAGTTATGGTTATGCATAACCAATTACCGAGTTACCTGTACACTTTTCTATTTATTTTAATATGTACGAGTACAACGAAATAAAAAAACTTTTTAAATTATAAAATTTTGTATGGGAGTAAAAACAAAACATGCAGAATCCAAGAAAGAAATCATGAATCTAATTTAAATACTTTTTACAGGAAAAAAAAGGATGAAAAAGTCTCACGTAAAAAATGAAAACTCTCCTACTCTTCTATTGCTATAAAAGTTCTTTTAGGAAAACATTGACATAAAACATAAGTTTCACAAGTAATGAAAGAAAAACAAATAGAAACAAGATTAAGACACGGAGAAAGAAAAGAAGAAATTCCAAGAAAAGTTGCAGGTTTTTCTTTTTTTCTTCTTTCATTTCACCTCATTTACTTTAACAACACACAAATGCCAAAAGCAAATCATCATCTCATAAATATGCTAATCTTCCTCATTTTGTATATAGAAATGTAAATTTGTTAGTGAGTCAGTGGGTGTGTAAGTGTGTTTATAATAAAACAAAATAAAAAGCAGAAATACATCCAACACCTCCCCCGCACCGAAAAACAAATTCACACAAACTCTGCTGCACACACTCACTGTTCGTATATTTGGGAGGCAACCAAAAGGACAATGAAATGAATGGTTGTGTGTTAATTTTGTGGGTGGCTGCATGTTTGCTGTGCTTAAATTTGGAGAAGAAACAAAAAGCCAATCATAATTTTTATGATGTGGAATGTAGAAAATTGTCTGACAGCAAACATTTCTAACGCTTTCTTTATTTCCAGTGACATTTTAAGATCTATTATTTTTTTTTATTTATGTTTTGTTCATCATTCATCTTTTTTTCGGGTTTATAGAACAACCAAAGTTTACACAATTTCTTTATTATATGCAACATTATTATTATCAGTTATTGTAGCAACGGAGTGAGTACCCTACAGTTGGCATTAAATGAAATCTGTTTGTAGAGTAAACTTAAATTATATGATTATTTAGATATTGTTAATTAAATTAGCATTGAAATAGATTTTGAAATTATTAATGGGAATAATGTGTTATTATCTCACCTCATATATGGTTTCAAAAAATCTGCAAAATACGGATAAATTTGCAGTGGCCAAGAAGCTATTTTCCTTAACATGCTGTTGTCTCTCTCTCTCTCTCTCTCTCTGTATCACACTCTCACACAGAACAGTTTACCAAAACGATAGAAATCTATTTTTTAGATTACCAGAGCAATTGAGTAGAGCCTTAATATTTTTCCTGCATTTCACTAGACCTTCGATCCCACTGAATCCAAATCCAGTGTCCATTTGATGTACTCGTATACACCTTCCACATTCCAAGAAAAATTACGTAAAATGTACTATGCAGACATACATACGAGGTCTGATCAAAAAAATAATCGTAAAGGTCTGTTAAAAAAATAAAGTATGTATTTATTCATTAATAACTATCTTGTCCCCTTCAAAGTAATCCTCCTTAGATCTAATACACTTATGCCAGCGTTTTTTCCAAACCTCGAAAGACTTCTTAAACGCACTTTTTGGTATCGCCAACAGCTCCTGTTTCGATTTTTCTTTTATCTCCTCAAAACGCTTTCCTTTCATCGGTGTCTTCAGATTTGGGAAGAGAAAAAAGTCGGCGGGAGCCAAGTCCGGTGAATACGGTGGTTGAGGCATGATAACAGTTTTGTTTTTGGCCAAAAAGTCACGCACAAGCATCAATGTGTAAGCTGGTGCGTTATCATGGTGCAAAATCCATGATTGTTTTTTTCCACAATTCTGTGCGTTTTTGACGAATTGCTTCGCTCAAACGGCGCATAACTTCAAGGTAGTATTCCTTATTGACCGTACGACCTTGTGGCAAGAATTCATGATGCACCACGCCATTGCAGTCGAAGAAAACAGTGAGCAAAACTTTCACATTTGAAAGAACTGGACGTGCTTTTTTCGGTCTTGGCTCTTCTGGACGTTTCCATTGGCATGATTGGGCTTTGGTTTCAATGTCTTAGCCATACACCCATGATTCGTCACCAGTTATGACCTTTTTGAGGAAATCTGGATCGTCGTTGACGATGTTCAACAGCTCCTGAGCGATGTCCATGCTAAGTTATTTTTGCTCAAAATTTAGCAATTTCGGAACAATCTTCGCTGCCGCACGTTTCATGCCTAAAACTTCCGTAAAAATTGCTTGGCATGAGCCGAACGATATGCCAACGTCATCAGCAACCTCTCTGATAGTGATTCGACGATTACCCAAAATCATTTTCATCACTGCTTCAATGTTTCCATCGGTTGGTTGTTGACGTGCTCGAGCGACCAGGACAAGGATCGTCATTGACATCTTCTCGGTCTTCGTTAAATCGGTTATACCACAATTGAACTTGTGTTCTGCTCACAGTAGACGCGTCAAATGCCACAGTCAACATTTCAAATGTCCTTGCGCATTTAATTTCATTTTTTACACAAAACAGTTTAATGATCCTTATGTCACTAAAACATTGTACATTGCATTAGTTCGGCCAATTTTAGAATATGGTAGCATAATTTGAGATCCACTGTATAACGTTCATATTGAACGTCTTAAATCCGTTCAAAAACAATTTCTAATTTTCTGCCTAAGAAACGTTTGTAGAAATTGAATGGCACTTCCATCAAACTCTACGAGATTAGCTGAAATTAATCTTCCTACTTTAAAGAGCCGGAGAACAATGCTCAACACCTCTTTTATGGTAAATCTTTTCAGTGGGAACATCAACTCTGAATTTTTACTGAACAACGTATGTTTCAATATTCCTCAACGTTCCCTTCGTTCTTTTAACCCACTCTATGTTGCAGCTTGTCGTACTAACTATGAAATGTCAGATCCTCTTAGAAAACCATGTAATTGCTTTAATGAAATGTATCATTTTATAGATTTTTCGCAGAACCTTTGCATCATCAAACGTAACGTCATATGTTTTTTTAATCATTAACTTTTGCTATGTTCTATAAATAGCGCAATATTTAATTTGTATTAATTTAATTGATTTATATACTATTCTGCTTAAATAGACTGTAAGGAAATTGTCCATAGACTAATTTAAATAAATAAATAAAAAAAACTTAATATAGTTTCTATATTAAATTGAATTAAGATTCTATAGGCTAATTGTTCGAAATTTTAATTTTAAATCTCAGAAAGACATGATAAATATTCCAAGGCACAAAGGCAAGTCAACATCAGTTTTTGTTATTCAACTTAACAGCAGAGCAGAACAGCTGTTTTCGAAAGACGTAACCCTTTCATCATCAGTGCTCATGTGTATTGTGTTCGTCACCACTTATTAGGTGGCTTAGTTGAATGTGATAACAGTTCCTATTTACACAAACTTTATTGTGAAAAAGAATACGAGAACTGTATCAACCTGATGTTAACATGTTATTGTTATAATACCCGTGTTACCGTTTGATTATTTTTCTTCATGTCCCATTGCGCAAACAAATTCATTTCTTAAATAAAAACAAAAAATAATTTGTCGTTTCGCAGATTTCAATTTATAGCCTGTGGAGAAAATTAACATCCTGTAATACAATTTACATAAATAAAGTTCGCTAATAAAATAGAAACGCATACATAATTTAAAATCCTTTTATTTTGTAAAAAAAACTTTTATTTTCAAAAATGAGAACTAACTCTTATTTTGTAATTAGCACATACAAGTAAAAAATTATCTATTAGATACTTTCTAAGGAAATAATAAAAATTAAAAATTAACTTTTATTTTCTTAGGATTAAATAGAAATTAAGAAACAACTTTTATTTTCTGAGATGTAGATAAAATTGAAATTATAATTTTTATTTTCTGGGGAATAAATAAAAATCAAAAAATAACTTTCGTTTCTGAGGAATAAGTAAAAAGGAAACGGCATTACGAGTATTACATGAAAATGTATTTCCATCGGCTTTCGAAAACAAGTGTTATGCTCTGCTGTGTGAGTTGAATAATTTAAATTGGTATTGACTTTCTTTTGTGTATTTTGATACATTTGGCATGTCTTTCGGAATTTAAAAAAAATATATTCCAACAAATAGCCTATAAATCTTAATTGAATCAACAAATAACTTTTATTTTCTGAGGAATGGATAAAAATTAAGAATTAAGTAAGGAATAAATAAAAATCAAAAAAATTGTTTTTATTTTCTGAGAAATAAAATAAATCCAAAAATAATCGAATAAAACAAAGAAATAGAACTTAATGCAACTTAAGGTAGTGTATGTAACACTTCTCGTTTAGTTTGATTTTGTCATTGTAAATTTGGAAGGTTAGTTTAGGGTTAGATTAGTAGGTTGCTGGTAAAAGGAAAAGAGAGTCCAGCCCACTTGGGTCCAATTATTTGGACACCTGTATTAAATGAAGAGTGAATAGATAAGAGATGAGGAAGAAGTAGCGGATAGTCGGAGTTAAGGTAAGAAAGATAGTAAGAAGAAGAAGAAGTTGGGATACATAAGACAAAAGTTATGGTAGTGCACACACGCCCCAGGGGAGTTAGCTGCCGAACTAGCCACTGCTCCTAATAAAGAGACTCAGGTATCTCAGTCCTTTATCTGACATCTCCAAAATGTCTCTAAAGCGTGTCTTGGCCAGAGACTGTAGGCGCTGCTCCTACAGAGCAGGGTGCTGTTGGCTGAAGTAGTAGAACACGAGACTATGAAGCGGAGAGTCCTGAGTTCGAGCCCCCGCTGAGTCATGAAATATTGTGTTGAATTCTTCTGCTCAGCATTAGTGCGTGGTTGTGCTAGTTGTTGCCAGCCTGTTTCAATGATGAATTCATAGTCACAGATCACTGAACATAATTGGCAGCGACCGACACTATCATGTACTAAAAAGCGAAATAACAGCACCCACCTTCGTCGGCCCTGTAGCAAAAATTAGCCGACTGAGTAAAAAAAAAAAGTTGAAATAGCTACAAAAAAAAACTGTCTATCTTCTCATCTTTCCCAATCTGTCCCCTCAATACTATCCCCTCGTTTTCAGTTCCAGCGCAATGCATTGCATATATAGGGGACATCCCCTGAATGCTGGTCCTACTCCTAAAAAAAAAAAAAAAAAAAAAAGGAGAGAAGCAGAGGAGGTGTGCAATGCTTTCCTCCTCCTCCTTGTCATTGCAACTGGAGCAGTAGGGGAGACCCATGGGCCTGGCATGGATCCCAATGGTGCAGTGATCAGTAAGTGTGGCCACTATATTGCGTAGATGACCTTTTGCGAAGTTCAAAAGATCCTTCATCCTCTTAAAGTCCAGGCGGGGCCATGGGACTCTTGATATCTCGCAAGTGGATTCTCTAAAACACCTGTCCTGAGCTAATTCGAATAAAGCAGCATCAAAGCGTCTCCAGCAAAACGAGAGTTGAATCCCATTTAGTTGGTCAATGTCGGCCACCTAAAGTGTGGTTCCTCTCCCAGCTAGTTCGTTCGCCTTAATGTTACCCAGGGTGGTCCCATGTCCTCGCACCCAGTTCAAGGTGATGCGTGAATGTTCCGCAAGTCCGTCAAGGGCTTTGCGGCATTCTTGGACAAGTAGGGATGTGCTATACACCCCCGTAAGAGACCTTATTGCAGCTTGACTATGGGTAATGGATTGGTTGTCCCGGTTCGATATCCGATAAAACCTTAGCCACAACGCTGCTCTTTTAATGGCAGATATTTCCGCCTGTTATTGGAAAGTAATCCTCATTTCCGATCCCTGTTTTAATCATATAACGTCATTAATAACGTATGTAAATATATCTGCCCTATTATAACCTGTTTTGCACGATCCAACACATGCACAATATTATTACACATACGAGTACGACTATATCTCATACTCCACCTTTTCTCGACATTTAAAAGTGCACAGTGTTTGTCACATCTTTTTATATTGGCCAAGTTTTTAGTTTTTTTTTTCTTATTTATTTTATTTTCTCACCAACAACACAACGTGCTTAACTACTCCCCTTGCGGTTATTAATACTCTTGATAACATCTTGTCATCCCCGTCGTCATCATCATCATCATCATCATCGTCATCATCATCGTCGTCATCATAAAGTACAAAGTTAAAGCTAATTTTAATATTTTCCGTGACATGGAAATCTTTAGTAGTTGTTGTATTGTCCTCTTTGCCTTCCTCCTCTTCGGTGCATTTCATGTCGGCTGTTTATACTTGTTTCAACTTTATTTGATATTTCAATGTGTGTGTCTTTTTCATTTTTGCATAATTTACATTAAATATGTTGTTGTTGTTGTTGTCATTTCTTTTAGAAAAATCAGTTACAAATATAAAAACAAATCTTATACTTATTTTGTTTAGAGGATGTTGGTTGAATGCCTGAATGTGTGTGAGTGTGTGTGGGCGCTGTTGTGTATAATTTACAGTTATTTCCTTTCTGTTTGACAAAAATGTCCTGCAGCATATAAATATTATTCTGCAAGTACCATTCGTAATATTTTGTTGTGCCATGTGACATACAAAAGAAGTACAAAACTGACAGACTTAATCATTTAAGGTTTCATATGAGTTCATTTATTTTAATTTACATTTCTGGCAAGAATGCTTGTTTGCTTGAGTTTAATTATATTTTAGTGTTGTAATATATTACCTCTGCTGCTAATGCTTAAAAAATTAACTCATTTAATAATGTCTCTTCAATGCAACTGCCTGAATAATAGTGACTTGAGTGTTAGAAAAAAATGCTTGAAATTAAAAACAAAAACATGTTTTTTAAGGATATCTTCTTTATAGATTTTCAGTAACGGAATTTAATTTAACTGCTCTCACTACGACTGCATTCGTATTTTTCTAACAAAACAAGTACCGTTAAAAAATTTCACTTTAGCAGGCATTGAACCCAGAGAACTGACCCTCAAAATTCATTAGCGTTTTATATTGTTCACGTTATTTCTTACGATATATATTTGGGGGATTCACACTGTAGTCATAAAGTCATAAGTCATAAAATAATAGCACGAAAAATATGACTAGTGTGAACAACCCGTCATAACTTAGGATGCTATTTCAAACACCGATCAGCTGATAAGAAAACAACACATTTGTAATTAGATGTTATCAAAGCAAAAGTTAATTAAAATGATTGTAATAAAGTTGTTTGAAAGTGCCAAAAAGTCTAAAAACTCCATTTCTACTTAAAATTATTAAATTTGTCTTCTGGTGGACAAAAATATCCAAATGAATTTGTATGTATAAAGTAAAACAGCTGCTACCTGGATATGAGCTGAATAAACTTTTTTTTGCGGCGTCATACGGAAAAGCGTGCAGTGGCTGCCAACTACGAAAGTTAAACGAGAAAAAATTTTCACATGTATATATTTAGTTTTTGCGATTTAGTTCTCTTTTAATTTTTTTATGTTATAAAAATGTGATTTAATGTACAGACATATAGGCATGAATAATTTTTTAGCCGTTTTTTACTCGTCAATCATATATAAGTAACGGCGACAAACATATACTATCGCCGTCTCGCCTAAAGATTTTCAGCCGTTCGACTCAAATGTCTAAATCTATTTTATGACAAAACAAAAACATGTAGTAAGAATTTTAACGAACATTTTATATTGCTATATTAAATTTGAATTAAGATTCTATAGGCTAATTGTTCGAAATTTTAATTTAAATCTCAGAAAGACAAGGCACAAAGGCAAGTCAACATCAGTTTTATTCAACTTACACAGCAGAGCAGAACAGCTGTTTTCGAAAGACGCAACCCTTTCATCATCAGTGCTCATGTGTATTGTGTTTGTCACCACTTATTAGGTGGCTTAGTTGAATGTGATAACAGTTCCTATTTACACAAATTTTATTGTGAAAAAGAATACGGGAACTGTATCAACCTGATGTTAACATGTTATTGTTATAATACCCGTGTTACCGTTTGATTATTTTTCTTCATGTCCCATTTTTCTGAATTTTTTCTGAATTTTAAAAACAAAAACATACCTGAAAGAGTGCTATTATTTTATGACTTTTTTGTAAGCAGCACAACAATAACTTTTTTAAACTGGTCTAAAATATTATGACTTTATGACAATATGACTAAATATTATTTATTTATTTGCAATATTTAAAGACATAATCAATTATGTAATTAAATTAAGAGGGTACTAACAGCTGAGGTTTTAGACCCATATGACTAAATAGCACGAAGTGTGAATACCCCAATTATGTCTGAATTTAATATTATGATTTTCAACCTATACAAATTAAAAAGTACCAATAAATATGTTGAAGAAATATTTGCGTTAATAAAGAATTTAATAATAAAGAATTTTTCTAAAAAAACATGTTCATCTCAATATCTGTTTTGTCCCCTTCAAAGTAGTACCCATCAGATATAATACACTTGTACTAGACCTTTTCCATTCTGGAATGCACTTTCTGTTATGTCCTTGACCCCTCACATCTGTTCGGTATTAACCTTGGGAGTAGCGAAAAAGTCGCAGGGGGCCAATCCTGCTGAACACGTTGGCTGAGGCATGATTACTGTATTGTTTTTGGCCGCCATGAGACGGTTTTTTTAAGTTTAGAAAATTTAGAATCAACTTCGCCTGACACACTCTTCATGCCCAAAATTTCCTATGAAATTACATGGCAGGAGCCAATCGATACGCCGACATTATTAGGAACCTCTTTAGTCATGATTGGACGGTTCTCATTAACCATTTTATTCACTTTTCGAAGGTCTTTGAACTCTCCTAGTGATTACATTTTTGTCTCCTTAATCGCCACAAAACGTCATCTCTTCGATGTCATATTTCCATGATTCGTTTCCAGCTGTGATCCTTCTTCTAAGAAAATCTGGATCGCCATTGACTTCATTCAACAATCCGTGAGCGTTTATCATTCGCAGGTTATTTAAAAAAAAATTTCATTTGCGGGAGCTAAGCGATCTGCCGACATCTTCAGCTTCTACAACAGTGAGTCGGCGATTCTCCATAACAATATTTTTCACATTCCCAACATTTCCATCGGATGTTGATGCCGTGGGGCATTTAGGACGAGTATTGCCATTCACATTCTCAAATTTTTCTTTAAAGTTTGTACCACTTGTACAAATTTTTATACCCTCCAAAAAAGAATTGGAGGGTATATTCACTGGAGGGTATATTCACTTTGTCTAACGCAGCGAAATATCCACCGGAGACCCCAAAAAGGATATATATTCTTGATCAGTGATGAAATCTAAGACGATCTGAGCATGTCCGTCCGTCCGTCTGAGGAAATCACGATTCAGTCCAAACGAAAAGAGCCGCACTCTTGAAGTTTGGTATAAATATATCTTTAAGGATAGCACAAGTCAAATTCGTAAATGGGCTGAATCGGATCAGAGGAAAAAAAGTTCCCCTAAGAAGAACTAAAGCAACCTCTAAAACAAACAACACAATTTTTAATTTCTTTTTGTAATTTTGTTAGGCAAATTGATATATTTTTATGTCAGATAAGGTTCAACACGTTAAAATCGAAAAAATTAATTTTTGGATCCCGCCCCCTTTAGTGGGCGTTATTATATGCCTACATAGTGTATAAATTTAAGAAATTGTTTTACTTTAAAATTACGTTTTTAGGCTTTAATGACGAGGCTGCGACGTAACCTGGTACATTTCTACCCTACCCCCTCCTCCCCCTTTGCCCCTAAAATGACCCTATCAAAAAAAAAATTTTTTTTTAAATAAATTTTATATATAATTATCCCAAAAACTTATTTTTATGGCAAAGGTGAAGTGTCTCCCCTACGGCCCTTGCTACGGGGACACCGACAAAATACTGTTTTAATGTTCTCCAAAGAGAATTGGACCCCATAAAGTATATATATTCTTGATCAATGATGAAGTCTAAGACGGTCTAGGAATGCACATACGTTCGTTTGTGCAAAACATGATACAGTCTATTTTTGGACCCCGCCTCCTTTAGTGGGCGTTGACGTACGACATTATTTACAAAACTAGTGTAAATATTGAACAATGTTTATTTCTTAAGCCTATAAGAAGCTGAGATGTTTTCTGATCTTGCACGGCCCCTTCCCGGAATGACTCTCTCAAAATAGAGATTTAAAATTGGGTAGAGCGATGTATTAAAGGAACTCTGTCCCACCAAGTTAGACATTTTAAATTTACTTACTAAATATTTGGAGGGTATTTAAGATTTGACCCGGTTCTTAAATTATATTTTTTCTATGCTCACAAGCTTTATATCCGTGATGCTAACTGTAAATAAAGCTCATGGTCTTCTTGGTTTTATGAAACGTTGCTTCACACATCTCTCCGATTCATATATCGCGCTACAATTTTATAATTCTGTTGTTCGAATTTTTCTATTATATTGATAAATTGTATGGGATCCTTTGTTCTTACATTCAGTTGATGCAAAAGCAGTATCTGTTATATTTACGAGGTCTTGGATGGAATCTATATGTTCTACTGTCATGTGTTAATACAAACAACTTTAAAAGTCACCGTATAATGCTGCGTGTCTTTTTATACTCTCCATAAAATGTGATGAAAGGGTATTATAATAGATTTTTATTTATTCCAGACCTTTCAGTATTGAAGTCTTTCTGAAACTTTTTTAAATAGTCGTCACTATTAT